>ML210201.1:0-24748 GCA_004369085.1 Coprinopsis marcescibilis
GCAGGCTGGTTGCGTTGTCGGAAACGTGGTGACGTGGCGTCCAAAGATCGTGAAACGACGGAGGGACTTGCGCATTCGAGCTGATAGCTTGGGAATTGCCATCGGCTGTCGTGGCTTATAGGGTGGTAGAGAGCATTCCATGATGTGAGAATCGAGAGAGAGGAGAGGAGGATATTTGGTTTAGGTGCTTAGTGAGGTAAAAGGAGATTTGGGGCGATTTCGATGCAGAAAATTGGTATGTTGTGGTGCAGATTCCTCACTAGAGTGTTAATCAAGTGGTTCTGAGCTTTAAATGAGCTTAACGGCGACAGAGAGTGCCCGAAACTCGTCTGTGGCCGGAACGATGGTGGTGGTTGTTGTTGTTGTTGTTGTTGTTGTTGTTATTATGTGTTATTTGCTTTGTATAACTTTCGGTGCAAGATTCGATCTATCCCCAAAATAACGACTACGCAAAAACCATACAAGAAGCCCAGAAATTAAAATCCAAATGAGAAAACAAAAACTTTTCCTTGACTCTCGCAATAAATGCAAAATATATACACCCAACGGGAATCGAACCCGTGCCGCTTGCTTGGAAGGCAAGCATGATAACCACTTCACCATGAGTGTGCTTGACAAACTTTGCCACACGATCGAGCTGCCGGACCGCGACTTGGACCAGTGTTCTGGCACAGCACAAACCCAGCTTGTCCTCGTCGAACCACTGTAATATCGTTTTCCAAGGTCCACACTTTCTACTTATACGATTCCTCCAGTCCCAACAAATGTTTCTATCGCGCTGGGCGACGCGCAGTCATTCCGGAGAACCACAAGAGGAAGAGCGAGACGGTCTGTTACCCCAGCCGGCAACGCTCTCTGGAAGTGATAAACCTGTCTCGGACTCCCACCGACAATGTTCAAGCTACCCACTGAAGAAGGCTGCGACGAACTTTGTTTATTTCTTGGGTGTAGCAGCGGCTGGGTATCTCCTGTTCAACGGTAGCAGGAATGGATTTTCTGCCCCCCTGGGCCAGCAAATGCCTTCAAGTCCCTATATGTTCTCCGGAGACACCACAAAGTCCAACGGAACCCATGACTTCAAGCGAACTGTGGTGATGGTATCTATCGACGGTTTGAGGTGGGCGCAATGTCTAAGTATTGACAATTCAGTGTATCTGACTGTTGTGAATGTAGAGCAGCTTATCTCGACCGAGGACTGACACCTCATTTGTTGGACATTAGCAAGAAGGGCCTTCGTGCAAAGGCGATGAGGCCAATTTTCCCTGTGAGTATACCAAATGCCTGAGCAGTCTCTGAAGCCTGACCAATCTGCCTCTTAGACTCTAACCTTCCCGTGAGCAGTCTTAAATTACAACACATCCAACTCAGGACTTATGGCAAACCCTTTGTAACAGCAACCACTGGGCCCTAATGTACGTTCACGTCTTACCGATGCCCTGCGAAACTAACACATACCATAGGACTGGCCTATATGCTGAATCCCATGGAATTGTCGCCAACGTACGCATCTTTGCATCGACAGTTACCCCACCTTAACCCTGAATTCCTCAGAATTTCTGGGACCCTGTCCTGAAAGAAGAATTTCAATACAACAGGATCAAATCAGCATGGAAGCCAGATTGGTGGCTTGGTGAACCCGTTCGTCCCCTTCTACTTTGCCGAATCACCCATGTTCCAACGAAGTTATAACATAGATGTGGGAGACGGCCGAACGAGCAGGTGTGCCAACCGCCAACTTGATGTGGCCCGGTCCTCCCAAGACCATGTCCAATGCGTCGTCGACCTATTTCGTTCCTTGGAAGGTGGGGTTGACGGTCTGTGATGAATATCTCGTTGCTTATAGTTGATGCAGGATCGTGTATCTCTCGGCGAGAAGTTGGATCAGATCCTCCATTGGATTGATTTGCCATTGGAAGAACGGCCGCAACTCATCGTAGGCATGTACTCTCTCATCTCGTTGGTGTCCATTTCTGAATGTTTTGCTTCACAGCATACGAACCATCTCTTGACCAAGCAGGTCACGCAACCGGACCAAACTCAAAGCGAGTCAATGTATGCACAACATCTCATATGTGGGACCAAAGCCCTAATATGCTATTCAGGAAACTCTTGTCAACGTGGACCTTTTCGCCAAACACCTAACTGAAGCCCTCGGCGCTCGCAACCTAAACGCCATCGTCGACATCATCTTCGTGAGCGACCATGGCATGACCGACACCAGCCATCCTGAATTAATCTACCTTGACGACCTTATCGGGTTGGACGGGGTCAATGCCATTACTCACGCGGATGGTTGGCCCGCCATGGGCCTGCGATTCCGCGAGGACACCAACGTCACGCAGCATCTCAATGCGCTCGTCGAAGGCTCAGCACGGCACCCGGACAAATTTGACGTTTATACACGGGAGAATATGCCGGAGAGGTGGCATTTTTCTGACAACGAGAGGATTGCGCCGATTTATGTTGTACCAAAGATTGGGTATGTATTGACGACAAAGGCGATCGGTGAGACGGGGATGAACAAGGGGGTGAGTATTGTCCCTGTGAGCCCTGTAGTCCCATCTGACTTTCCCGTTTAGAGTCACGGATATGACAACGGTGCACAAGAAATGCACGCCATGTTCGTTGCGCATGGTCCCTTTAGCTATCACGCCAAATCACTTGCGAACGGGAACCGGCCGCGCAAGATGGGTTGGCACACTGCTTGCGAAGATACCTACATCATGGACACCTTTCAGAACGTCGAAATCTATAACCTCGTCATGAAGCTGCTGGGAATAGACAAGGCTTCCGCTCCCAACAACGGCACAGTCGGATTCTGGGATCAATATCTGTAGACAGGCTTAACACCCGCATACCACTAGAATATATAATTTTAATTTCGGAATTGGGTCCAACGATGGTGGTAGAGAGCATTGGATTGATATGTATACAGTTTCGCGGATTACAACTTTGGTCCTTCCACACCTAGGCTGACCCTCTTGGCATTGTTCATGTTGACCTCGATGGGGACTGTCAATGCCATTTGGGTTGCGGTGGCGAGGCAGATCTGCTTCTCCCTCCAACCCTCTTTGATAGGCCTTTCACCGATGTTCGAAGGGGCGCTCCAGACCTCGACGTAGATATCGTGCCGGGATTGGGGATTGCTAATGAATCTCCCAGAGGAGTATATCCCGGCTGTCCTCTGTGAGTGTTCTAGGCCGAGCATGCAGATAGGGAACTTGAAATCGACTGCAAGAGTCATGGTGGGGAACCAGCTGGAGCCAATGTAAGCGGGAGCCTGAGGGACGATGATTGTCGTACTCACCTGACCCCAATGTTCCCTCGCTCTTCTCTGGGAAGAAGGGAGATTGTGTTTGAAAACATGTCTACCAGGAATGGGATGTATATATTTGACAGCTTTTCGGTTGGCGTTTTGAATTCGAACCAGGCTGCCCATTCGAGGCCGCTGCCGCCCACTGAGTTGGGAGTCGCGCGGTTGGGGTGGGTGGGGTTGTTTTTCTGGATGGTTTCCAGGTCATATGCCCAGCCGACGTTCTTGCTGAAGTTGGTCATTTTGTTGGACAGGGGCATGGGTTTGGCTTCGGAGGGATGTGAATAGATGGGGACGCGACGTGCATATGGAGAAGGGGCTTTCAAAGTTATTCCTTGTGCGTCGTCGGAAGGCGAGTTCACGCCAAATATCGCGTGTGCAGTAATTCGTAGGCCATCCTACGTTATCTATTAGCGTGATTCGGTCTTGTGGTCGGGAGATTGTCCACGTACTTGTTGAACGAAGTCTGCAGTGAGGTTGGTGAAGCCTTTGCCGGCCTTCAAAGTTTTTACCCTAACCACGAATGGAGCGGACGGGGTTGTCGGTCTCAGGAAGTGTGCTGAGATGTGGAGGGGGTCAACATGACTAGTCGACACTTGGTGTTGGATACAAGCCTCCAATACCAAGGCCAACACGTATCCTGGTTGGCATTGGTGAGAGATCGCTTGACCAGCATCGCCTGGTGTCCTTCAGACTCACCACCACACGGTACGCTGAAAGAAAGACGTCAGTTCCAGCAGGAGAAAGTATGTCAACCTCCACCCACTTCCCAATATTCCAGGTGGGGTCAATAATCCCTTCGTATGCCGCGGTTCTTCCACTGTTGGCGGAAGCTGCGTCGTCGGAGGCAACTGTGCGAACCTTCACTGCATCGTTGTAGGGTGCCATTTCAAGTTGGAAGGGTTAACGGGTAACTGCAAGGACATGGTGGCCATTCAAGAGCGAAAATATGTAACATCCGAGTCAGGGGCGGCGCCTATTCCCGGTAACCTTCTGTTGACAGTAACCGAGTCCGTGATTACGGTGCTGCCAATCCAAAGCAGAACTCGCTGAAATAGCATAGATTGCTACAAACGCAATATAAATGGCGTTAAAAACGTACAAATGGTCGACGAATCCATCTATTCTCACCAAAAAGTAATGGTTGCCGTCTCTGTCAGACGTCGTCGTGATCATGTTGACACGGCATTCCCTATTAGTGGCGGTTTTGTGACAAGACCGCCTCCACAGCTTTTCAGCGCTACCCATCATCCCTGCTTTCGACCTCAGTTCTGTACTTTTACATTCTAACCGCCATTCTTTTCTCTTATGACAATATACTCCATTCTTTTGTAAACTGAACGTATCGCAGCACTGGACTGAGCACAGCCAACCCGCAAAACACCGACACCGAGCCCAGAAGATACCTGTCAAATTTTCCCTATTCAATTCAATGCCAACACGAAGGACGATACCGCTCATCAATGAGCACGAACTACAGCCTAGAAATGGCACTCCGGGCCACTCTATATCGTTATCCGACCTTCCACCACCAGAGAAACCCAAGAAGCCATGGTATTACCGTTTGCCGTTAGTCGGTAAGTGATACACCGTTAGCTCAAGAATTTTTTATGAAAACTGGCTTCCCGCAGGTACTATTGGCTTTATTCTAGCACCTCAGCCATCGATTCTATGGGTTTTAGTGCACCACCATCTGCAAACTTTGAAGAAAACCCACATCTTTCTGATTCATTTAGTTGTGATATACACACTCAACTTAATGATAATGGCTTCACTCTACGTCTGTGTCACAAGAGACCCAGGGCCAGTGACTCTAGAACCAAATCAACAGGAAGATTATGCGGGTGATGACGACGAGGATGTTGGACTTACGGAGGCTCTAATGAGTGGAGGTGGAGAAGACGATTTCATGAAGCCGGGAAGGTGGTGCCGAACGTGTTGGGTGAGTGCTATGCATTACGAGCTTGTTCACTTTTTGTTCAAACGCTTGCATAGGCACCTAAACCTGAGCGAGCTCACCACTGCTCTGTGTGCGATCGCTGTGTACTAAAGATGGGTATGTGTACAGCCTTATCTTGGAATGAGTCGGTCCTCACCTGCCAAAGATCACCATTGCCCTTGGTTAGGCGCAACATGCATTGTATGTACCATGCTTTTCAAACCGAATAGAGAGACTCAAATCGGTTTAGGGTCATAGAACATACCCCGCATTCGTTCACTTCCTCACATGTATCACGATCCTGGCTATCTACATCACTACAATCTGTGTGAACGCGGTGATATGGTCGTTTAGAAACCCTTTCGAAGTGGTACGTGTCCCTTGAACATACAGTGCTGCTTTAGCAACTTACATAGGTTCAGATCAACCCAGTAACACCTATCCACGAATTTGCAGTGGTCGTGTATGGAGGAATGTTTGCAGTTGTCATTGGTCCATTTGCCGCATACCACTACTATCTAATCTCGTGAGTCTTTTGCTCGCTTTGCTCGCCTTGAAATGCTGTTAACTCGTTGTTACAGGACGAACCAAACGACTCTCGAAAACATCTCGCCGTTCATGCTCTTGCGTCACCTCCCACCTCTTCCTCGTTCAGGGCACGGTCTGTCAGACCCACCGCTTGAGCCTGAACTATCATATCATCAACGACGCGCCGTCAAGGACGCACACGGAAAAGTGTACATGTATGACGTCGGCTGGAAAAAGAACTGGGCCCAAGTCTTTGGATGGGATACCAGACGTGGATGGATTGAACGAATTCTATATGGAGGCGCTTCGTGAGTAGCTACTGTCACTCTCATTTGTATCATGCACGTGGCTGAGATTGGACAAAGACCAGGAGATGGACGTTATTTCCCCCGGAACCCCCGGTCAGAAGCGATGCTTGCTAATCTTGCATCTGAATTAGTGAAATTGGACAGAAACGCCTGAACCCGTTCTTTGCTAAACTATACATTACTCATCTAATCTTTCACCTCGGTTTCGGAGCTTTATGTCGATGAAATTCACGGAATTCATGGAAGAATTCGTTGGAGCCGTGGCCACAAGCTTAAGCTTTGGTCTTGTTAGGCGCAATGGTCACGGTTATGATACGCGAAGACGCCATTATTGCGTTCTCAGTTCACGGCGAGAGTATATATTCCCTGCCCCTCCGTGGCGATTACCTCTTTTCCCTTCATGTGTAATGACCATCTATTCCCTACATCTCCAGGATCTGCACCGACCATTTTTGCTCACCTTGCGTTCACACAGGGGTTCGCTGACATTGAATTACCCCACGCTAGACCGTTCTCGGACCCGCCTGAAGCCCATTTATTCTGTATTCGAACCCAAACGATATTTCAACCCTCTTTTACAGCGCCGAACACGAATCTCCGGGTCTTTTGAGGTCGTTCTGATTATGCATCTGCTCACCTGAGGGAACACCGTCGCACGTGTTGCTTACCGATGGCCGTCCAACCAATTATGGTGGCTCGTTGGTGGCATGTTGGTAAGGTCCAGATCGCATCTATACCTCCCCAAAGGAAACATCGCCTTACCGTTTGGCCATTTTTAGATCCGAAGAACAGTTCCTGGCACTTGCGTGACGCATCGAAGGCCTCAGAGATTACAGCATTTATGGTTCTCCGTACACTCAGCCAGAGAGCCAGGGTCACTGCTTTGTTCTGATTGGCCCTCCTACTCTCGAACTGGCTGACGTCATGTAATGCGTGACCTGGCGCTGGGGCCTGTCCATATAAGAACGGAACTGAGAGGGTGCTTTCTGGCTAAACCTGGAGCGGGCAACTCTCGATTCTGTCGCCCTTGTTTTCTCAGATTTTTCCTGCTTTTTCTTATACTGTCGTGACCATGCCTGTCGAAATTATCGACGCCCATACTGCCTCGCAGGATGGCATACCGACTTTTGACCTCTCAAAGCAGATTGTGGACGGACTTTCTCGGCCTGTGGGAGAGAAAGAGATGCCCACCATGTTGCTGTACGATGAGAGAGGATTGAGGTTGTACGACGACATCACGACCGCTGCCCCAGAGTACTATTTGTTCGGAGCTGAGGAGGAAATCTTGAAGAACCATGCCGATGAGATTGTCAGGAGCATGCATGGGCATCGCTCTGGGCATGGAAATCTCATAGACGAAGTCGTCCTAGAACTCGGTGCAGGGTATGTTACTTTCTTGGTAGCTTTTGGTCCCCGGCTCACCAGTCCACCCACCCAGTGCTTTACGCAAGACTTCTCATATTCTGCTCGGCCTCTCGCGCTATGTAGACGACTCGAAGACGACGTCTCCAATCACATATTACGCCCTCGACCTTGAAAAGCGCGAACTGGAACGCACCCTGGGCGAAATTGAGGCCTCCGACATTGGACGCCGTCTTGATGGCAAGGTCGCAACAAAAGGCATATGCGGTACATACGACGACGGCCTCAAGTTTATCGAGAACGGCGGACTCGTCCAGGGCGATAGGGGCGGGTTCTCGTCTGCCTTCGTCGACGGTTTCAACGCCCGCGGCGGTTCACCAATCTCGAGTGACTCTTCAGAGAGCGATTCCGGCTCTGAACCTCCCAGCTCAGAGCCCTCGAGCGCGGCCG
The DNA here is from genome assembly GCA_004369085.1 of Coprinopsis marcescibilis. NCBI lineage: Eukaryota > Fungi > Basidiomycota > Agaricomycetes > Agaricales > Psathyrellaceae > Coprinopsis > Coprinopsis marcescibilis. The sequence goes on from ML210201.1 coordinate 7,901, forward strand.
GATGCCAACCAGAACTTCTCCATATCATGTTCCTCGGCTCTTCGATAGGTAACTTCCCCCGGGAAGATGCAGCTTCATTCCTTCGTTCACTTCCATTACGACCCGGTGTTGGCGATACGCTTTTGCTCGGCCTGGACCACGATAACGATAAAGGGAAGATAGAAGAAGCGTATAATGATCGCAATGGGTACACCAAGCGTTTCATTATGAACGGCCTCAAGAACGCCGGTCGGACTTTGGGCGATGACCATATGTTCGATGAAGACAAATGGGATTATGTGAACTATTACAATGCTGTACGTTTGGATTGCCCACATTTTCGTGTCCCTGAAAGTTTACTGATCGTCGTTTCAATATAGGCTGAACGTGAGTTCTCAAGCGAGCGTTTCATTTGCCGAACTGTTCTAACCTTTGACTCAGGGCGGCACGAAGCGTACTTCAGGTCCAATTGTTCTCAAACTATTACAGTTCTTTCCGACAAGAAGGAATTCACTTTCGTGGAGGACGAGATGCTCAAGATCGAGGAGTCTGTCAAGGCACGTCGTACTGTTGCAATAAGCTCCAGTTCATTCTAACTCGCAACACAGTACTCAGAAGTCGATGCATACACCCTCTTCTCCAATGGCAACCTTCGACCTATCCAAAGGTGGACCGATAGCAATGGACAGTACTCCTTGTGGCTTTTGGAACGTCCACCGATCAGCTTCCCCCTGTTGCATACCCCCGGGCCTGTAAAGCGAGTTGGACACACCGTTGAACCAGCCACACCATTCGGTTTCCCCGCTCGAGCGGAATGGGAAAATGTATGGGAGCTCTGGAATTTGGTCACACTGGGCATGATCCCACCATCGATGCTCCATGAAAAGCCGATCGATTTGAGGCATATCTGTCTCTTCTACTTTGGCCACATCCCGACCTTTTTGGATATACACTTGTCGAGATTGTTGAACGAGCCACACACAGAACCTGAGTCGTACAAGGTATGAGATTTCCGGTAATTCGTCTACAATTCGTTCTGACGTCGCGTTGTATAGTACATTTTTGAGGTTAGCGGAACATTTCAAACCTTCTTAATATGCTTGATTCTCAACCCGTTGATAGCGCGGTATTGACCCCGACGTCGAGGATCCCACACAATGCCATGTAAGCTTCATCGGAATTACCGCCTGACGGCTCCAGATTGACCCACCCCTAGCCTCACTCTGAAGTACCGCAGGAGGAGGCGGACTGGCCAACCCTGAATGCCATCCTTCAATTCCAAGCACGAGTCCGACAGCGAGTCAGGAGACTGTATGACGACTTGGAATCTGGGAGGGTCACCTTGACGCGCAGAATCGCACGCGTATTGTTCATGACCTTAGAACATGAAGCGATGCACGCTGAAACGTTGCTCTACATGCTGATCCAACGTGCAGGTAGCGGTACCCTTCCGCCAAGCGGCTTTACCGCTCCCCACTGGGAGTCTCTTGCGCAATCATGGGATGCCGCGCCTGTTCCGCAGGAGAAGACTATTCGTCTTGGTCCTGCTACGATTTCTCTAGGACATGATGACGATGAAGAAGAGGATTCCAGTGACACTGACCCTGCACATATTGCCCAACACGAGTTTGGTTGGGACAACGAACATCCCAAGCGGGAACTTGTGGTCAAAGAATTTGCGATCGAGTGGAGGCCTGTCAGCAACGGCGAGTTCTATGCATTCTACAGTGGGGAAGGGAAGGGCAAGATTGAGTTGCCAGCGAGCTGGGTCGCAGAGGATGGTGTCATGAAGGTGATTATTTTACCTCAATCCAATGCCCTGCCATCTAACTTCTAGACCTGATAGGTTCGAACGCTCTACGGTCCAGTTGACATGGAAATCGCCTATAACTGGCCTGTGATTACCTCTTACAATGATCTTTCTACCTATGCCACTGTGAAAGGAGGACGGCTTCCAACCGAACCAGAACTTCGATTGTTCTACGATAAGTTCGAAGCAGGGTACGAAGGAGGCGCGAACACTGGCTTACGCAACTGGCACCCCGTTCCGTACGTCCGATTTTCAGCCTCTTCTTGGTCAAAGCGTTGACTTTTATGATTCCAGCGCGACCACCGGGCTGGCCAGAGGCCATGGAAGAGGGTCCAACGGAGGGGTGTGGGAGTGGACATCTACCACCCTCGACAAGGTTGACGGCTTCCGTCCTTCGAACTTATATCCAGGTTATTCCATGGATTTCTTCGATGGGAAGCACCAAATCGTGGTATGTATCCATTCAACTGACTCTTCCCTTTGCCAACTTGTCTGACGGTTCTGCAGTTGGGTGGCTCCTACGCGACCATTCCTCGTATTTCCGACAGAAGGTCTTTCCGCAACTGGTACCAGAGAAACTATCCCTATGCATGGGTTGGCGGCCGTATCGCCTATGACCTCCCCAATAACTGACTTCGTTGCAACCATATGCTTTATCACTTCCTGTGTGGCTCCTCCGTCTTACCGTAAGCCATGTAAATCAGCTTGATTCTATCATACGTCATGTACGATTTGAGTGTACAATTTGAGAATGAAGAGAGTATTCACCAGCGCTCCGCTCTATCAAAGCATAAAACGTGAGATTGGTCGAGATGAAAACTGGAGAGGGGAGTGCCCAAATCGGCTGATTCTCAAGCTGAATGTTTAAGCTGAAACCCTTCGGCGAACAAGCCTTCATTTAGGATCCAGCATGATGCATGATCGATGATTACATAATGATTGATTGATCGCGGAAGCATTGTCAAGTGTGGCTCCAATGTTGCCCTACTAATAATTCAGATTGAGTACTCCTAGGTACTCCTCTGCTACAGTGCACTCACCACTCAAACCTTGCATACATGGGCGGTGCGAAACGTAGAACTCCGACCAAATTGAAAGGCCTGTAGCGATCACGATGTGGGACTGTTCAGGTCGAGACGAGCTCCTCAAGTTTTACCGCGACGTTGCCGGGTTTTAAGGTGAAGGCGAGGGGCTCCGTCAACATCGCGTCCATTTTCTGACCATAGTAAGTATGTCTGCCAATGGAGGTGACAACCGCAGCCCAATTTGATATAAATCTCTAGGAAACTAGGAAGAACATTGCATTGGCAACATCAACGTCTCACGATATTTCGTGTCCAAGAATAATACGGCTGCGAAGAGTTCTTGATACGTCCAGCTGCTACAAAAACAGGGTACGAGATTAAGATGTTTCTCTCCGGCCCCACCCAACTCTGAGTTCTCCCTTCTTTCCACAGGACCACTCTCTACAGATCTGTTACCACGACATTGCTCACGATGTCCAACACTGATGGAACTCGGCTCATATACCTCGATGATACTCACCCATTGATGACATATGAGGGGAGCTGGACCATAGACAGTGAATTGCACGATGACTTGGACCACAGAGTCAACAATGGCAGTCAGCATCGCACGACTGGGACCGCGTCTATGACATTCGAATTTATGGGTGCGCCGAGTGCTAACCTCGAGCTCTTTTCCGTGGGGTTGCGAATCTAACACTGCGGCAATGACAGGTCAGCAGCTGGTAATAGTCGGAACCATTAGGTCCCGAACCACGGCTTCAGGAGAGTTGGTGTTGCCTAATTACCGATGCACCGTGGATGGAGATGAAATGTGGAAACCTGAACATTCGGTCGCGATATCCGTCAATCGCTTCGAACATTGCACGACTCGCGATGTGATTCTACCACCTGATGTTCGTCACACCTTCCGCTTGGAGGTTGAAGCTACAGAAGAGGCCCCTTTCTGGTTGGACTTTGTCTTCCTTCGGCCAACAAGAGCTCCTTCCACCCATCTGGAGTTCACGAACTATTGGACGCAGCTCAGAAACGATGACGCGAGTCTGCGGTATAGCTCGGGATGGGAAGAGTTAGCGGACCCCACGTCCATGTTCACAAATACACCAGGCAGTCGAGTGGACTTGCAGTTTATCGGTAAGCACCGGCTACTGTTGTTCTGGCCGTTATGTCACCTTTCACTGATCTACGAATGTAGGCACAAAACTTACTTGGATAGGAAGATTACTTGCCAATCAATCTGCCACTCCTTCAACAGCTACGTACACCTTGAACGGAGGAGACCCCGTCGAAGTTGCTCTTCGTGGCCGCGTGTCTGAACGAGATCCTGGCGAATATGTCTTATTTGAAACGTTAACTTTGCCGCGGACCCGTCACAACTTGTCAGTTGTCTACTCGGGGGACGCAGGCGCACCTCTTGTGATGCACTTCCTTCTCGTGCCAGACGGAGACATGTTCGAGCGGGATCCTGGAAGCCTAGGATCCGAGCTTGACGGCCGGGTCTTTGAAACGACACCTTCAACAACTACAAGCGGTCCGCCATCCAGTTCAGGAAGCACTAGTAGACTCGAGAATTCTGCGGGCCAGACAGCGCCCGTTGGAGCTATTGTTGGCGGTGTGGTTGGAGGGGTAGCGTTTCTGCTGTTGCTCGTGTTAGCGGGGGTCTTCTTCTACAAGCGTCGTGGTAAGCGAAGGAATGAGAAGGGAGGAGTGAACGAAGTTCGGACGGAGCATTCAGTGACTACTGGATCGTCCCTACTGCCTTCTACATACCCAATATCTCAAACTTCACCTTCGGTCTCTAGCAGACCATTGATTGATAGTGCGCCTGCAAATTCTTGATCCCACTCGATCCGAAGCAGCTACTGTTCAAAGGATGGCACTACCGGCGTACACGCAGTAACGGTCGGTAGTACGCCCAATTTCCTTTGGAGCAGCCCTCATGTGTTCTGTATAGTCGGTAGCCGCAGCTTCAATTGATTACACCCTATCTGACTACATAAAACCAATTTTACTATGCATGGCCCGGGACAGGCATGAGAACTTCAGTGATCAGTGAACTCGGCTTGAAATTGAAGTTGCACCCGAGGGCAGGGCCGCCAGGGTGGTCTATCAGTGTCACACCCGTGAGACATCTAGGACCGGTTGGAGCCGCCCTTCGGCGTTGGGCTTGGCGCTGTGATGTGCAGCGGTCTCGAGAGTTCCGCGACGATGGCAAACATTGGGCCCCAGCTGCCTCCACATCTCCAGCATCTACAAGGAAGCAATGTCGGCGATAGTGATGAGGAAGACGTCGGTCCCGTGCCACCATCAGTAGGTCCTCAAATACCCCCAGGATACGACGTACAACGTCGGAAGAGCGACAATGAGGGCGAAGCAACTGGTCCTACGGCTGGGCCAACGATTCCTGCACATTTGTTGAAGAAGCGAAATACTAGTGAAGACAAAAGGGGTAACAAGAAGTCTATGGGACCGGTTGCTGGACCTTCTCGTCCTTCTCCGGAACGACAGCCAGCTACTGGGAGCTCGAACAAGCGAGTACTGGGACCAACCTTACCGTCATACGGGCCCACGTATGACCCCCGGACATTTTCTCGGGCACAGGATGAAGACGACTCGGACGACGATGTTGGTCCGAAGCCGCTGCCGGCTGGCATGAAGCACGAAGAGTCGGACGCTGTAAAGGAGTTTATCGAGAAAGAGGAACGGCGGAAGAAACATTTGGAGGTTAGCCACACTGCTTTAGCATATTCCGTTCTACACCTGACGATATGCTTTCAGGAATCTAATAAACCCAAAGCTGCCAAACGAGATGAGTGGATGCTGGTGCCACCTTCGCATTCCGACTTGCTTGGAAGTATGTTGCCGTTACAGTCTAAAACTCGCGTTATCTGACCATAGCCTTGGAGATTTGGACCCCACGAAGATGAAGAAAGGGCGACAGTTCTCTAAGAACACCGCTGAGCGGTCAAACGATATGTCACTGTGGACGGAAACCCCTGCAGAACGCCAGCAAAGGCTGGCCGACGAGATCACCGGGAAGAAGAGGAGAGCTGCCGACACCGCGCCTATAGACGACGATGTCGATAAGAAGAAACGAAAACAAGAAGAAGCCCTAATTAGGAGGGGTGTGGAGGAACATACTGTTAGTAGATCTTCCGAATTCTGCAGGAAGGTGTGCTGACCAGTCATATACAGAAGAAAAAGCGGGGCGGTGCCCTTGTCGAACAGCATGCAGCCGCTGCAAAGACAGCGGACTCTGATGAGGCCCCCGTTATTTGGGACCACGCTCGGGATATGGCAATCGGAGGGCGGCTGATGGACGACGGCAAACGAGACACAATGCTGAAAGAAGCGAAAGGGCTAGGGAGTCGCTTCAGCAGCGGAAAGAGCGGAGGATTCTTGTAGTTTCTTTGTAAGTTGACTTGTCTCTTGCGCACCACGCTGTACATTACCAGGCTCGATTTTGACATACACCCACCCAACACTGGCATCCCGCGAAACAACTTTCTTTCCGGCGATCGGTTTACAGCATTGTGGTATTGCACAGGTGACCGGTGACGCCTCCTGACTCAAACTCGTTAGAAAGGAGTGACTCACTAGAACCCTAAGTTGCGTTCTGGACGCCATGACTGAGCGTATTTTGAAACCCACTCAGGTATATTCTAAATGCGCCCTCATGAAAATGTCAGCCACCCTCCTCCTGGATTAGATACGCGAGGCCCAGGGGCCTATAAAAGGTCCCTGTCCTCGCCTTCATCCCTTATCTTCTCTTCCCTTCTCAAGGCAATCATCTCCTGGTCTCAAAGCCTCTCCCGCCTTGTGTTAGCATCCATGACTCGACTTCTATCCTACTCTGGCAGCTTCTGCTGGCCACTGCCCATCATCATTGGCGATTATGCTACCCGCTTGCAGCAATAACTGCCTATCACTATTAAAACCCAGTGAGCTCCCTTCTCGTATCTCGCCTTGTTTATGTTTGCTCATCATTTATCGCAACAAGCCGCTGATCCTGACGCCACGCCTAACAGAGGCTGTAACTCTCGAGTCTGAGGGCGTCCATGTGCTTATGCGTACCACTTGGACAGTCCCTACCCCTCCCCTTAGACGATGGCCTAAATCCCACTGTTGACAATCCCTTACCGGACATTTCTTCGGAAAAGGGGTGACGCTCTTGCGCACTGACCCACACGGTCTTCTTCATGTCACTCATCTTCTTCGGGGGACAGAGAACTGGAGTTGATGCGCGTCAGCGAGACGGTTGCGAAGCTCGCCTTGTGCACGAGATGTCGTTGGGGAACGACATTTTGGCGCAAGGTGACTTCCAGCGATTCCCAACTCATCCTCCCTATCGCGAGGAGGGTTGTGGCGTTGCTGCCTGTGTCTGGGCCTCTGTTCTGTGCATGCCGGGTGCGACTTAAGGTCAATCCCTGCCTCTGTGGGGCTTAAGCCCAGGAACAAAGGTTGAAGTGGTAGGTGTCTTGGGTTGTCAGCCGCAAATCATGGATGGGACTGTAGTGGCATGCGAGCTGGCTGCTGTCCATTGTAAGTCGCAGTCTCTACTCGCCGCACTATAATTCATCGGATTTATAGAACACTCTTAAACAAAACCATATCATATCCGTAACGCCATCCACTCCCTCATTTTATCATCCCAAACGTCTAATCATGTCCGACCTCAGCTGTTACTACCATAAAAATCGGTCATTGAACTTCCCGCTACTATCTATCATGGCGGATGGGCAGTTCAGCTGTGCTGTGAGTTGTCTCTCGTCTTTAATTCCATCAACATGTACTTATCACCCTTCAGGACTCTACGCCGCAATATACCGCTGCCAGTCCTTTCTCCAGATGTAGGCTCTTTAGGACTTGTGTTTCACCTGGCCACTTGCTGACATGCGAAAATAGTTTATGCTCTCCGTGTTTGACGTCAGTCCGTTGTATCTGATATTTGCCATGCCATGATGCAAAATGTCTATGGCTTGCCTGTATTATTTTGCCCCTTTCTTTATTACGTTTATATTTCATGCATACCATTCCAATCGCAGGACTTTTATTATACCAAATATTTTAATATTTTGTACCATGGTCGTACCTAGGCAATGTTAATATAAGAGAACAAATGATACGAGACGAACAGTCAGTATGCCTATGGCACGGGGTTTGACTTCAAATACTTGCAGTTCACTATGCGCCGGTGTATTGCAGTCTCGCGCGCCACTGTATGTTCTTTTGCCCCCATTTCTGGACCCTCTTGGCCTCTTGGCCTCTCAGACCTTCGGACCCCCGGGACGTCGGACTCGATCGTCCGGCGTGAGTGGACGTCCGTCATCGGTTGGGGTGCGTTTTCCTTTCACACCGAACTTTCACCTCTCAATTTGGTGGCGAACTGTCTGGCCAACAATCCGCATACATAGCACACACACACACACACAATCCGTGGAATATGGCCAATGTACCTTGGTCTTTAGCTAGCCATATCAATGATGTCATTTCTTCAAAGGGAGGGCACCAACTTTCACTGGCGCGTACAAGCACTACCACGGTGAGTGCCACACTGGCTTGGTTGAAGCGTCGGACTCGGAGACTTATTAAATGGGCTAGGTTGAGCTCAACCTTACCAGCCTACCAGAAGAACTCATCATTGCGGTTATGGAGTTCGCCGAGTGGAGTGACATTCTAAGGTTGCGATGTGTGAGTATTCGTACGTCAAGGCGCTCGACATATTTAAAGGACCATCCTTCAGTGTTGCAAAGTCATGCATTCCACATCACGAGCGAGATCCATTTGGGTCGCACTGCTTCATCGATACTATCTGACGGTTTTTCCAAGGCCTTTCCTTCTACCAAAACCTTTGGAACATTGCACATCGAGTGAGCTGGAAGTGCTCATCACGGGGTGGTTTAGAGACGTGCGCGACTTCTCCAACGAAATTTCCCCGCCACAGACGTCTACACTCCAGATGAACAGCGCAGAGCATCGAAAGCTCGGTACCATTCCTGGCGGTCGCTTCATGCTATACTCGGCGTATCAAGGCAGTGTTTATTACCAGGATCCCCAAAGCATACCCAACACCCCGCCAACGATGCTGATCCGATCGCCATTTCACGAGACCCTGACGAAACGTGCGGTCATCATGAACTTCTCGTTCGAGCCACTCCTCCCTCGTAACAGTGGCTTTCTCAGCCTTGAAGCATTGGAGGACCAATGGTTTCCCCGGTCGCTAAATCTAGTATTGACATGGAACGACTATGGAAACACATATCGAAAAGTTGAGGAAACTGTCATCGAAGTTTGGACACTACTTCCTCAGGTCGTCTGCGGTGAACTGGTAGGATATCTTAGCAAACGACTGTCATCCTTTAACGAAGATCCATACGGCCAAATGATCTCGTGCGCGATTCTTGGTGACAAGGTTGCCTATGGCATGTCTGGAAATCGGGGGGACGATGATCCCGCTGTTGTCGTTGTGAACTGGGCTGGGCTTACCAGAGGTTCATTCCCAGGCCATCGCATATACTTCTCGATTTTTCCAACGAAGGTGGGCTTGCATTCATTGGTGCCTGCCCGGTCCCCATAACTTACAAGTCCTCTGCCAGGACTTGACGCTTCTACCTGATGATCGCATTATGGTTGTTTACAGTCTATATGTTCAAATTTGGAAGTTGGGGCAGGGAACTCCCTCGTCTTCTCTTCCGCCTTCAAAAAGGCAAAGAGCTCCCTTTCTAGATCCAGCCTGGAAGGAGTCTTTCGAACATCCAATCAGATTTAGATCTTGCACATCCACCCCCTTTTTCATCCGAAATTCCGTTCGGATTGTCATCCCCACTGTGGGAGGTCTCTACGGGATCGTTTTGCCTTGCTTCGCCAAGGGGTCAGGTGGGGATCGACCGATAGAGGTGGTACACTTGGTCCAGGGGCAATACACGCTTGCTGATTCTGATAAAATGCAATGGTACGGTTACCGAAAGGGCGCGTCGGTTTTCCACCGCCGTCTGGCTCTCCAGTACTCCTGGCCTGATGACCTTCAAACTCCTTTCGCTGGAATCGCCCATCCAATCCCTGACCAATACAAGGCTTGGATTAGCCCACACTTTTACTTCAACGAATCATTGAACTGTATCCAGTCGCTTGATGACTACACGTCAAAGTATCATGTTGTCAGCCTCAATCAACCTGTAAATTAACGTGTTCTAATTTATAGACAATGTGCTTGTTATCCTCCTCTGTTTTTCCCCAAGGTCTAAATCTCCAGTTGCATAATGGCTGGTCTCGACCCAAAAGCTCTCCAAGAATTGCTTTCCCTGCGTTGAAAACGGCAGTGGGTTCAACAAGAATCTAAAATCATCCCAAAATCATGAGCTTCCATCAAGCTCCATGAAAGCAAACATTAGACATACCCAGTAAGTTAAAATCTTGAAGATGTCCGCGAGGGACACACCATTCCCGCCGTCTCCTTCAGAAGTAACATCAAGGGTGCAGACACCAATGACAGTACTCTCCTTTCGGCTTAGTGAATCCCCAATGTGGACCCCAAATATCTGCGTTATCCCATCGCTGATACACCATGTGACACCTTCACTAGTGGCATTGAGGTACGTCAGACATGCATGGAATACAGTCAACAATGCTACTCACCAGTTGAGCGACGGTATCATATACAGCTGCTTCTTCGCTACAACGTGAGACTAGACGTCTATATTATAGTTTTCTCAGACATTTTGTTGATTCGTGAATGAAGGGCGAAGGCCCCAAGCCCTTGCATCTCCTGTATATTGAAGGATGGACCACTTGTAAGCACGAGTGGTACGGAAAGGACAGGTGTATTTTCAAAGTGCTGCAGTATTAAGTCACAGGCGTCTGAGCGCAAAAGAAGATTGATTGCTGATGCATATATATCGCAAAATCTGTGGGACATCAGTCCTTGGGAGTCCCATTAATGTAAGTACCTTTCGGCGCTAAATATGTCCTCTAAGTTTCACGGCACCAAGCCATATCTCTGAAGCATCCACAAGTTCAGGTTCAAGCTTGGGAGGCCCTCGTAGGAGCATCTCAACATTTTATCGAATTCTTTGTGCTTACGTGTTCCGCTAAAAATAATCACCTCTGCTGTCCATCTTCAAGCTGGTGATCGTATGTTAAAGGCTAACTCGCTGCAGATATAATGGGAGACGGTTAATGTATTCAATGATTCATTAAAGTCCCTGTCAGAAAGCATGAAGTGCTACCTACAGCTCGGACTCACTAGAGCTTGACTCGAGGACTTTGCTTTGACGCGCATGGACTAAAGAGAGTGTTTCTCGCTGCACCGGCATACCCCGAAGTCTAAGTGCGCCGAGCTTGTCAACTCTTACGTTCAAGAACCTGGCGTTCAATTCTTTCCAGAGACAGATTTACAGTTTGGATTTTTTACTGTACAATTAGTTACACTGCGAAATGGAGGAGACAATTGCAGCGAACAATGTATTAGTAAAGGAGCATCATTAGGGGCTTAGAAAATCGAAGGGTGTTTAAGGTAATTCCTAGTGAGCAAAAGGTCGAGTCGAGTTGGTGTTTGCGTGTTTGAATTTGATGCATATGATGATTAAGGCAGCTGTGAAAGAGAGCTTCGTCAGCATCAGTATAAGAGTGGAAATTCACATGATCCACGTACCATTAAGTTATGAGAGTGTCGGCTAGTCAGGCTGCGTGCCATGGGGCACCTAGGCAATAACGCAGTAAGAAGTGGAACCACCACCTCCGCCTGTCTCGAAGTCGGAGGGTGCATCAACGACGGGGCGCTGAGCGATAACGCAGTAGGATGTTGAGCCGCTGCCTCCGCCGGTCTCTTGGTTGGTGGGGGTGTCGATGGTAGGGAGGACGATGAAGGAATCCATTGCGAGGTGGTAGTGGTAGTGGTAGAGGACTTTGATTTGATTTAGCTCTGAAGAACTGAGGAATCTCCCTCAAAGGGTGCCGGATTATATACTCCTGCAACCCCACACTTTTGAGATTAACACTTCATAAATCGCCGATCGGTGAACATGAGATGGGCGGCGCCTACGTTATCCACCCTAGCCGTCATCATGATCCATCGTTATTGTTCGGATTATTTGGTAGTACTTTGTGGATTGCGCACGCTGGATACTAATCTGGATGGCCTTGCAAGTGTTTACAGAGAGTAATTGTTAGATGCGGGTACTGTGAAGACCCGGCCGCTAAGTCCGTTTGAATTGCTATTGTATTTCGGTGCGATTCCCGGTGGAGCACAATTGGCCATGGCCGTTTGCCGGCATTCACAATAAGATGAAGACCGAGTATGTGAGACTGGAGGTGGTGAGCATTTAATTCAGTTTGTATTCCTTGCACCCGCGTTTAGCGCCGTTTACTTTTTGTTGCGGGAACGCGGATCGATCCCTGGACGTGCGAATCCATCGCTCTCAAGTTGGTCATGTTAGTTTTTATACAAGGATTCAGAGTCGTAAGGCCCTCCTCGTGAGTACATACAGCATACGTCAGTAGAGTGTAGAATAAGAGTATACTGCTAATACTGAATTCATCTGCTCCAATGGACCAGCGGGAATTCTGTCTCCAACTTGGCGTGGATCGCAACCTTGCTCTCAATGAGCGCCTAATCGATACATCCGACAAATAGCGTCTCACCAATGGTCATGGTCAGGCCAACGCACGAGTAAAATAAAAAGCGAGGTCTATAGTGTGTCATACAGGACAAAAAGCTCTCCCGGAGCTTGGGACGCTGCCAACCAAGTCACAATGGTCACTTCCGTATATGATAGCTAACCAAAGCTGTGCACATGCCACGCGACGCCCTTGCACTGTACCGACGATCGAGCTAGAGCTACCGTATGTTGACCGCGATAGGCTACGCAACTATGTAGTCATATGCCCTTTATGGGGCTGAGCTTTCCAAGACGCTTCTTATGTTACAGATGGGTTCCATAAATTTCTCAATTACGATCCGAACCACTGGCGGTACAGCTACGCCATTACAACAAGTATGTAACCGATTATATTAAAGGGCACTATTTTGAGAAGGTCGAAGGGGGTATATGGATGTGGCTTTAAGGCAGGAGCTGATATGGTTGGAGTGGATGTTGGAATTAAGGCAGTCTAATCTGCAGCGGGAGAGAATCAGCAATGATGTCGCAATCAAATATTGCGGATTGCACTCACCGTTTCATAGCTGTCAGCCAACGCGTATGAGTACGCTGTGTGCCTATACTCACTTAAGCGATGACGCAGTAGGAAGGGGAGCCGCTTCCAGGTTTACCGCTCTCGAAGTTGGCGGGGGCATCAACGACGGGGTGTTGGGCGATGATGCAGTAAGAGGTCGAGCCGCTAGGGTTACCGGACTCTTCGTTGGTGGGGGTATCGATGGGGAGAGTGATGAAGGAGTCCATTATTGCTTTGTACTAGATTGGAAATCTGGAGATACGCAGAGGCCAAAACCGAAGGGACTTTATACCCGAGGGTGTCGCTTTCGGTTGCAGTTGACAAAAAGGACTACTTGCTTGCCCAAAGACCGCAGCTACCACTCATCTATTGTACGAGAAATCAGTGGTCTTAGCCAACCAGTCCAAAAAAGCATGTAGGAATGACCATGACGGAGCTGGGACTGACAGAAACTTGTGCAAGTTGTTCCCGGTTTGTCCGCTTCAATTGTATCGACCTTGTCAGGAAGAGGTGAAGGTGGCCCTTTTACTTTCTCGTATCGTCCCAATTAAGGCTTGATGTGGTCGACCCAGGACCGCTGTACGGAAGGATTCATTCCAGGATCGCGGATTCAGCCATTCTGGTCTTTTGACCGGTGCGATTCGGGCGCTTAAGACCCATCTGACGCTAAGTGGTCCAAACTCAGTCGTTCGATCGATTGCATATGCATGCAACGGTTGGATCACCACAAAGTCCGCCAACTGACTGACCACAAACTCTGACAAGAGCCAGGCATTCGGGTGTTGACACCATTTCACTACTGTGAATAGAAAATCGCTTTATCAAAAGGTCGTGTTACAAATATCCGAGCCTAAAAGCTAAAAGAATTTGAGGGGTGAAGATCGAAGTGGTCATAACAGCTAGACAGGCTCACCACGAGGGAAATGGCCTCCTCGGTGGGTTGTGTGTGGTGATTGCAGCTTGTGGCTTGTCAGGCGGTACCGCAGAAAAACATAGAGCCGTTTCTTCCGCCGGTCTCGAAGTCGAAGGGATTATCGACGAGTAAGGGTTAAGAGACAACAAGTAGGACTTTGAGCTGTCGCTGACGGCGATCTCTTGTTTCGGTCAGTGAGAATCCATGATGACAGTGAAAGGACTCCATTTCAAAGAGCGGGGGTGGTAGAAGCCAAGGACCGTTTTTATAGGACATAGCGAAGACCCAAAAGATAATAGCTGAGCTAGGGACATCTGGGGTGCCGCTAGCGCCTATTCAATACACCTGATCGCAACTCGCAGGATGTCGCCTTCCCAGCTGTAGTTGACCGAAAGCTCTGCTTGGCCCGGGTTGAGTTACCGTATGTTGACCGCTCTGATAAGTATTCATAGGCAAAACTCATGGGGCTAAGCTGCTTCTTGTGTTGGATTTCATAAATTCTCAATTACGATCTGAACCAGTACAACTGCGCCATTACAATAATAATAGATAGCCGATTATATCAAAGGGGGTATGGTGAGAAGTTCGAAGGGGGTATATGGTCGTGGTGCAGGCAGGAGCTGTAGTAGCCGAATCTTGAGAATGGGTGTTGGGACTAGGACAGTCTGCAGCGGAAGAGACTCAGGAACGATGTCACAACCAACTATCACGGATAAAACTCACTGTTAATAAGAACTGCCCGGCCAACGAGTACGCTGTGGGACCGTACTCATTTAAGCAATGACGCAGTAGGAAGTGCCACCGCTACCACCGCCGGTCTCGAAGTTGGCGGGGGCATCAACGACGGGGCGTTGGGCGATGACGCAGTAAGAAGTACCACCGCTGCCACCGCCGGTCTCTTCGTTGGTGGGGGTATCAATGGGGAGGGTGATGAAGGAGTCCATGAGTGCCTTGTGTTAGATTAAAAATCTGGAGAGACGTAGAGGTCGAAACTGCGGGGATTTTATACCCCGAGGGGTGCCATTTTCGGCATAGTGGGCGACAAAAAGATGGTACTACTTGCTTGCTGAGAGACCTCTGCTGCCACCCAGCTATTATCAGCGGCGTTAGGCGTTTCGTCCATAAAATGTAAGTAGCAATGATCGTGGATTGGAGGGCAGGGGAAGTGACAGAAATCTGTGCAAGTTGCCCCGGTTTGTCCGCTTCAATTGTATCGACCTTGTCAGAGATAAGTCAAGAAGGTCCTACACTTTCTCAGATTCTCGCACTCACAAATGCGTTGTATTTGGTTAGGACCGCTTTACAGAGGTCTCCATTCCGGAATCGTATTCGATCATTTTGTCCTCGGTGGGTGCGGGCGCTTAAGACCCATCTGGTGCCAAACGGTCCAAAATCTACGCGAAAATCTGCCCTGTCTTTCGATCGATTTACATCTGCACGAAGTAGGCTCCATTTCTTGGATCACCACACAGTCAGACGTCTCAAAACAGTGGCATTTAGTGGCATGCCGTTCTGGGAGGTATATCGCTGGCAATGCCAGTGTCGATCTCACCCACGGACTTAGTACCTGCAGATTCAGACCCGAGAAAAGGCATTCGGGTGTTGGCACACCGCCGCATTACTGTGAATTGCAAACTGGTTTATTAATAGCCTACTACAAATACCCGAGCCCAAAAAGCTAGATCAGAGCGGAAACGTTGGCAAAAGCGCGTTTTGGAGCGTGAAGATCGAAGGGGGTACTGTCGGTCACGTCATTCAAAGAGAGAGACGTCGAAAGAGATATGCTGCTGTTGCTGGCCGAGCATCTCGCTTATGGTCTTACATGATCAAAAGGACACTTCTGAAAGAAGAGAAGTAAGACAAAGGTCATCGCTCTGAGTTGGTGGCCATAAAAGCTGTAGATTTCACTTACCATTGGGAAGCCTGCCTCTTCGGCGGATTGCGCGCCGTGAACGCAGCTCGTCAGGCAATAACGCAGTAAGAAATGGAACCGTTTCTTCCGCCGGTCTCGAAGTCAGGCGTCATTATCGACAACCCAGTAGGGATTTCGAACCGTTGCTGACCCCGGTCTCTTGTTTCAAGGTTAGTGGGAATTTCTATGGTGAGAAATACCGTTTACAGCGAGGGAATCCATTTCAGTGAGCGAGTGTGGTAGAAACCTTACTATCAAGGACCGTATCTATAGGACATAGTGAAGGCTGTACGGCCGCCGGAAGACAATAGCTGAGCTAGGGACATCAGGGGTGCCGCTTTGCCTGGTCCTTGCTCCTCTGTGGTTTGCCTCAGGGCCCAAAGGTCAATTCACCGGGGTCCCCGTCTTTATTGAAGGGGGGCAACAATTTGATCTTGGCTCTCGTTTGGCTCGATGTAAGAGGGAATAGACCTCTGAGAAGGAGATAAGAGTATACTCACATCAGTGCTTTCGCCTAGCCCTCCTCAGTCCTGGAATTTACAAAAGCTCCACTGCTGGTCGTAAACCGGCCAAATCTTGTTGAAAGTATCAGGATTCATTTGCAATCGTATCTTCCTGGGGTTAGTCTGATCAAGGGCTTTTTACCTGAAAGTAGTCAGTGGGAAACCACCCAGAAATAACCGACTAGTGTCATTCTGTCGGGCAGTGACAAAGATGAGCTGAAGTGCGTGGTGCGAAAGATTACCGTGGTTGCCTAGGGGAGTGAGATCAAGTCAGGTCGTTGGTCCAGGACTCGGAATCAAGGAGATCAGGACCGCTTTGAATGGAAGCCGCCTTGGGCACTGGACGACTTTCCACGGAGGTTTAGAATCCTAGATTATTTTCTAAACGAGCCCTGCCGAAAAGCCGAACGTCTTGGCTGCCCTTTGGGGAAAGGCAAAGGCTCCGCTGTCACTGCAGACCCCATTCTAAATCCTGACTCTAGACGAGGGTCCCCTACCCCCTCTCCAGACTCAGACGCACTTTCTAAACGAGATTT
>ML210201.1:24758-53987 GCA_004369085.1 Coprinopsis marcescibilis
GGGCGGCCGACGAGTCTGAGATGGTTTATCTCTTCCTCCTAGATGTGTCGGTGGTTTAGAACAGATATTCTAAATTCGCATTCAAAGTCCGACATCAGCCATTTAGAAATAATCTAGGATCCTAAACACGGTGGAAAGTCGTCCACTCATCCCTGTCATCGCATGTTTGTTGGCGAAGCAACTCTAACTTACGGTAGATGTCGAAACCACATGGACCTCGAGTGTCGGGTCAATGATCGGTGGATGAGGACGACATTATTGAAAGGAATATCAGATATCGGGACAAGAATTGCCGAACTCTAAGGATTGCAAGAGATCAGAGCACCCAGAGTGCGAGCACCATCCTTCGATAGCATGCAGATTTCCTGAAGAAGATCGTTGGGGTATGATTCTGTGAACCGGCACTCCCTTACCTCCACAAGGCACGGACCATGTTTCTCTGTGAAAATCTGTCCGCGCTTCAGAGTCAGATGCCTTGAGGTGTTCGCAACAGATGGAATGCAGATGTATGTCAGTGGCAGTTACTTGAGTCCGCACTAGCAGGAGACTCAAGGCTCTGCAGGAGATGTCCAACCAGTGCTGCTTGAGATCATGATTCAGAGCAAATATGGAACTGTCACACCGTTACGCCGCTTCCAAGCAGACCAGAAATTCGACATATCCATGGACTTTGGACCTAGGGAAGACCTATTACAAGCTCACCGTGAATACATAAGATTTTAAGGGAAAAACCTGCGGCAGTTTCAAGGAAAAATAATGGCAAGAGAAGGCGTTGTGGGATAAAAAAAAAAGGATTGTGTGACGGAGCGTGACAACGGCGGCGGTTGACAACAACAAGACCACAACACAACAATATTGGGGCCACATCATCCTGCCATCTTGTCTAGCTTTTACCGTCGTAATCGCTACTCGTCGCAGACAATTCCTCTGCTCGTCGTGCTCAACGTCGACCAACACCGTTTCTACTAGACCGGCAGGCTCCGCTGGTCTCGTCTAGAACACTCGCAGTACACAGTCGACGCACACAGGGTCTACACCCCGCCGTCCTTTGAACAGCTTGTTTCTAGTTCGTCCAAAGACTCGACGTCCAGGACCAAATTTCACAGCCAACAGCACCAACAATCTTCGACAGCATCGTCTTTTCAACTTATCGCTTGCGGAACACCCAATTTTCACATTTTCACCCACATCAATATCTTCATTTTTGTAACTACTCTCAATATGAGTCTTCGACCACCTTCTACCAGTCCCAGTCCATCGCCAGGACCCGCCGATAAGATCAGCGTTCGCCAGTCGATGGGTCCTTCAGCGCGAGGAACTCCGACTCTCGCACCCGCCTCTCCGCGTCCTGGAGGTCAGGGGAGTGCCAGGCCCACTAGCGAGCTATTGGGCAGCGGTGCCATGTTTCAAACACCTGAAGGTATGTTGACCCGGTGTATCTTTCCAGTTAGTATGCTAATCGTCGTATCGCAGCGGAGGCACTTGATCAATGGTTTGAAAATCTACAAAACTACGAAGCCACTCTGGTACGTGTCTGTAACAACACCAAGAACAAAGAAGTTGACCAGTTTCGCAGGAGGATATGGCTGCTGCCTCCCTCGATGTAAATTTTAAAGAAGAACTGAGCGCCATCGAGCAATGTACGTTTCAAGTTCGCCGCCCAGTGCCCCTGGCACTCAACTTTGTGATTTAAACAGGGTTCAAAGTTCTCTCTGAAGCAGAGCGCACAGCCGCTCTTTACAGTCTTCTTCAGCACTCTACTCAAGTGCAAATCAGGTTCTTTATCACCGTCTTACAGCAGATGGCGAGATCAGACCCAATGACAGCACTCCTGAGTCCCGCCATGGGTTGGTTGGCATCTCGACTTACATGTATCATACCGGCTAATCATGTCTACAGGTTCTATGCAAAGTCAAATGGAAGCCAAACTTGCGAGCATAAAGTCTCCTGGTCTCAAGTCTGGTTTACCGGCTTCCCCTACCGCTCGAAACTTTACCCCTGGAAATCGCCAGTCTGTGACCTTGGACACCACTTATCTTTCTCCTGATTCTGCTGCAATTGCGACACCCACTATCAGCAATGACGCCGCCGCGACTCTTGCTCAACAGAGGGCCAAGCTCAATGCCTCCCATCGCATTTCTGCGCCCGTGCTTGCCAGTAGCAGTATTGACCGCGCGTCCTGGGGCCCCTCTCAGCTCACCCAGGTTAGCGAGCAGCAGGCTCCCGCTCAGGAAATCGTGATGAACGCGTCCCGACCCAAGAGTAGCGACTTCTCTGGCACCATTGCTTCTCCACGCCTTGGTGAATCTGGCCAGAGCGACAGCTGGGCTAGTATGGTCTCCACCCCTCTTATCCCCATGTTCAAGGACACCCGATCTACCACCCAAGCCACGGAATCCGCACCCAAGTCCGACAGCCACTGGTCCAGGAACAATCCCCCCGCTGTTCCTCGCATGGGCGATCCCACCACTCGCCGACGCACTAACAAAGTTGGCAATAACAACAATGGCAACGATCAGTCATCCAGCGGTGGTGTCTATGACGATAACGGAAACCCGATTGGAAACCAACAACAACCTGGAAGTGGCATGAGGAATGTCAGTGGTGGTTGGTCTGGTGCTAGAAGCCCAGCTCTTTCCAACGCATCCTCGAACAGGTTCGGAGATGACAACAGCAACAATGGCATGAACGGATTAGGCATGCAAATGAACGGATACGGCGTCGGCCTCGGTAGCCCTGGCTTAGGTATGGGTATCCCTGGAATGGGAGTCCCTCCTCTGAGCCCATTCAACATGAACATGGGCATGTTGAGCGCCATGGGCATGACGCCCGAGGCTCAAGCACAGCTACTCGCCGCGCAAATGGCCGCCAGTGGATTTGGCCAGCCCAACTTCTTCGGAATGCAACCCCTCTCTGCGGGTATTAACCAACGACGTGGACCCTCCGGTGGGCGATCTCCTGGTTTGAAGAGCGCATCTAGCGTTGGCAGTCGTGGCGATGCTACACCAAAGGGAGAGGAAGACGTCAACCCTGAATTGTTGGGCGATATCCCGGCCTGGTTGAGGAGCTTGAGGTTGCACAAGTACACCCCCAACTTTGAAGGCTGCAACTGGCAGGACATGGTCCTCATGGATGAAGCCGCACTCGAAGCCAAGGGTGTCGCCGCCTTGGGGGCCCGAAGGAAGATGATGAAGACCTTCGAGCTTGTTAGGAAGAAGATGGGAATCGACGAAGGTCCACCCCCTAGTGCACCACCCAGCGCCGCCCCTTCTATCAAGTCTCCTTGAAAGGGTCCGGTCGGATTGAAGGACGCTGCTGCGATGTTGTGGTAGTCCAAAGGAAAGGTGACACATGTTGACCGGCCTCAGGTTAGGATGTGGGCCGTTTATACCCGATTCTTGACTTTCTTTTTTCTTCTCGATTTGTCTATGCCCTCTTCTATTTCTTCAGCGAAGAACATTTTACGACTTTCTCCCTTCCCCAATTGTTCTTCCAACCTGTCCGGTCCGAATTTATGTTGCAGGAGATGGTGAATGACACTCGTTCACGGTATGATGATGAACCTTTACCATCTATTAGTGACCTTAATTATCTGCGCATTTCGACCAGCCTTCTTATACGTATCAAAATATTTTTCTCCCTTTACTAGTGTCACAATTATTATGAATGTCACCCCAATAGTATGATAGCTTGTAGTATACGCCATTTGCTTAGTCCATTTACGATTCACCGTGGGTTCGAGTAGTGCTTGTGTAGCGACATGGCGGTTGAAACTTGAAATGGCGCCCCCACTCCGAATTCTGTTTTCTTTATATTTTCTGCCGATCACAACCCCCTGTAACTTATCACGAATGGATGTATATTTGTTTCTAACCACAGAACAAGAAGCGAGTTTGTATCGCCGTAGTGGGAGCGGCTAAAAAATCAGCAGCGAGTCCCCGTTGAATGCGAACGAACTGTCATTGAGAAGGTCTTCGATATCGAATAATTTACATCCCCATGTAATCTAGAATCTCTATCCGTGTCCAACTATCGATTAAGCACAACCTTCCGCGGTAACCATCAAAGCCCAACAGCTCTCTATTCTCCAGACCTGCGGGAATCTTCAATGATTGAACGGATATGGCACTGGGTTCGGTGCCGTGTTGATGCTGGATGTGATATACGTTCAGATCAGGGGGGAACGCGGAGCTTTGGGTGACGGCAAAGCCCACGCCGTTGTTGGACGTCGAGGACAATGAGCTGACAGCGATTCCGGCGAGTTTCAGCGGATAAGAGCACCTGGTGCTGAACTCGATCATGCCCGAATGGGACAATCGAGCATCGAGGAGCTGGAGGTTGATTTCGGCGGTCCACCTGACTGGGTGCGGCATGTATGCGATGGTTAAGAGGCTCAGATCATACTCGACGCCCCCGGTCGCTTCCGCCGTTTGTGGCGTGCGATGAGTGCGCTCTTGGTCGTTTAAAGAAGTGGAGGCAGAGGTAGAGGTAGATGTAGAGTTTAAGGCAGAGTTTGATCTTGTACGGTTGAAGAGGTTGATTCTGGACAGCATTTGTGGATAGACGCCGCGATGGGAGAGCTTTAGGTGTGGGTCTTCTATTGCTTGTACTAGGTGGCCGTTGGGGGTGTGGGGTAGAGGATAGGCTTCAATGTGGGTTTCTGTCCGGAGCGGATAGATTGTAAGGAGATGGCTGGGAGAGAACGTGTAGTTCATGTGACTGAGATCAGAGACTTTCTGGATCTGCGACTGTGCGTGGACATAGATTCGTTAGTGTCAGTACCAAAGCGGGACAATGATGAGTTCGTACATGTCTTGGAACGTAAAATATCGAGTTGGATGGGATGTGATAAAGCTCCGTTGGTTCGTCCCTTGAGACAAACTCCTTGACTAGGAGAATGTAATCACGGCTCAGTTTGACTTCGATTATACGTTCCCCCGGAATGACAACTTGGAGAGTTACAGTCGATTGGGTACCATCAAGGCAGAGCTTCAGAACCATACTACCGATCCGAGTTAGCTTTCGCGCAAAAGAGGATGTTCAAGGCACTCACACTCTTGTAGGATACGAGCAAATGAAAGTGACCCAGATTGAGCTCTCGCCTTGGTCCTGGGCGTTGGTTTGGTGGCTCAAGTAGCCAGGGACCATGTCAATGGCGCAAGGACATTCGTAGGACACCAAAGGCGTGTGGCGGTCCCCGTCCAGATCATACCATGAGATCCGGCATTCTTCTGCTATTTGCAGATAGCGCCCAGATATCATCTGGGCATCGAATCCATAGGTTGGGAGTTTGCGAGGAAACGTGTATTTGCTGGGAGTGCGTGGGGCGCGTGAGGGGTTTGGACCCCATGTTCTGTAAAGCAGAGTGGATCGAACGAGGAGACGCTCGAGGTCTCGGGCGTGCTGGTGGGACAGAGGTCCGAGGGGTAGAAGCAGCCTGGAGTGGGTATACACCGAGTGCCAGACGGCGCGCTCAGCCCCCGCAACCATGAGGGCACGAGATGCCTGCGACAGGTCGAATGTCCCGGTAAACAACTGTGAGGTCGAGGTAGGAGAAGCGCGCCACATACCTTGCGTACATTGATGACGTCTTCGACATCCAGGTAACCAAGGATTTCGGAGAGAACATCACCATTCAAATGCGAGAGTGACAGAGTTCCGGCGGGCATGATTGTGGGGTCAATGGGAAACCAAGGGCAATGTGGGACTTGAGGCTTGTTTCCGCAATTTATAGGCAGAAACTGGACTGGAGTAGCCTCCTAGGGATCCGCGCTAGCAGAAGTCCATTACCAAGTTACCGCATTCAAAATGCCACAATCTATGCTCGATGTGGACGACATGAGGAGTGTTGCCACCTTACCCCTTCAGTCCAGCTGATCATGTCGCCCAAAGTGACAAGATCCTAATATAAAGATTATCAGACTGCTCGAAGCTTGGAGAAGTCTTCCACACGTTTTCCGCACAAACGACATGGGACCACAGTAGCCGCCACGCACTGCAAACGATGTTGTAAAATTGAATCGAGTTTCTCCGACATCATGGACTATCCCTTGGCTATTTTCATCGTTGTATATCCCTGGAGATTTCAAAATCTCCAGGGACTCAGCGCTTCCGACTCGCGCTGTCACGGTGACAGTACTTGGTGGTGAGAGGAAGAGATCAGCGCACAGCCACCGCCAGCTGCCCCTTTCCTTCTCGACATATGGATGCTGGCCCGCCATATCCTCCATTCTCCACGTTCAACTCGGATACTCTCTTTTTGTCGCAAAAATGTGCAATTCTATAGCACCCAGCTCTTTCGGACGCCTAACGAGGCCGTCTTGAATATGCTTCGTAAGGGTGAGATGCGTTGTCAAGTTTTGTGACCTCGAACAGCTTTTTGACATTTCCGTTCAGAAAAAGAACAGGAAGCGCTTCTTGCAAACCCCAATTCATTCAAAATAAATGCTTTTGTGAATGCAATAAATGTCATTTCGCAACTGGAAACGACCATTCGATCCGGTGATGATGAAATTCTGGCGGTAAGTGTGTGTTTGCCATGGTATATCACTACGGAGTACTGAGTATCAGGATCTTCGCAGCTGAAAGGCATTGGCCCGGGAATCAAGAACAGAATCCACCAACACTTTATCCGCCACGATATGGCCAGGGCTCGTATGTGATGTATACGTCTGCTAACATCCGCGGCTGAAACAGTGAGTTCACAGAAACCTCCAAGGAAACGGAAGACGCCATGAGAAGGAAGGCGGTCCTCGACTTGCAACGTGTCCCAGGCATAGGGTGTGTGTGTATGGCCTTCTTTTGTGGAGATTGAGTTTTAACCTCAATCTAGGTCCGTCAAAGCAAAATCCCTAGTTGAGGCTGGGTGCATGGGCTTGGAGTCCCTAATTGGCTCGGAAAAGTTTCATGAGCAATTGACCCCGCAACAGATTATCGGGCTGAAATATATCGACCACCTGGAGGTACCTGCGTCACGCGAGCTGGTAGAGAAGGTCCTTGTGAGTCCTCGGATTTGTGTCCTATCCCTCGCAACGTCCTAACCAATTCCGCGGTAGGAGCTACTCCGAGACAACGTTTCATCGAAGTATGAAATTATCCCTGTCGGTGAATTGTGAGTCGTGTCGTGTCCACGACCTCCGCATAAACTCACATCGTGTTCAGCCGGCGGAGGTTTCCCAAGTGTTCATCAATAGAGCTATTGCTTATCCATTCCGAACATGCACACATACCAATACCGACCGCTCCCTCGCCCTTTGCCGAGGACCCCCTTGGCACACTACGATCTACGAAACGCGCTATAAAGAAGTCCGATCGACGTCCAGGCCTTACCAGGAAGGACCGCGAAAATAGCAGCCTCCACAGTGATGTCATTCCGTTGCTGCAGAAACGCGGTCTGTTCACGGACAAGATCTCGGAAGCACACAATTCATGGACAGGTGTAGTTCGCCTACCTCCACAATCCCAAGTTCGGAACCTACTTGTCGAAAGCAGAGCTGAGGCTTTGCCTTTACGCATAGAGCCTGGTGACTACAGGCGAATAACCATTCAGTAAGCTCATTCACTGCGACGTGTTTAGCGCATGTTGATCCGTCATTTCCAGCTCCGTTCCACAAAAGTCAAAGGCTGCTGCACTCTTGCACTTGACAGGCGATGACGAACACACACGGCAGCTCGAACGCAGAGCTGACGCAATGGGAATGCTCTTTGACGAATTTGGGTTATGGAAATGGAACCACCAAGAACCTGAACCCTGCACAATCGAAAATGCCATAGCGGATCCCAGTACCCTGTCGAAGCGAGGCTTTTGGAGTCTCCTCAAAGCTGATGACGAGCAGGATATTTTTGATACGCTTGGTCTACCTTACGTGGACCCAACGAGAAGGAACTTTGGATTCCTCCGTCCAACTCGACCTAAGCAGAAGAAATACTCCTCGGCTTTTGTTTAACCTCAGCTTACCTTTCAGCCTACTTAGACGTGTATGAACCATAAACCATATTCTTCCTGTAGTTAGACCCTGTATTACCACTTTTCCTCTAACCATACATCACCCAATTTATAGGGGTTTTCAGCTTTACTCATCCGGCAATCAAACCTGTGATAGCTCTTGCCTCCTACCACAACCATGGCATATCTTACGAAGCCTACGGTGTACAACATCGAGGATTCCAATATCGCTCTGCTTGGCTCAGATGTGAGTTAGCTGGCACCGGTATCTCATCCCGTTCGTTTCATATCTATTCAAATCCTTGGGTTTTGGCACCCATGCTGACCACCAATCTCCAGGTGGAGAAGAGGGTTCGCGAGAATGCTGGTGACGCCGAACCTGCCTGGGAGACAGCAGGCCAGGATGCTGGACTGAAGATATGGCGTATCGAACAGTTCCATATCGCGGATTGGGCCGAAGATCGTTATGGATCTTTCTATGCTGGGGATTCATACATCGTTCTGTATGTGAGTGCTGGACACCCATTTCCTGTCTAAACCAACTGAATACTAATCTACCTGCTATAGACCTACAAAAGCTCGCCGGAAGCCAAAGATCTGTCGTTCAATCTCCACTTTTGGTTGGGCGCCAACACGACGGTCGACGAAGCGGGGACAGCCGCGTACAAAACCGTCGAACTGGATGACCGTTCGTCACATCTGTGTTTACCCATCAATAATACATTGACAGACTTCAAACTTGAACGTAGATCTGCACGGAAAGCCAGTTCAATTCAGGGAAGTGCAAGGTTACGAATCGCCTCAGTTCCTGTCCTACTTCCAGAGATTCACGTGCCTGGATGGTGGTGTGGCAACTGGGTTCCGCAAAGTAGTCGACCCTCCACCGCTCGACGTCCGCAAACTCTATCGCATCACGCTATCTCGGCTTCCAAGTCGGATTGGCGAAGCTGGAAAGTCTAAATCTACCCTGGTTGTCCGAGAGGTCCCAGCTGAAGCTGCCAGCTTGGTCGCAGGAGATACCTATGTGTTGGATAGGGGAGAAGAGGTCTGGCAACTCAATACTACAGAGAGTGCTGGCCAGGAGCGATACAAGGCTGCAGAATTTGTGCAGAGCTTGATCGCTGAGAGGAAGGGTCAATGTCAGCTCAAGGTCTTTGGTGAGAGCTCAAGCTATCGTTCGTAAGGCACCGTGATTTATAGCGTTATGTTCTCAGACGAAGGTCACTCTGGTGTCTCCGGGTTCCTCGGAGAATTCGGAGAAGGTACCACACTCCTTCCTTCACCCTTGGCCAACCAGCAAACCCAGCCAATCAAGATCTTCAAGGTCTCCGATGCATCCGGCAAACTGGAGTTCACCCCTCTCCAAGGCCCAGTTGGCTCTCTACTCTCTTCTAGCGACGCCTTCCTAATTGATGACACTCATAACTTGGCCCGTCCGGCACTATATGCATGGATTGGGAAGCAGGCATCACTGGCGGAGAGACGTTCGGTCATTCAGTATGCGCAGAATTATCTCTACCGGGAGAGGGATAGCCACGTGGGGCTTCTTGGGGTTCCTATCATCAAGATGGACGAGGGCAGAGAGTCAAGAGACTTTACGGACATTCTGTCTGCGTCGTAAGCCTGAAGCTAGTATTTTACTAGTATTAAGTACAAGGACCGCCATGTGTGCACTGAAGAAATAATGGCGCTGTACAATATCAACGTGACATATCACTTCATGGGACAACAAGAGGTGGGCGTTCCAAAAGCCAGAGCGAGTACTGCTTCTTCGTATCTGTCCACCTTTGTACAGGTCGGAGATTTCCGTTGGAGAAGAGGGCGTGTGCATCGGCTTCTGAGTACTATTGTGTTGTGAATGAGTGAGAAATGAGCGACAGTACCTAACTGCCTACCTTGACAGACTCCTCGATTTTAATCATCTCATCTTCAAAGAAACTGAATTCTTTCTTATCTGAAGGAACCGTAATCGTCTGCGAGCATTTGGACCGGTAGTATGACTCATGGCACCCTGGGTCAAAGTTTAATGGGTTGTTCAGCGAATGTAGCGCTCGTCGAAGCTCACGTTCAGCCTACATTCCGTCGACGCGTCAGCCAGGTTCCAGGGACATGACATGGAATATGACCCAGCAACGTACGTAAGTGTAAATGTTTATGTATTCCCATTTATCTTCGTTGAATAAGCTGTCATCCCCTAAAGTTCGACCAGCGTTCTTGAGGGCGTTCATCTTGAAGCGCTTGGTATACCCCTTGCAATCATTGTACGCCCTTTCTATCTTTTCCTTGTCGTTATCGTGGTCCAGGCCGAGCAAAAGCGTATCGCCAGCGCCAGGGCGCAACGGCAGGGAACGAAGAAATGGAGCTGCATCCTTACGGGGGAAGTTGCCGATTGACGAACCGAGGAATATTATGTGAAGTGGGACACTAGATGCTGGGGAACCGCCGCGACTCGACGATAGCGCAACCCTACCACCATGTACGAGTCCACCGTTCTCGATAAACTTGATACCATCGTCGTATGTACCCCACATCCCCTTTATGAGAACCTTGCCGTCCAGACGGCGCCCAATGTCTGAGGCTTCTATTTCGCCCAGGGTGCGTTCGAGCTCGCGCTTCTCAAGGTCTAGGGCGTAGTATGTGATGGGAGACGCCATCTTCGAATCGTCTACATATCGAGAGAGGCCGAGGAGAATATGAGAGGTCTTGCGCAAAGAACTGGGTAGAAAGATGAGAAGGAACACAGAGTGCGCGAAGGGAGGTAAATACCCTGAGCCAAGTTCCAAGACGACTTCATCTGCGGGATTTTCATCATCAGAGCGATTTCGATGCATGCTCCCCACAATCTCATCTGCGTGGGTCTTCAATATTTCCTCCTCCGCCGCAAATAAGTAGTACTCTGTGGCAGAGGTTGTGATATCGTCGTACAGCCTCAACCCTTTCTCATCATAGAGCAGCATGGTAGGTATCTCTTTTTCACCTGTAGGACGCGAGAGCCCATCGATGACCTGCTTCGAGAGGTCTATCGAGATCGGTATGCCGCCTGCATGGATATCGATAATGTCGACTGGCATAGTTGGCAGAAACGAAAAGTGAGAATCCGGACTTTGGGACTTCGGTGAATCCAAGTGTCGGAGGGTAAATCACGACTGAGTAGAATCTCCGTTTTGAACCGGCGAGTCTTCAATATATCATCCAGAAATCTACTCTACGAACCTAAAAGGTCCAGCTGGCTAAGTCAGCTTTCTTTAAAATGCGATCTGGGTACACTACCAAGCCATCAGTGAACCACTTCGACGTGCATCTGGCAGAACCCTTGGTAAGCGAGCATTTGCTAGACAAGTTGGCTGAAATCTTGTTGGAAGTTGCAAGTTGAATATCTCTGAACCTTCACCTTCTTGTAACTCACGTTGTAGCTACTAGCCGAAGGAGGAGTAGCCTTCGAGGCGGTGAGTTCGGAGCACTATGCAAGGCAAATCAGTCGCTGGGTCGCTAACCTAGATAAAAATTGACCTTTCGCTAGGTCGTAACCGAAAGTCGCAAATTTATCGTAGAAAGCACCTACCGTAGGCTACTACTCTCTCTCCACGCAGGGCTGGCGGCAGAAATATCGCCACGGGACGTGAAAAGGAGGCTAGGATTGGCGTACCCAGTCATAGACGCTGTCCCACCAGTGGTGTTGCGACGCTACTAGGTCGACATTGAGCTCTCTGAGCCTGTCTGAGGTCCTAGGCATCGTCTATCCAGTATCTACAGTTCTGCTGCACTAGTATAGCATTATTAAGTGCGTATAATTGACGCTTATGAGCCAAAGTTGACATCGTACCTAGATTATAGATATTTGAGTAGTGAATTTGGAATGTCCAGACTTGAAGCTTAAAGAAACCTTCACTGCCGATCAATCCCGGAGCGACGGGATGAGTCAGGGGTTCCCACGATGGCTACTGTATCCGGCTCGGTCCGCCATCTCCAAATAGCGCAACAGCCCCTGTCCTTATGGTAGTTCTTTGAGTTCAACTCCCAGAAACATTTACATTCCAAACAAACCAGAGAACAGCTATATGCAACATACATGGGGGTCTCCAGTATCGTATGGCAACCACCGGCTATCTCACCTCGAAAGATCAAACACCACATGCCAATTAGCGTTTACGGCAGTTAATGTGAAGGCCGTGCATTGGGACGGCTTGGATTAATAGTAAGCCAGCTTGCCGGGACCGACGCGTGTCATCTCCAATTGTTCTTTCCTCCGCCCATTGTCCTCAGTCAACGTCCTTTTGAACGCAACGTCTATGCCTGAACCAGAGTCCAGTGTTCAAGACACTCAGTCGAAAGCAAGCGGTACAACGACACCTGCGACACCAGTTCCAGACTATGTCTTTACCGACCCAGCTACCCCGGCCCAGTTCGTAGGACATCTAGGGCACCTAACTGAGGCCCAATCAGAATCGTTGGAGGAGTTCAGGGCTCTCCTGGTGAAAGAGGGCCTCTACAAACCCCAAGCCACGTCAGACGACGGAACATCGACATCTTTGCCCTCCCACGACGATCCGACATTGTTGTGAGTCTAATGAGAGGCCCAGGTACTTAATGTGTGGATAGTTGCTCAAATCGTGTCATCGTTGCTTTACCAGACGATTCCTACGCGCTCGAAGCTTCCAGCCACCCGCTGCCGTCGTTCAGTTTAAAGCTGCGGAGGAATGGCGAAAGCAACACGACGTCGAAAATCTGTTCGCGACCGGATTTACCACTGAGGAAATAGAGGCCGCCAGGATGTTTTATCCCCGTTGGACAGGACGTCGGGACAAGGCAAGTCTCTACGATCCTATTATCTCTGTCCCTTTATCAACGTCAACACCTTAACAACAGCAAGGACTCCCCCTCTACGTTTATCGCGTCTCAGAGCTTGAACCTATGCAGAAAGAGCTAGATGCCGTATCTGCAAAGCGGAAATATCAAAGAATGTCAGTCCACACCCCATTTATTCCATTCATCAACCCCTAACATTTAAGCATTATCCAGAATCGTCCTTTACGAGATCATGGTTCGCTTCTCATTCAGCCTATGTTCCCATCTACCCCATCCAACATCCCCCAACCCAATTTCATCTACTACAACGATCATAGACCTGGGCGAGGCGAGCTTCTCATCACTATTCAGACTGCGAGGCCACTTCTCGGAGGCATCCAAACTCGCAACACCATACTACCCCGAAACGCTCGGTACAATCGTGATCGTAAATTCGCCCGCTTTCTTCCCCACAATATGGTCCTGGATCAAGGTACGTACCAAGTACCGTCTACCACTAGTATGCATAACTCATCACTGGTACTTGCTCCAGGGCTGGTTTGACGAAGTCACCCGTCACAAGATACACGTCCTCGGTAGAGACGCCAAGACCGAGCTCCTCAACCTTATACATCCTCAAGACCTACCCAAGATGTACGGCGGAGAGCTAGAGTGGGTGTTCAAGGACCAACCTCAACTAGATGCGGACGCTGCCTCAGTACTTCCCGATGGAAAAATGCCCCTAGGACCCATCATCTTCCAAGACGGAAAGGCCATTAAACCTGAAGCACCCTCCCCAGTTAACAAGCCCAACGGAACTTTGTCAAATAAGTAACTAAACGGGCGAAATACAAATACAGAAAGACGCGTGGCGTGATATGAAAGGAGAATCAGCTCTTCCATTCATGACGACGAAATGATCTACTAGAGACTTTACATAATTTGTATGGGGTGGTAGTGATGATGACAATATGTACAACAAACTGTGCAAATGCGAATACTAAGTATATTGTAGTCTGGTATCTTTCAGTGTCCAATTAAGGGTAATTAGCACCTTGGCGAGCGAAATGTGCAGCTGGAGGGCAAGAAATTAAGCTCCACCCGGATGAGGAGCAAGGGGGAACGGTGACAGCAACAAAACATACCCAAAGCATGAGGAGAGGAAAGTGAGTGAAAGCCAATAAGTTACAAGGAATGAAGTGTCCAAGAATCAAAGGAATTCGTCGTCCTCTGGTTCGGCGGTAACGCCATCTTCGTTCCAGATCTCCAGGAACTGGTGGACGAGATAAGCTATCCGGCCGGAAGAACACAAAGAACTAGCACTTACCCTGATTTTCTGCTGTTCTGCATCATGGGTGGTGTGAATAGGAGTCACAGCATATGGGAGTTTATCCCAAGAAATGGCTCGGTCGTGTTTCTTCATAGCTGGTTTGTCACCAATTGCGCTCTTCTTTCCAATAACAAATTTGTTACATTTGCTGTTTGCAATATTAGGGGTGACTGTGGATGTTTACGGAAGAAAGGCTTACTCTTCAGATAGCGAGTAAAGAATTTTGAGATGCGCTTTCAAAAGCATGACCATCGCAATGATAATGGAACTCCTCATAAGGGGGATGGCATCCCGGCCACCATAGACTAAGCACAGACGTCAATTGCTGAGCTATTATCATGATCACGGGAAAAGGCACTCATACCTCCAATGGCCGAAGTTGTGGTGGTTGTAGATGCGTCGGTCGTCTGGCTGTCCGGTGGCCCATCGGCCATGGACGACTGCGAAGACACCATCGGTTGCTGTGAAGACGAATGGAGATGGGATAGAAGATGCGAAGGAGAGATGACATCCAATAGCTGCATTCCAGTCGTGGAAAGCACACTCGTCAAATATTTGATGACGGTAAAGACCTCTTCCTGCGTCTTGTATTCAAAGCTGGCAAAGTTTTCCGCCATATACCGAGTGAAGTCAACGTCGTCCTAAGCCAGAATTAGTACATGATGTGATAAAACTACAGTGGAACGCACCTGTGTTGCGTTGTACGACTCGCCCTCAGAGAAGACTTTGACCAATGCCTTCAAGAAATCTTGACGAGTCGCTCGCTTCTCGCGTACGAGTGAGTACCATCGTTGAAGCAAGGCCACAGGTGGACCTTGTGCCCGATAGCCTGCGCAAGATTATGAATAAAAGATCTATAACCTGATGAAACGACGAACCATGTATAGGAGAGCCTTCAGGGACAATCTTCTTTTGGTAATCGAAAGATTTCCTTGCGCTGATGGAATATCGAGTGTTGAGGAGCGAGGCGTGTTTGGAGTTCAGGATTGAATGGAGAGCAATGGCGCGGCTGCTAAGTTGAGATACAGGACTTGTTTCTAACGCGATGATAATGGGGAAGGACTGATGAATTGGTCAGGAGGAAACTTCTAGGCGTGGGAATACCAGTCATACCTGCAAAGGGTGGGCTAAGCCTTGCTTGATGGTGAAAGTCAACACATCAATAGCAGCTGCTTGAATTTGAGAGTTTTGTGACAGAGCCGCTTCGAGAATGTGGCTCAGGTAACGTTGTACGATAGCAGAGCTGACACTGTCGCAAAGGATTCAGCATGAGACCCGCACACCAATGAAGCAAACATACCCAGAATCAGCGAATCCATCAGTGTTGCCAACCAACTCTTCCATGTTAACATCCACAATTACTTTGGCGTTCTTGTTTTTCAAAGACTCTGTAAACAGCGTTTGTAAGACATTACTACTCCAATGATAGGCACTTTACCTTTCTCCTTAGCCGAGTGCTTCTCCGACTCCGAGATCAAAAAGTCTTGCAAAATCTTCAAGAGCCTTGAACGAGGCTCTTCATCTGTCGAGTCGAATACTGCATCCATCACGGACGCGGACTCTTCTTTCGTCATCAGGGTTGGTTGGGCTCGAAATAGAAATCCTGGCGAAAGAGTTAGTTGCTGAAGGGCTGACTACGCGAATGCCAGTTTACCTAAACACTGCAGCAACCGGTTGCGAACCGATGGCTCGCTGTACTTTCCATAGACGCGCAAAATCGTGTTGTAGATGTGTTCCATTACCGAGGTTTGAGACACTGAGTTGATGCTGGCAGCCAGATCTACGGGAAGTAGGTTAAAACCTAGCTTCTGTAGTTGTACACGCGACTTACTTTGATGTTCAAGTCTTAGACGGTCGAAGGGACAGTGCTCTCCAAGCAGGGCGACAATGTAGACAAGTGCAAGCACAGCTTTACCTTCATTGGCAGCAAGCTGGTTTGAGGGGCGATTAAGGAAAAGGAGCAGTTTGCCTGTGTCCTTCAGGTCAGATGTTGGGAGTTGGGAAACAGATCGAGATGTACTGACGGTTGCATCCACTCAGGAGGTTTATCAGTGGTTGGAAATCGTGAGTGAGTTGCTGTACCACGGTGCATATGCAGCTAACACACTCTTGGAGGATCTTGGGGGACATTATCTTCTGTTTCGAAAATAAATGTCGCAAAACGTACCTGCGTCATACCGGCAGGACCTTTCGGATGCATTATCATTGACTGCAGAGAACTTTGCAAATCAAGACCGAATTTTTTAGCAGTCTTCGGCATGTGAGGAATGGACACTCGGAAAATCTTCAACAAATAGTCCGTTGTATAAATCTCCTCCTGCTGCGAGAATGTGAGAATCGACCTTGCATGTGATAGGATATACAATTACCGAAGAAGCTGCGTTCTTTAGATATGGCAACAGCGTCAATGCATAGGTCCCGGACAAAACAGGGGGGTATGCTGAGGTGAAGAGGTGTATTGTGCGGACGCAATTGAAGATCGTCTTGGGAAGGATACTGGTGGGTCAAGAAAAAACATGAAATTCGGGTACACAACTCACGAATCCTGGTAGATCTGTGGCATCAACGAGACCATCTATCAACGCTTCACAGATCTCTGTGTAGCGGTTATGAAGCAAGGCGGCTTCACTGCCCTCCTTTTCGGCCATGATCTTGTGCAAGATATCTTCCAAAGGCGAGTTCTTGTCCCTGAAGTATGCTGCCGTCCCCATGATGATTGAGACTTTATTGAGCAGCGCAGCCTTCTCTTGATTGGGATTATTCGCGTTCGCCCTATTTTTCATGGCTGAAAGAAGGGGTACGGGAGGGAACCATAGTTCTTCTAGGGTCTTGATAGCAAGGTCTTTAACGCCATCGTCTTCGTCCATCATGCGAAGGACGAGGCGGCTGCAGATATCGATTTTCCTCTGAGTATCTTCTGTCACTGCATAAAATGATTTCAAGAGCTTTATAACACGCTTCCTGACACCAAGACCCGTATCCTGGATGATAATTGAGTAACTAGCTTTTGTTTAAGAGGGACGACATACCGCCATTCGCTCAGCAATCTTTGGATAATAATCACTCGCGACCTCGGGGGAGTCGATCATATACTTCCCGATCAGTTCTACAGCTGCATCTCGGACTGCGGGGGAGCTGTCCAGAAGATGACTTTCAATACCTCGACGAACGTTGGACTTCACAGTAGAGGTTAAACGCCAGAAGGTTAGGACAAAAAAAGGTCTCACAGTGGCGAGAATCGTGGCATCGCTTGTTACGATCTGACCCAACGCGCGAAGAGCCTTTGTGCGCATGAAGATAGGGGGCGCATCCAACGCCATCAAGATGACGTTGACGATAGGCTGGAAAGAGTGCTTGAGGCTCTGTAAAGAACCAATTTCTTCTGAAAGTCTGTCAATGCGAGAGATTTCTTCTTGAGACCTGTCGAATAAGGTCAGTATCAATTGTGCCCGATGAGGTGGCCACGAACCCGCTATCAAAAACGTCTGTCGATGGGTCCTTCCAGACTTCACGCAACGCCAGCTTAACCTTCTGACCAAAGGGGAGAAGTCTCTTTGGATCCTTCAAGTTGAGATCGTCGTCCTCTTCGGGGTGATCAAGCCAGACGTTGACTTGTTTCAAAGCTGCAGCGAGTTCTTGGCCAAGAATCGCTGCTGTCAGCTCTCGGGCGCTCTGGAATCAGGTCAGTCAGCGTCATATCATGAGTTAGATTTGCATACTTACATCATACGCCTGGTCTTCAGAGGAACGTTTGCACAAATGGGCGGCAACGTCGCGATGAGCTTCCATAAGCTTTGCGAACTGCTTAGTACTCTGACTTGCTACAATCTGTGGCAAGTCTGGTTAGAAAGGTCCCAACGTTGAAAAGTTTGACCTATGATCTACCTCGTCCAGCGACTTCAAGTCTCGATATTCCGAGTCCTCTCTTCCGACACCCTTCTGAACCTTCAAGACGCTTGACCGGATTTGCGCTGCGATGACACCCAAATGGTCGAGAGCCATGGTCTTTGCAGCATTGCTATCGGTTTGGGCACTCGACTTCACGTCATCCAGCGAAGAAACCATAAACTTCGAGGCAATACTTAGCAGTAAACTGGCGGCAGGCCATTCTGGCCAATAAAGCACCACCAAGAGATCATCGATGAGGTTATCAAAGATGGCACGGTACTCGGCTTCATTCGAGTTCTTCGTCGCTTTTCCCTTGCCAGATCGCGAGTTGAGGAACAGAATGATGGTTTTGGCTGCTTTAGTCGCCGAATCTAAGCCACTGCCATAAAGTCGGATTTCGTCCGTATCGAGCTCATCGAGAAAGGGTTCATCAGGTTGGGCATTCTGGCTCTCGGAAAAGCTCTCTTGTCTCTTCAGAGTGAGCTTGTTCTGACGTTCTTTTTCCAATCTCCTTGCATTGGTTCTGACATCGTGAGCTGAGGTCTGCACAAGCTGAAGAAGCAGAGCTGAGACAGTTCGTATCGATCGGCCGTCCCTTAGTCTGGCAGACAATGAACAATTGGCCTATAATCAAATACAGTAAGTCACACACCGGAATTGGCCTGCCTTCTGTTTCGTGTCTGAAAGTTTGATTAGCGAGCTCAAGATTTCTTCAATGATCCATGATCGCTGGTCCTCATGGTTGGCGAATATCTAGCCAGAAGAATAAGACAATGTACAAGTTGTAAACAGGCAGAGACACTTACACTCCGAATCAAAGACAAAGCATCCAGTCTCAGGGCACGCATTGCACTCTTTCCAAGAGTCCGATTCACCACATTCTCCTTCTCCTTCTTGCCACCCTTCGACACATCGTCACTCCCACTTTCAACCACGAAGAAAGGACCAATGGCGATGTAAACCGCCTGGATGATGATGCTGTCTGACATAGCTACACTTTCCGCGTTGGCCAGTGCATTGATTCTGGGTAAAACTGAAGAAAGCGCTTGGAAGATTTCGTGCATTTGTTTTCGATGGCTCGATTGCGAAGCGGTGGCTGAAGGTAAGGGATTGGGGTCATTTCCAGCATTCTTGACCAAATGCTGCAAGGCGCTGTTGTACATCTTGGCATTAAGCGAGTCGGGGGAGGCGCCTTCAACGAAAGGATAAAGCACTTTTGTCAACTGGTTCTTGACCGCGTTTAAGCAGCTCGTAATGAGTTCTTCAGAATACAACTGCAAAAAAGGTTAAAAAAACACCCCGTCAGGGGATAGCGGAGTGCACATGCCTGTTTGGGGAGTCTATCGCTGGCCAAAATGGCCATGCAACAATCTGCAGCCAAAATACTATCCAAGGATAAATCCAATTGCACGTTGAGCTTTTCTAGTTCGATCTCGTCCAAAACTCCCGTTGGCGTGTCGTTCTTCGCAATGTCATCTCCTTCCTCGATCCCTTCCATAGCATCGTCGTCTTCAGCTACCTCTTTCCCCTTCTTCGATTTGCGGGATCCCTTCTTGACCGGCGAGCTTCTCGCAGACACTGTTCCGCTGCTACTGGCAGCATTCAATGATCCGATTTGTTGGAATGGGTCCACGTCCTCGCCAGCCTTGACGCTGCGGTCGAGTACTTTCAACAGGCGGGACAATGTCTGAGCATCGACGTCTGCCATCCGCCCAGCCTTTGACCTAGGAGTCGATAAGACACCACCAGCGCTAACGCCGACCTGCCGCATTCGTTTGGTTGGCCTAGAGACCTGCCCAATGTACTTCAACAATTTCCGAATGATGGCCGACTTGAGCATCGGACGAGTGCAGTCGGTGCTGAGAGTTGAGAAGTACTCTTGTGGGAGCTCATCTCGCTCCATTTCGGCGGGTAAGGCATCTTCGGCTTCGAATATTTCATCTACAACAGTGGCAAACTTCTCAAGAGGTACTGGAGACTGCGCTAAGTATGATGAACATTGCGTCAAGGAGAAATCGTACTCACTTCTGTCATCGCGATCGCCTGTGCGTTTAGCAGAGGTGAAGCCAAGCCGTACGCGAAGGGGGGTATCTTCATTCGACCCATAACCACCCAAGTCTGGCGTATCTCCACTCTGATTGTAATTCCGACCCTTGCGTGAAGAAGAAGGCGTCAACCAAGGACTTGGAGGTATAAGAACAAATGCTTTATTCACAATTCGGTTCGGTGTAGGCGTCATTGGCACGGTTGCCCTGGATGGGGTTGACGCCATGGTAGTTATTGAGGTCGACGAGGGAGTGGTGTGCGAAGGCGGTGCAGTTGGGAATATCCTCTTAGATGTAGGGGTGCGCGGGACAGAAGATTGCGGAGTGCGGAGGTTTGTTGGAAGTTGAGCCGCTAAAAGTGGCTTGTATGCCTGCAATCGCTTGTGCGAAGGGGATTGAATTTCGACAACTGGCTTCCGCTTCTGTGGGGTAACAGACGGTGGCGACATGACACTCTTCAAGGCGAGGGGGTCAGGGCTTGAATCCGCCATCGGTGGTTTCTGGGCAGGTGTTCTTGGTCGCTGAGCAACTGGGACTGGCATCGGTTGTTGCTTCTTGGGAGGAGGGATGAATCTTGCTGCAGCCGTTGGTGGTTTCGCTGCCTCCATATCTCGAGTCTTCCGTTCCAAAAACTCGTTGAAGAATGTCCCCGAGTCTTCAGCTCTGTACACAGTTGCGTGCACTGACGGTCCACCTGGCGGTTGCTGAATGGGTGCAGAGACCCGAGGTTGTGGGGACGGTTGTGGTTGAAGCTGAACATGTTGAGCATGCTGAGGTTGCGATTGAAGCTGAAAATGCTGAGGTTGCGGCTGATGCTGATGCTGAGCATACTGAGATTGCGGTTGCGGTTGTGGTTCCCGGACTTGGTTCTGACCAGGACTGCCTAACGCAAACGCCAGAGAAGAGGACGATGTGCTAATCCCAGGTGGAGGCGGCGTTGGATAAGCGGAGCTTGACGGTGTCCTTTGAAACACGGACTGGGCAAACGGAGTGCTCTGGTAGCTCGACTGGGTCCAGGTATGTTGATTTCGCTCTTGGTAAGGATATGAACTGTGTTTCGGGTCAATACAGTACATGTATGCGCCAAAAAATGGGCATACCGGGTTGCCTGCTCGTTCAAAAGTCTAACTGATTGGTCCCTTGCTCCCTGCCAAAAGTTTGCCTGTGCCTGGGGTACCGTCGGGGAAGCAAGGTACGACAGTTGTTGATCATACTCGGTATATTGAGTAGGTGGTAAGTTCTGCTGCGCCGGGTATGCAGTATGGGGTTGCGACGAGTAATATGAGGGCTGCACAATGCTGGGAGGTGCCGCTGTCATATTAAGACTGCTGAGGTGTCGCACGGCTGGGGAAAAAAGCTTAGTTCATCGCTGCCGGCGTTGAAAAAACTGGCGATCTCACTATGCATCGTCGGCGTTGCCGAAGCCATGGGATAGCTTGCCAGTAGCTGCTGAGCACTGTGCACCGTCTGGTTTGCGGCGTTCGTGAAGGTGTTCGTATGGCTATTATTCGGACCTTGTTGCTGATGGTTAGGATGGCGGCTGTGGCCATCGTTGCGACGATAATTAGGATGATTTTGAGGGTACCATGGATTACGATTGTCCATGGTTGTCAGCCAATAACAGCATGAAATGAGAGGGGGAAGACGTCGAGCACGTTGGCGACAAGATCAGGCACAACGTGCAAGGACAAGCCCGCGACGCGCCCACTGAAGCGGTCAGTCACAGTCACGTCACGCTGAATTCTGATCAGACCGCATGTCCGGCCCCTAGCATCAAAATTTTGCGAGTTCAACAAATGCAGACCTCGTTTCTCTGTGTTTCCTCCTTATTTTCTCTTTTCTTGGCTCTCTAAACTCTATAATCTTGCTTTATACCTTTTCGTACTGCCATGGTCCAAACTAATGGCCAGTTCAAGCAGAAATCCCACCAGCTATGGCGAGACAAATCCAAGAAGAACCAGCAGCGGAAGCCCTCGAAACACATTCCCTGGGTTGACGTCGAGGACGACGAACCCAAAACCAATTTAAAACGACATGGAGCCATGGTCAACGGGGACAATCCTAATCGCCGGAAGAAGCCCCGACACTCCTACACTAATTCTTCTGCGAGGGAGTCCGTCCAGAACGACGCCCCAAATCAAGCAGGTCCTTCAAGCCCAACTTCTATCCAGGAACAACGGAAACAACTGCCTATTGCCCAGGGTCGAGAAGCGCTTGTGGAAGAAATACGAGCCAACGATGTCACAGTATTATTGGGAGAAACCGGTTCAGGAAAAACTACTCGTAAGTCAGAACGCTTTGGCGATGGGAAACACATTTTCATAATTTTTGAAGAAATACCCCAGTACATCTTCGAATCAGGAATAGCAGGGACGGGTGTCATAGCTATAACACAACCTCGTCGTGTGGCAGCCACGAGCCTCGCAACACGAGTTGCCCTCGAGCAAGAATCACCGCTCGGAAAACTTGTCGGCTACTCAGTTCGTTTCGACGAAAAGTACAACCACGATACCCGCATCAAGTACATGACGGACGGCATGATTGTCCGAGAACTTCTAGCCGATCCCAACCTCTCAAAATACAGTGTGGTCATCGTCGACGAAGCTCACGAACGGACGCTGCGAACGGATTTGCTACTCGCGAATTTGAAGAAGATCCTAAAAACTCGGAATGGCCCTGTCGCTCCTGGCGCGAAAGGGAAGAACCAGAGTAATCCCTTGAAGGTTGTCGTTATGAGTGCAACCCTTGACGCAGAAAAGTTCAGCGCTTTCTTCTCTGGGTGAGTTATTAAGCAACTTTTCTGCACGCTTGACTGGACCTCCATGGACAGTGCGAAGATCCTATATATTCAAGGCCGGCAGCATCCTGTCAAGATTTACCACTCCGCGGAAAACCAGATCGACTACGTTGATTCTGCGATGCGAACCTTCTTCCAAATCCATATCGATCGGCCACTGGGAGATGTACTTATATTCCTCCCTGGACAGGAAGACATAGAAAGTCTTCAGGCCTCTATAGAGCACTTTGCAAAACGACTACCTGAGGGTGTCCCAGAGGTAGGGCTCCTTTATTCTCCTCTCTTTCATACTGGACTGATTCAACGATACACAGGTTCTCACATGTGCCATGTACGCTGCCCAAGATCAGAGAAAGAATTCCCAGGTGTTCTCAGCGGCACCACCCAATACCCGAAAGTGTATTCTCGCCACAAACATTGCAGAAACCTCGATTACGATACCCGGCGTCAAGTACGTTATTGATACTGGCAAGTGTAAAGAAAAGCAATTCCTCGCAAGAGCAGCAGGAGGAGGTGCGCTTTTAATCTTCTTGGATTCACTGAAGCTATCCCTCATTTCCCATCAGGTCTTGATACTCTGCTCACAAGGGATATCACACAATCTTCCGCAATGCAGAGGTGTGGTCGAGCTGGTCGAGAGGTTGGTCGTATATCTGTTCCTTTAAGCATCGCTTCTCACCTGTCTATTACAGGGAGCAGGCTTCTGCTTCCGACTCTATACAGACAAGTCCTTTAAGGACATGGAAGTCTCTGCACAGCCGGAAATAGTCCGCTGCAGCCTCGCTTCCAGTATACTCCAGCTCAGATGCCTTGATCTTCACTTGGAAGAACTAGATCTCATGGACGCACCAGACATTGACTCGAGTTCGTTATATGTTCGTGCATGTTTGGAACAGAAGCTTACAACGCATTCCAGTTCAATCCTCTTTGAAAACGCTCTGGCTGCTCGGAGCAATCGACAATACCGGAAAATTGACGCAGGCAGGTCGGGAAATGGCTGCGTTCCCTCTCGAACCACAGTATGCATGCGCAGTCGTCGCGTCCAAAAACTACGGTTGTACATCCGAAGTCCTCGACATCGTCGCTGTCATTTCGGCCTCATCCAAGCTTTACATTGATGTCGCGGAACAACGCGAGTCGGCAGCCGAAGTTAGGCGGAAATTTAGGCACCCAACAGGCGACCACATGACTACGCTCAACGTCGTTCGCGCATACCGCGAAGTTACTGCAGACAAAAACGTGGTTTCCGGTCCAGGTACAGGCAACAAGGAGAAATCGGCCAAGAAGGAATGGTGTCGCAAGCACTTTCTGAACGAACAAGCGTTGTCGGAAGCCAACGATATTCGCAAGCAGCTGGAAACCGTTTGCGAAAGGAACAACATAAACCATACTCTGTCAACTACTTCTCGAACGTCTCAGAAAGACGACGACAGCAAGGGGTATGCGGAGGATGAAGCTATATTGCGAAGTTTTGGCCATGGATTGGCTGAAAATTCAGCTTTTCTCCAACCTGATGGTTCTTACAAACAAACCATGGGACCCTCTGTACGTCCCCCGTCGAGTACAGTACTCATTCGTGACAGCTAACATCGCTTTTAGGCCGTGAAAATACACCCCAGCTCCACAATGTGCGAAAAAAAGGTTCCAGCCATTATCTATGACGAATTGGTACGTCTAGCAAAAATCGGTTGCAGGAACTATGATCTGATCAACTCGTAGGTATACACGAACAGCATCTACGCACGCGGCGTTTCGTACATTCCAAAAGGTTTCTTCAGCAGCTTTGCCGCCTTCCAGCAGCGCAAAGCATAAAAGTTGGGACATTCCAACGGCATACAAACGCTTGATGTCCGCCACAACACTTCGTAGCGATGACTGGACATGAATCAGTCGAGGCATACATGCATTGTTACCAACATACTACTACAGGCTACTACCAATACATCTGAATTCCTAGGTCTTTGTTATTTCTGCCGATCTCCGATATCTCACGCTTTCACTGTAGATGGAAGTCTCTGAGACGTCTTGGGTGGAAGTTTCGAAGCCACCTTGGTCGCCTGTCCCTTCTCCGGCTCCGTGTCCATATACACCTTCGTCATCCTCACTAGGTCATCCATCTGGCCATAATCATCCAACGCTTTGGCAATCTTGAGCCAGTTTTCGGGCGTATAGTGCTCAACATATTTGTCCTTCTCGCCAAAGATTGACCCAAAGAAACCTGGAGAGACCTTCTCAACCCACCGCCTTTCTAATATCTTCTTTCCGAGGTTGAATCTGAAGTACTGCTCGCTGTCGACGAAGCCCTGTGCGATTTGGTTGGCGTGCTCGGAAGAAGTGATCAGGTTGACCAAGGCAAATACTGTGCCTACCGCGCTGGCAGCGTTCGTCAGCACGTTTGAGCCCGTCTCCGGAAGGGCTATGTTGGGATTCATCCCGGTTCCGATAGTGACCAAGCAACCCAATGGGCGAGCAAACCCAAATTGCAGCCTTGATTCGAGGAGGAGTCTACAACACGGCAGTCAATCCCCGGAGTACAGTGGAGGGCTGGAAGCATACTAACAGAAGAACAGGATTATTGAAGCCAACACCGCCGTCGATGTATTCGAAATCGCCGAGTTTGATTCGAGGGAAGTAGGTTGGTGCAGCAGAGGTGGCTCGTGCAGCTTCCCAGATCTTGAAGTCCGCAAATGACTTGTCGACACTCTTGTTGGTGTATGTCCTCATGTGGGTCGCAATGCTGTTGTTCAAGTTGTCTGCCCGGCAAGTCGTGACGAATCTACGTTGATTCATCGTGTTATTGGTATGTATGTCCTCTCTAGTGAACTGAAACCAGCACTTACACTTTACAATCGTTCTTATCGTCCCTCATCGGCGCATCAGGATTTTGAGTGTACTGGCCAACAACCGATTTGATAGCTGCAGCGAGGACTTCCCCGGAGTACCTAGCACCGGTGTCAGCTGCATTGTCTACCTTCTCTAGGACGCCAGCCGAGAATATCTTTTTAGCCAGGTCGGTGTAGGCTGCGATGCACTGGTCGATGGTCATTCGCAACCGACCAAGCATGATCGCAATGAGGCTATTTATCATGTCAATGAATGCAATGAAGCAACTGTGAGTTTTGAACTAACCCTCCTGTACTGGTTCCAGCCATCATATCAAAGTAGTCGCATGGCTTAGCATTTTCGTCACCAGCCACTTGGCGCATAATATCTTTCAGAACATAGAGTGAAGATATTCCTCGAACTCCTCCTCCATCTATTCACAAAATGTCAGTCTTTTTTTTTCGCGTCTTGGAATAAGATCTCGACTGACCAAGGGAGAGGAGGCGGAGAGGCGGATCATTCTGGCCATAGGTCCTATCCGCGCGCAATTCTTGGTTCAATAACGACGTTTCAACGGATTGGGCGCCAGGCTCTCCTTGCGGGGTGGCCTTTCCCAAGTAGTCCTTCAGCAACTTCTCCAAATCGGCATTGGATGCGATGATCTTTCCCCACTTGACCTTGGGCTTCGGCAGAGGTTTGCGAGTGACTAGTAAAGGTACAATGATCCGTTTCAAATTTGCGAAACGCCGTTTAGAGTCATTGTCACGTACCCTCTTTGGAGACGCGTACAACGAGCCTGGCAGAACTGGCATGGAGCTCCCAGCCCACGAACCTGGTCGAGGGACGAACACCGATTGCGTTCCCGGGTTTGAGATTGGAGAAGATGTCGTCGACTTTGCTCGTGAAGAGGCGTCCAAAAAGCTCTTCTT
Source organism: Coprinopsis marcescibilis (assembly GCA_004369085.1). NCBI lineage: Eukaryota > Fungi > Basidiomycota > Agaricomycetes > Agaricales > Psathyrellaceae > Coprinopsis > Coprinopsis marcescibilis. The sequence goes on from ML210201.1 coordinate 51,301, forward strand.
TACCTTGGTGACCGACAGGTACATTGTGGCTCCGCCAAACTAAAGCTTGTTCGTTGTTTTTCACAGGAGTGGTCGAGTCGGGGTTCTCGAGGATGACCAAGTCGAACCAGCTCCATATGTTGTCGCCAGTACCCTCCTGGGGTTGTCCGACATGGCGAACCACTGTGAAGAGCTGAATGTCCTGTAGTTTCGAGATGGTCTCAGCATCTAGAGCCTGGGTGCAATGTGATTAGTTCAACTCCAGTGATATGAGCAATGAAAAAACTCACAGGGGTAGTAAACCAGATCTTATCCGTTTGCTCGTTAGACTCGGATGTGAGGTCGCATTCCGTTGTGGGGGTCAGGGTATAGACTCCATCTTCGACCTTGCCAGCATTCTCGCTCGAGGTTTCAACACTATCTCCGATTGACCATGAAGATGGAGAGAACAGGTCTAAAAGGTAGTTGATGAGCTCAACTCTAGTAACATGTCCCGTGCACCTACCGTAATTGACGAATTTGCATAGCAAGCGACCATTTTGAGCATCGTTGAGCCATCCACTGTACTTGGCGCAGACGTGGACTCCAATTACATTCCCAACCTTGATAAGTCGCAGTTAGGCAGGTACGAGTATAAATTGCTTGTGGGAATGCATACCTCGATGTAGTCAAAGAGGTCATGTCTCCTGTCGAAGATCTTACCGAAATGAAGAGTGTCTGCTTTCCTGTCGTCAAGAGGATCAGTCCTGTTTCCGTGACTTCTCCAGACGAGGGGCTTGTCGTTTTTCTTGCTCGGCTCGGTGGCTTTGGCGTCCTTGTAAATGGCAAGCTCGAACCAGCTATAGGAAAGAGACTTGTTCAGCTCCGAGGTGTCGAGCCCTTGGTCCCCAGAGAGAGTTTCGAGCTGAACCTGGACAGCCCTGTAGCAGAACTTCCTATCGATGGGTTCTGTTTTGAACCACAAGTGGGAGACGGTGTCGTCAGAGTTTGCCTCTACGAGACACGGTGCAGAAGATTGTGCGAGTATTTTTCCGCTGGATTTAGACATGGCGATTGTTAGGGCTCCTGGAGTCGCAATCCCCCTCAGCTTTTAAGCAGCCTGGAGGAGATCTCGATTGACAGGAACACACCGCCCATATAACTGGCTCTGTCATTAAGCTCCGTCCAAGACATCTCCATATCTGAAGTCATTCCAAACAGGTGTGGAAGTCAATGGGTAATTCTGATGGTGCCTTCTGGTACAAGGGCGAACTGGAGTTTCGTCCAGGCTATCCCATTCGGTGGGGTACGGAACCGATTACAGACGACGTTGCTTTGGCTTTCGAATCGAAGCGCTCACAAAGACCGATGTATTTACCTGTGTCCAGAGTCAAATCTGTCGCTCGGGATACGAAAAGACCGGATTTCTTAACTTGGATATCGACAGCGGTGATGTGATAGAAAACAGTGGGCACATGATGGTCGAACTTGAAGCCAAGTCTGCACTGTGCAAACCGCATTCACTGAGTTGGCTGTATACACCTCCGAGTCGACCAGCGCAACCCCTATCCATAGCATTCCATCACCTTCGGAATTCTCATACATGTAAAGATCCTTATCAAGATGCTTCTCGAGAACGTTGGCGCAACCTCCTCAAAAAAGCGACCTTTAAACAGCTCTAGGAGATTGCCTGCCGCACACAGCAAGCTCTGTTCTAAATCAGAAGTGGGAAGCTGTGTCATCTGACCTTCACTTCGGTCCTCGTAAAAGCAAGGCTTTTGACGGTTGTAAACTACTTACTTGGTTTCTGCGGTCGGTGTCTGGCGTGGTGTATTCTTGAAGCTTGAAGTCGGTCCAGTCAGTTGTATCTGTCAGGAGAAATCAACTCATGGCAGCGAGTAGATGGGCGGCGTTTTGAGTTTCGGTTAATCTGATATTAGGAGGGGTTAAGGAACCGGCGCACAGAGGCGTTCGAGAACCGTTTGCGGTTCGCAACTTGCGATAAACCGATGTTTTCTGCCTGAGTGCCAAAATTACTTCTACAAGTTGATCTTCACCCAGGAACGACTCCGCGCGCGAAATCCCATCCACGACGGTCTTGTCAACCGTATTACAGTGAAGATCATGTAGAGCACTGTAGAGTGGATGCGACGAAGGCATTATAGTTTAAGGACCTCGACTATGATCGTGTTTGTTCTGTTTTTTGATCTAGGTACGAACGTCACTGTACCTCTGGGAAGGCCCACCGATAAATCCGGAACCCCGCATGGACCCTCCTAGTCTGGACTCTGACGATCATTTTGGCTTTCAGGTTGTACTATTGCTCCCCTAGAGTTTATAAGTTACCAGGAGTTTATAAATTGCATTTCTAGACACAGAAATGTCGTAGGAAGCTCAAATAAACTGTGGAAATGATGGATAAATTTTCTAAAACACTGATTCACCTTTTTTCCTAATTTTAAAATGAGGGAGGAAGACAGGAGTTCTTGTTTAAGGGCTAAATCATGGGAAGAGGAAGTGCATGGCACAGGATCTGGTCAGATCGGAGGTGATCTAGCAGGGCGTTCGCTGCAGTTATTTTTTTGAGGGTACTAATGCATGTGTACAGCTGGCTTGCAAAGAAATATCTAGAATATATGGACCCAGAAGGAAGAAATTGACTTGAAAGTGTGGAGGGTAGTTCTGAGAGTGACGAGCGTGACATATTTAAACTCCGCTCAAACTGTCTT
>ML210201.1:53997-166767 GCA_004369085.1 Coprinopsis marcescibilis
TACTATTGCTCCCCTAGAGTTTATAAGTTACCAGGAGTTTATAAATTGCATTTCTAGACACAGAAATGTCGTAGGAAGCTCAAATAAACTGTGGAAATGATGGATAAATTTTCTAAAACACTGATTCACCTTTTTTCCTAATTTTAAAATGAGGGAGGAAGACAGGAGTTCTTGTTTAAGGGCTAAATCATGGGAAGAGGAAGTGCATGGCACAGGATCTGGTCAGATCGGAGGTGATCTAGCAGGGCGTTCGCTGCAGTTATTTTTTTGAGGGTACTAATGCATGTGTACAGCTGGCTTGCAAAGAAATATCTAGAATATATGGACCCAGAAGGAAGAAATTGACTTGAAAGTGTGGAGGGTAGTTCTGAGAGTGACGAGCGTGACATATTTAAACTCCGCTCAAACTGTCTTTGATCAACGCCAGGCTGGCAATGGAGGCGCGCGACCTGGGGCAAAGCAAGTGGTGATTCAACGCGAGCGGAGTTGCGTTCGGCTGAGTGTGACAGGCGTGACCGAGGCGTGACATTCTTATAAAGACTATGGATTTTCGAGTTGCACTCACCGGAATCCTTCCGTTCGTAGTATTCACTTCTCTTTCCCCAAAATAATTACATAGACCTTGAGATAAGATGATTTTCTACCAACCCTGAACATCTTATAGGATTATTTGCCCGGGAACATATGTAAATCCGAGGATTATTGAAAAACTTATAAACTCTAGGGGAGCAATAGTACTTACCCGTATTGGGTCGAAGGTACTGTAATAGGCGTAAGAGAACTTACCTGAACTAAGTGAGAGTTGTAATAGGATTTCATTATTATAACCCTTCCATTATTATAACCCTTCCATAGTGACCCCCATTCATACGTAGTTATCGTTATCTCCTACAGGACTAGTCCAAAAATCGGGTGGACACGATGTCTAGTGCCAGCAAGTTAAAACTGGTCCAGCCTTCGTCGTCTCACCAAAATGTCCACGGCAGGCTGGGTTACTGCTGAAGCACTCAAGTGGGTTGTGAAGTGCCATTACAATGGCTCTAACTGATCACATCGACACGTTCTTTGGCATTTTCACAGCTGTACCTGCCTCTCGACCAGGACCACCATGAACTCATACCAGCGACTACCCCCAGAGTTATTGCTGCATATCTTTGAAGAAGCCTGTCTTTCCAGCTGGCGGGAACGTAAATCCTCCCAAAGCCGAGTCGCAAGTAGGCTACTAGTTGGGGGTGTGTGCAGGAGATGGCGGTGTGTCATTCAAACCACTTCGACATTCTGGAGTCAGATATGCGTGGTGCTCTCAGAGTCAGCGGATACCAATGCCTCTCAGCTTCGATATCTTGAATATTGCATCGAGCGGTCGGAAAAGCAACCTCTGTCAATCTGCATACAGCAGCTCCGGTCACAGAAACTTTCATTGGATCCTCAGAAACACGAAAAATACCGACACGCGTTTGCCGAAGCGATAGACCTTTTGGCCCCTCATTCGGAACGATGGATGGAGATCGATTTCTTCATTCCAAGGTGCACACCTTGTCCTAGCCTCCAGAAAATAAAGGGTCGTTTACCCTCCCTACAATTCCTGGATATTCAAGTATCATCTTTCCGATACAGTATTCGAGATCATCAACCAGCGCTACCCCTGGAATCATTCAGCTCTGCGCCTCGACTATCCACCCTCCATTACCCGGCTGATCGATTTTCTCTTGAAGTAGACTGGACGACTCTCACCTCTTTTACATGCGCATCCCTGTCGCTCAGGGAGGCCTTGTATATCCTTACAAAGTCCGTCAACCTTCGCTCATGCAACATCAAGATATTTCACTCGGACTTCGATGGAGAAACGTCGCTCATTTCTCTGCGGTTTCTGAAGACCCTAGTCCTTCGAGATTATCGCTTGTCCACCAGAGTTCAACTGCTAGACTGGATGGTCCTGCCAGCGTTGAACCATCTGGCAGTCAACGCGACGGTGCAAGGTCAGGCAATACAATCGCTCCTATTGCGCTCGTCGTGCAACGCGACGGTTCAGAGACTGGGGGGTTCCGGGATTCGTGGGGCTCTTGAGACCGCGGTCTCAGGACTTGCGTTGGCTGCACACACGTAAAGCAACAGTCAATATATGGTTTACTGCTTTCCTCACTACGTACCCATAATTTAATCGCTCGATTTTCACCATTTCTCCGAAGATAGGGGCTAAATATGTCATTGAGTCACATGCGGCTCGGCACGTGGAATAATTGACGCGTCGTCCCCGAAGGCATCGGACTTGGCTCCTTCTCGAATATTCAATCATCTTCTTGATTCCAACCACCACTATGACTACTCCAGTAAAGCTCTACGTATACGACCTCAGCAATGGCATGGCCAGACAGCTCTCTAGACAGCTTACCGGTAGACAGATAGACGGAATCTGGTAGACGCCTATACAACGTCTTGGGGATTGGAGCTAAACATGTTCAACGGACAGGCACACATCTGTTGTCGTATTCAACAACGAGATATTTTATGGACAAGGAATTAGTATAACTCAACCTGGAAAGTCTCATGTACGTGCCCCTGTTATCCGAATTTGATTTTATTGAAAGAAATGTTCAAAGCACGGCACGCCGATGCAAATCCTCGACATGGGTGAAACGGCGATCGACGAAGCGACTTTTACTGCCTGGCTATCCGAACTTAGGAATCACTATACCGCAGATAAAGTAAGCTTGCTGTTTTCGTTTATTGGGATACAAGACGCTCATGATGTTTTACAGTATCATCTACTCGGTGAGCTCTACCACGGCCTCCGGAGGATCCTTTTCTCAATGCACAGCTACAATCCCAAGAATTTAACTGTAACTCGTTTACCAACGATTGCGTTGGCTTCTTGACCGGAGCATCGATCCCTGATTTTATAAAGGGTACGTTCATGTGCACGGAACCAGCACAAACCTGCTTAAAATGAGCCGTCTAGATTTGCCAACGGATTTCTTGTCTACACCATTTGGTCAATCACTTCGCCCAACAATTGACGCAATGTATCGACGACCTACCGCCAACGCGGCTCCAGTACCGGCGCCTAGCGCCCCCGGACAACCTCCCCAAGCCGTGGACCAACAAACGGCAGCTGCGATCATTCAAGCTGTACAAGCCATGGCTGCCTCCCGTGGCAATATGCCCAATGGAGGGGCCAGCGTAACGCCTCAGCAACCAAACCCTATCGCCGGCCCTATCCACATCATCACCAATAATCCAAGCTTCCAATCATTCCTCAGAACCCATAAGGCTGCTGTTGCATTCTTCACCAGTCAAACATGTCCACCATGCCGAATGATTGAGCCAGTGTTCGAATCACTAGCGGAGGAAAGGGGTTTTCGTTCTGATAGAGACGGTGCTGGCTTTGCGAAGATCGACCTTGGAGTCGGTACTGCGAACCAGGTTGCAGGACAATATGGTGTTCGTGCAACGCCCACTTTCATATTCTTCTTGAACGGACAGAAGGTAAGCTAAAAAAGGGTTCCATACGCCCTCCTTGAACTGGGACAATCTGATAAATATCTTGGTAGGTCGACGAGCTGAAAGGCGCTGATGCCGCAGAACTAAGGTCCCAAATCAATCTCCTCCTCTTCCAAGCTTATCCTCGTGAGTGAGATGGACCCGTTACTCTTGTTTTTCGGCGATTGACTTTGAGCCCCGTCAGCTCACCCTCATACCAAATTATCTCTCCCTTCCATCCAGGCCCTGTCGCTCAACCCCATCCTGTTCACTCAAGTGCCAGCCATTGACACTGTTCTGACTAAGTTGTCAGGGTTCATCGACAGCGCCTCATGGCCAACCTCAGTGACCCAGTCGCAGTCAGAAGTCAAACGGGTACTTGTCAGCTCGGTCTCGACGTATTTGAAGGGCCGATTCGCGCCCCCCGTGGGTGCAGCCAAAGCGAATTTACCTTCCGCTACCGCCACCCTTCTGCAATCATGGTCCCATGTAACCAAGACCCTCGTAACAGCTCTGCCCATCGAGTGTCTCTTCCCTCTGGTTGACATGTGGCGAGTCGCGCTTCAAGATCCAGCAGTCGGGGTATGGCTCGCCGCATTCCCGGCTCAAGACCCAATCAACATTTTCTTCCCAAACGCCATATCCGCAGTGCAACAACCCTCCAAGCAGTCTAGGAACTATGTGCTCACAGTCCTACGCCTGCTCTCGAATGGGTTCTCTTCGCCTGTCAGCGCGAAATGGCTGTTAACTGGTGCGGTGCGGGAACGTCTGACGCAGGTCGTCGTCCCAAGCCTCCTGCACGAAGACGCAGCGATTCGGACTGCCGCTGCCAGTCTGGCGTTCAACTGCGCCGCTTATTTCCAGAAGGCTAGGACGGAGGCAGTTCGGACTGGTAAGCGGTGGAGTGCGGAGAGTGAGGGTGAGGATATGGGAGACTGGCAGGTGGAGATTGCCAGTGCGGTGGTTGAGGCTATCGATAGGGAGAGGGAGAACGAGGAAGTTGGTAAGTGTATCTCTCACTCTTGTTCATCCGAATTTCGACCTCATTCACTGATCCTGGCCCTGCAGTGCACCGACTTGCTGCTTCTCTGGCGTTCTTGATCCGTTTGTCGCCGGTGCACGATGTACAACTGGTACCCCTTCTGGAGGTACTCCAAGCCAAGCAAGTACTCAAATCCAAGTTGGCTAAAGGTACAGGTTGGACTGCAGATGGAGGAATTGCGAAACAAGACATCAGAAAGCTCGTCGGGGAGATTTCCGACAAGTTATGTCCGTGATGCTTGGCGTAGAGCATAATGCCCTCAGGTGTCCCTGTTATGCAGATTCATTGTTATCATTGCGCTACTACTTATTTATAGTAACGGTATATGTACGTGTTAGATGGTGAGGAGGTCGGGTGGTGTGTTTGGGAGTACTACGGTCGTTAGAGTTGCATGACAATGGAGCGGACTAGTGTGTATGTGCATGGGAAACACAGTCGGTGTGTGGAGGCCTTGCCTGGGATCCCTGCGGCAAAAGTAGCCAAACATGGGATGGATGCAAAGCAAGGTGAAGAGATGAAAAGTGTTCTAAAAGTACAGAAAGACTTGAGCGTCCTGAATGTCGGAAGACGATGAAGAAAAGGTATAGATGTGCACAAAAGAGTTCGGAATCGCAGTAAATGGAATCGGTTAAGATGTACGGGAAGATTCATCTTCAAGCTAGATCAGAATGCGAGAACCCATGCACCGACGATGGTGCAAAGGAACAAGGCAGGGTTCACGGAGATCCGGAACCCACTGCTCCCACCACTTGCACCTTGTGCGGGTGGCTCTGAACTGGGGCTAGGGCTGGACCCATCAGGGCTCGACGAGGGGCCTGAATCGGGGGTCTCAGTTACACTCCATGAGGTTATGGGTGGGGACACTCCGCCGGTGATGGTCGTGCCGGAGATAGGGATGGGCTCAGTGATCAGCGTTGGTTCGAATGGCGAGCTTCTTGTCAGGCTTGGGGCAACGCCGGGAAGAGAGGGGCCTGGCTCGGTAGGCGGATTCTCGCTGTCGATGCGCGTGATGGCGAACGAGGGAGAGGTGTTACCCGAATTGCCCATCACTGTAAACGATAAGAGTAAGCTTTTGGGTGGCAAGATGATATGCAATGGATAGACGCACAGACGATGAGATAGTCGGGTCTTGGTGGGACATTAGGGACCGTGATGTTTATCCTCCCTAGACGGATATGAAAGCCTTGCGCTAGCGGGTTTTCTGCAGATCCGGCGGTAAGCAACAGATGGAACTTGCGACTGAAGAAACGCACCAAAGTCCAGGTTCAGGCTATCCCCCGTATCCCGGCCGAGAATTACTCTTCCCTGTAGGTTAGTGATTTCATCATCTGTTGGTGGGAGTTGGGTGATGTCCCTAAGAAGTCGCGTTAATGAGGCAATCGACAAAGTTGAACGCTGTCCACACACCAAACAACTGTCTGGACTGAGCCGACAGGCCATATACTGCCTGCATCTGGCTTAATGATGCGAGGGACTACCACATCGCGTTCGCTTAGCTCACGAGCGTAGTAAGCCTTGTTGACTTTCTCCAACAGTGACCTCCGAAGTATGGACTCGGAACCCATTGGTGTGCTGGAGACTTGCGTTGCCAAGAGTAGCGTGCAAAGAATGCTGGACGTGGACAGGTAGGCGGAAAACATCGTATGTTCGTGAAGGATGTTCGTGGTGCGAAAATAAGGCCGTGATGGTTGAACTGGACTTGAGATAAACGTAATACGTCGAACGTTGTGCCCAGCGAGTGAAAGTCGGAGTGCAAAATCTGCGGGTCATAAGCGGTAAAAGAAGAGGAAGATAGCTCTTGTCAGTTCATGCACGTCTCACATCAGAGGCAAGAGAAGAGGCAAAAGTTTGTAAAGGACAGAACGATGAAATATAGGCGTGGAGTACCCGGAATGGGTAGAATATATGAGACCTGGCCCTTGCTGCCTGTAATGGCTTCTATCCTGGAAGGATACATGTGAGGTACAGCCTAGTACAGCGTGCTTCTCGAGTTCCGGGTCTGTCAGTCCCGAAGAACGACCAGCATGCTTCCGGGCGCGCAGTGCAGTGTCAACAAGGCGGAAAGAAGGCTGCGTCGATGGGGCATGTCAAGCAACATGCTGCGAGCAAAGGTGCAGCCTACGGCGCAGAAAGGACAATTAATCGATATCGGATGCTCACCGTTAGCTGTCACTAGGTAGTATGTGGCGTTGAGTGCCCTTCTTCGGTCACGCTAATGAATGCGAGCTTGAATATCTTCAGTCGTTATTCGGTCGTCAAAAGGTCCTATTGTCCCTGTCGTTGCTTCCTGGCAGCTAAGCTTTCAAGGGCGTTCTGGGTGATCCTGCTCTCCGATAACCACTGAAAGACATATCATTCCGTTGTCAATACTGGGCTGCACGATTCCATAGGGTTCACTCACCAATGCCTCGTTGGCACTGCGTTGACGATGGTGACGGGGAGAGTCCAGAAGACGATCGAATGCTGGCAGTGGGGTCGGGGGTATATATACTTGTGATTCGATCTTTCGCCGTCATATGGTCTGCATTCCACAGTTGTCACTCGGTTATCATTCTTCCATAAGATGTGCCAGTGGTTTGGAAGAGCATCCCACAAAGGTTAAGGCTCTACTCTGCCTTGATTCAGCTGGAAAATCGAATCAAAGGATGACTTGGGACAGACTAGAGAGCTATCTGGGCCAGATAGGGGTTCTAGAACCATGGAGGAGGACCATCATGTGGCCATATGACATCAACCTCATCAGGCGTCTTCCCAGAAATTTGATTTCTCACCACATCCTCCAAGACCCATTAGGCGGTGGGCGCAGTTTTGACCCAGTGGCTTGGACGCAACCGTAACGGTGGGCATATCACCATTCTATAACGGGTTGCAAGTCTGCGCTGACCTTCTCTGTTGCAGGATGAAGTGCCCAAGGCTTATGATTCCTTATAGTATTCGCCTCTCAGCGCGCTGAGATTCGGAGGATCGTGTGGCGATTTGCACCCTGGTCTGCAGTACGCGGTATCACTGGGACCGATGCTTCTTCCCAATCGACTGAAAGCGCCTCACTCCGAATTGTGATATCACGAAATTTAACGGGCCAAAGTGCTACTGTCATGAACGGACGGCATGTCTTTGGTAGACAGAACGCATGTCGGTCAGTTGGCTTCGTCGCGAGCTTTTGCTCAATCATGGCGACGAATCGCTTTGTATTCCAATAACCTTTGAATTACTGCGACAGCAGCATCTGAAAAAGGGGAACTTTGCTCTAACGCGACTTATGAATAGGTCCAGCTCCTCGCTACCGTCAACGATAACGGTACCTTCTGCTTGATTCTGGTTCTATCTCTGTACATATTGTACGGGCATGTTGACCCTAACCAGGAAAGACCTTCAGGTAACTTGTACGTCAGTGCGTTACTCCCTTCAGAACCTTTTTTAACCAGAAAGAACAACAGCTGACTTTTCGAAGCTCTGCATACTGACTGTTTTTCTTGCTTCACTGGCGGTCGCTGTTCGAACTTTCTTGGGACCTTGAAGCTGTTACTCAGAAAATGGGTACTATACTGAACGGGAAGTTCGGTGCAACCACAAGTTCGTTTTCGCCCACTTCTCCACCTCTGGAGGCCCTGAAAATTGGCACAACGACTGATATGAACTCAAAAAAAAATGAATATGTGATTTTTTGGGCAGAAAATGGTCAGGAAGCGGGAGCGCCAAGACCGTGCCAAGACCATTTTGGCGGGGAAAAACAGGGAAAAACGAACTTGTGGTTGCACCGAACTTCCCGTTTAGTATAGTATGCGGTTTCTGGGACAAATTACTTAAAAGTCTAAATATAGATTTTTTCAGGTCTTTCTAATGTTTGGGCTAGAGGCCGCTCAGCCAGGGCAAGGGCGTTCTCGGGCATTGGAACTTCAGCATTTAATCACAAAACCACAGGACCGCCTGGCCACCTCTCCATGGCATGGCCATTTGAAGGACAATCAAGCTGCGAATCTCTCTGTCCCCTGCTCCACTACATTCTCTCCTCCTCCTCACAGTATCTTCGGCTGCAAATTTCTCGACACGCATGAACTCATATCTTTGAACTGCACATTTCCGTTGAACGACGTCAATTTCCTTCTATTTGAAAAACATGTCTGAAGGAACGGTTATCTCTCCGTCTGAAGCGACTGTCCCCTACTACTTCCTTTCACCATCCGAAGCGTATGAACTAAATTGGAAGAACAATTCTTTGGCCTTTTTACTGCAGTGAGCGGCATATCTCAGCAACAAGCGACAGAACTGAAATCAACCAGATCTTTGCATGGGACCTCGTACATTCATTGCTCGGAGAATCACGATTCCTAACTAAACTAACGCTGCCGCAAGTGGCGTATGCGTCTTCCAGGTAAGTGCAGCTTCGCGCCCTCAAGCTCTTGGAATGAACGAACTGTACAGGGTCTTTACTGCTGTAGCTTTGATTTATGCTTCAATACTTGCCGGTAAGGCCGTACTTAGTCAAGTCATGGGGACTGTACTAAGAGAACCTCACTTTAACCCTATTGATAGCCCATCCAACAGGTGACTGTAAGAAACATCGTCAAGCAATGTCAGTAATTATCACCATAGCGATCGGGTCATACACTTTCCTCGTTCTTCTCCGTATTCGAGCGCTTCTCCACGGGATGTATGGCCTCCCGTGGATGTTCACGGCTGTTTGGCTGGCCCACATTGTTCTTGTATTCCTCAGCAAAGCCGTCCTACGGAGCGACCAAGGAGTAAACGTTGGCCCGACCGGTTTTTGTATGCCCTGTGAGGGGACACCGTACTACAGCGCTGCTTCCGCAGTTCTGTGCTTCTACAGTACCGCTGTCTTCGTTGCCACATCCTGTCGATTGCTCTCTATATCTTCACCGGAGGCTAGTCTGGATCTCGATTCGAGCAACCCGCGTGGACTCCTTTGTCGTATCAAGCATCCATTCAGTGGCAAATACCTACCTCCGTTCTCGAAGAACGTCTTGCGTGGCGGGCAACTATACTACTTGTGAGTCCATGCTTGCTCTACCATCTACCGCAGTTGTGACATATCTTTACAAGACCCCATCAATGAATTCTAGCATGACGCTTGTGTCTAGCATCTTGTGCGTCGTAATGCCCGTAGTAACAGAAACGCTCGCTGGGGGCTCGGCACTCGAATTGCCCAACACTGTGATCATGAACATCATGATCTGTCGGATATACAGAAACGCCAAGCTCACACCGTTTAATGAGGAAAAGGACTGCGACTCGTTTATTATGAAGGAGCTGGCGTTTAGCCCACCGCGCCCAGATGCCGACTCGCAACCTTGTGCTACAACTACCAACCTGCCGGGCACTGAAGCTGAACACAGGGAAGGGGATTTGGAAACTGGGCGGTGTCACTTGCACTCACGTGCGACGTGTTGAATTGAAGGAGGGGTGGTTGGAGCTTCAGGCAGGGAAAGGTGGTCAGTGGCATTCGTTAAAGGTCGATGAGATGCAGCGCTGCTCGCACTGGTGAGGGGCAGATGGACCATCGAAGTCGGCTATACCGCGAGGCCAAACGGTACTCTTGCGCAAGAATTGGGCGTCTTATTTGTTACGGTCCCCTTTCCGTGTCCAGAGCACATCAACAGTTCATAAGTCATACAGTTATCTAATTGTCTTCAAGTAAACATAAATATTCATTCCCATATTCGTCGTGGTCACTTTCTCCGGTTTACATTTACAGTGTAGACTGTACGAAAGCAGGAGGACCTGACTTATGACCGCATTTTACAATACCTCGCGGATCTATCCGGGCTGTTTCGAGTCGGGCGGACATTTTCCCATAGCTTTTGTTGAATTGACTCAGGCAATCCATTAGACGGTAAGCTACATTTATAGGTATCATATCGGCTTGGATCTCCGTCTTTCCAAAGCGTCCAAGCTACATGTCGTGTCGAGGATGAAAAGGCCGAAGACAGATCAAAGTTGAATCTTAGGCGCTTACACATTAACCAGACTCTGAGGTGAGTGGAAGGGGCTTGATTGTACGATTTACTACCTACAGTAAAAGCAGAGCACTGTGGCTATGTGTAGCTCCCACCAGTGTACACATTGGTACTCGTTCGATTGGGCTATTAATAGTTTGTGATTGGCACCCCAATATAACATACGTCTACGACCGTAGAAGGATGGTCCAAATCCGCCGCAAACCCCTGTAATGGTAAGGAACCGAATCAGTACTACGCGTTAATCCGACTGGACCAGCCTCTATTGTAGTATATATCCGTACATTGCCGTCCTATTGTGTTAACGGGCTGTCGCGCCGAAATATAATAGTGCAACCGGACATACCGGCCGGATTCTCACAAAACCCAACTGCTCACTTTTTGTTCAAACTTATGAGTACGCCCGTTTAATCTGGCTAGTCAATACAGTTCCCAAGATCACAATAACCTGGGACCTCATACGATCAGAATTAGCTCCGAATTAAGGATCGGCGCTTATCCTCCATAACTCATAGCACATCTTGAGTTTCTTGTTTTCTGTGCTCTACCGGCAAGTTTTCTGGTGACCGCTCGAGGTATAAAGACGTGGATGACCACTGCGGATATTTCTCAGACACCTTGTCACAAGCAAAGTTTCTACCACACACTTGCAATAACTTCAATGGATTCCTTCATCGTCCTCCCCATCATTGATACCCCCACCAACGAGGAGACTGGCGGAGGCAGCGGCGGAACGCAATACTGCGTCGTTGCCCAACGACCCACCATTGATACCCCCGCCGACTTTGAAACCGGCGGAGGCAGCGGCGGGACGCAATACTGCACCATTGCCTAAATCTAGGCTCACCGCCATCGACATGGTAAGTCCCGCTTCCCGCCTTTTTGCAACATCGACTCTAACAACATCGTCTCCCCGTGTAGCTCTAATAAGCATATACCCGTCGTTATCCGACCCTTTTCTAACCTTTAAGCCAACAATAATTTTGGCCTTCGGCCTTAACCTACAACTTCGACCTTCTTCTACCCTAATGTCACTTTTGTAATAAATTCCCCGTGGCTCTCTGTATTTTCCCATGGGTTTAATGTGATTAATATTAAAGCATAACTGTGCTGTCGTACCTTGAAGTAGCATATATACCATCTTTACCAGCTCGACGGTATAAACTGGTACGAAAGGGTTATACAGTTCAAAGAGGGGCCGGCAAACAAAGCCCACGCGAGTGTGTCGGAACGCGTTGAGTCCGGTCAGTACTACGCAATACACCCGGATTACTTCCGGGCCATTACAGCCATGTTACCCCATTGACTTTTGACGCGCCATTATTATGAGATACCGGTCATGCATGAAAGGTTGAGACCTAAGTCGCCGGGGTCTAAACTCTCGCAGAAGTTCCGACAGCAATGCAGAATCAGTACGGAAGCCAAATCTCTCATATATAGAAGTCTTTCCGACTAGCGGGTCAGACTTCAGTGAGCCCTAATACGTGCGGGTCTAATGCATGCTTGACAAAATCGATGGACTGAGCAAACAAGCGCCCATGTAAACATGTGTCTCATCGTAGATGATCCAATGCTCAACCTGTGCTGTGCTCTCCGACTCACATAGCGCACAGCCATATATGTCAGACCCGGTGGCTTTTTGGAGATAGAGAAACGATGCTTTCGATAAAGCCACCATGATAGTGATCGTCTGCACACAACGCACACAAAGCTCTTGACCTCTACGACGTCAGTTCAAGCAATACACGCAGCAGCTAGCCACGCAGGTCTGAGCTGATGACTCGCCTAGTCGTATGGCAGGGACACGACAGTATCAACCCCCGAACTGCCATAGTGGAAATGAACATCAAAGGGAATTGGAGGTGATCAGGCGAAACAACTCATTAAACACGATTGATCCTTGCGACGCATGTGGTCCCATTGCGTACTAGAGTCTACTGACTCTCTATTGTAGCGTCTGGTCTATTCAATTCAAACCAATTGTGCAGCCGGGGAATCACACCGAAACATAATAGTTTATGCCGGCCAGGTCTCGCCAAAGACAATTGTCTATTTTTTTAGACTTTACAGTGTGGGCGACAGACCTTTCTGGCGTGTCTGTCCACACAACGCCACTCCCCGAGGCACAATAAATGCTCAACGTCATATGGCTGGATTAGGACGCAAAACTAATTCCGGCGCTTAGCTCACGTTACATTTGAAACACCGGGCTTTCGTTCACTATATTCCAGGGCGATATTTTGGTAGCCGCTCGAGGTATAAGTACTAAGTGGGTCTCTGCGGATGTTCCTCAGACACATTGTCGCAAGCAAAGTTTCTACCACACCACATCCACAATAACTTCAATGGATTCCTTCATCGTCCTCCCCACCATTGACACCCCCACCAACGAGGAGACCGGCGGAGGCGGCGGCGGAACGCAATACTGCGTCATTGCCCAACGACCCACCATTGATACTCCCACCGACTCTGAAACCGGCGGAGGCAGCGGCGGGACGCAATACTGCACCATTGCCTAAATCCAGGCTCACCGTCATCGACATGGTAAGTCCCGCTTCCCGCCTTTTTGCGATATCGTCTTTAACAACTTCGCCTCCCCGTGTAGCTCTAATAAGCATATCCCGTCATCATCCGGCCTTTTCGCAACCTCAACCAACTATTTTTGCCTTTGGCTCTAGCCTACTTGAAATTCGATCTTCAACCCCTAATGTCACTTTTGTAATAATTTCCCGGTGGCTCTTTGTATCTGTCCGTGGGTTTAATGTGATTAATACTGAAATGCTAAATGTATATGTGTTATCGTACATGCTACGCTCAATGCCTTCCGTCAAAGGACTGTCACTCAAAGTCGCCGGACTCGAACGCGTGACGTCAGTACACCAAACACCCACCCGCGCGTTGTGTATGTGGCTGATTTAAAATGTGTTAACCTAGGTTAACCTCCTGCCACAAGCCTCTGAATCCCTCCTGTCTCTCCGAGTCCGTCTTTCTCAGTGCTCGCGGCGAACAGGTAATACACCGATAACGTCAAACACGAAATATCTCAATAATGATGCAGGGACCAAACGTTTCAGCGGTGCCTGTGGGAGCGGGAAACAGGAAGGACCACCCCGATGTTCGACCGCATGTCCGACCGCGGGGGATTGATTATACTGCTCCCGGATTGCGCTTAGAGCACCTCAGAACAACCGATCATTTCTAGTAACATCACGCCTTTCGCCATCTGTTCGTCAACCCTTTCAGGGTCGGCCTGCCGACATTTAAACCTGACATTTGATTCTGCTCGTTCACCAGCACCACCATGTTTCGCGTAGCACATGCATTCGTCACTGAGGGCTTCCCGCCCAAGTCCCAGTTCGGCGTCGATGACATCCAGGACTTGACAGGGAAAGTCGCGATTGTGACTGGCTCCAATACAGGTTAGTACTCAGTACTTGCTGTACCAACCCATTAGTTTGCGGGCGTTACTGACACCTCGGATATCAGGAGTAGGAAAGGAAACAGTCAAGGCAAGACACTCTTGCGCATCCCGAGCCCGCGTCGAGCTAACCGTCTGATCAGGCCTTGCTTAACCACAATGCAAAAGTTTATCTCGCGGCTCGTAACCCGGAGAAGGCGGAGCAGGCCATTAAGGACTTGAAAGAGGAGACTGGGAAGGAAGCCGTCTTTCTCAAGCTCGACCTTTCAGACTTGAAATCCGTCAAGAGCTCAGCGGAGGAGTTTATCAGGTACGCGCTGAAGAATCTTTAACCCGTGCCATGCTAACAATCATTTTGCAGCAAGGAAAAAGAGCTGCATATTCTCTTCAATAATGCGTACGTCGGAAACGTGTTTTGCAACCTGGGCGGAACCCTGAAATGATATCCTGCAGTGGTGTTATGCACTGTCCTGTTTCTGAAGTCACAGCACAGGGCTATGACTTGCAATTCGGGACCAACGTTCTTGGTATGCAGACCCCTCTGTAACTGTAACCCCTGCTCACCGTGAGACGCAGGCCATTTCTATTTCACCAAGCTCTTGCTTCCCGTCCTCATCTCCACCGCCAAATTGACACCAGAGGGAAAGACGCGGATCATCAATACGTCTTCCATCATGTCTCGCGTAGGAAGCTTGAACTTTAATACTTTGAAAGACGGACCCACGCGCAAGAAGCAGTTCAGCGGCACGCTGTATTGCCAAAGCAAACTGGTACGTTTAGGAGATGTCGCATCTCTACAGACCATGCCGTTGATGATAGTTGCATATTTAGGGCAACGCGATGATTTCCAACGAATTTGCGAAGCGGTACGGGGACCAAGGCATCATTTCCGTGGCCTGCAACCCTGGAAATCTGGATACGGACCTCCTTCGTCATCTTCCTAGTCTAATGCAGCGACTTATGGTGGGGTCGACGTAGTATCGTCGTGGACTTTGTGCTCACCATGCTCCCATTAGCGCCTTATCATCCATCCTTCTTCACAAGGTGCACTTACCCAGCTTTGGGCTGGAACGACTGAGGAAGGGTTAACCATGAACGGAAAGGTTCGTTTATCTTGAGTTCCTAAATTATTTATTGGTTGACATGAAATTTGCGCAGTATTTGGTTCCTTGGGCACGTCTTGGGGAGCCAAACCCGCTTGCGCTGGATGAGTCGCTTCGCGACGAACTATGGAAATGGTTGGAGGAGCAAGTCGAGTCTGTGTAACGCACGGCTATATGAACATTCTGCCCTTTTTAGATTTTGTGACGGTTGAATTCGCCTAATGCCAATCTAGCCCATTCTGTACCCTGATACTAGCCTTTATTATACCCATGGACTGTCGTGTACATTGGAATTCGCGGCCGAGCGTGACGCGTTACAGGGGTGTAACGCGTCACGCTCGGAAATTCATGGCTACCCTCTTGAACCTATTGCTTAACCGGTTTTTTGTTTTCGAAACACTGCCTTTCGGAACCGGCTCGGGAGATGCTTCATGGCAAAAAACCGCAAGGGGTCATCGTTATTGAGGATGGTAGACATGAGGTATTCGGACAGAAGCTGGGCGATTATCAGTGCTGTAGGGGAAATCTTGCGCATCTGAGCCCTTCAAGCTGTTTGATGACGCGTTAGTTATTCTACAGGCCGGATGGTAGAAGAGCACTGATTCTGAATGGGTTTGGAGGTCGGGCCAACGCCAAAGGTACGAGCCGACTCATCTCGACAATGGGTTGGTCCAACTGTACAGGGTCTTTCTTGGACTCTCCTATCGACCACCAGGTCGGCTCCCAACAGAAGTCCACGCCTCATATACGCAGCATCGTTTGTGACGGCCAACTCTGAGACCTTTCAAGATGGCGAAGCGAGGAGGCTCGCCTGTATTTGTCTACGCCCAGAGCAAGCTGCTGAGCACACGGAGCAGGCCGAGCCGTTGAGGCGGAAGAATTGGGTCGATTTCCTCCATCTCTAACGGAGATCATAGGGCTGTTTGTTGTGGGACCAATATCCGACGGACATCCGAGGTAGAAACAAGATGGGTTGTCATATCCTTGCTGCCGCTGTCCCCGAAGACCCTGATTCCTGGGTGCCTCGTTAAGGTCAACATTCCGGAACTCTTCTGGGTTGCAATTGACTATGTGCTCGTCGCAGCGGTTCCCGAATTTGCTGTGGCATAGGGAAGAGTTGGGGAACCGAGTCCGATGTACTGTACAGTCGAGGAAGAGGTGAAGCCTGGCGAGAAGCCGAGTCCCTGAGCCGGGTCTCTCCTTGACTCAGATAGGGGCTGACGGTTTACAGCACTCATTGTGGAGCCTAGTAAATAGGGATTCCCTATACCCTTCCCAATATCATGTTAACCTCGAACTCATGGCTGAATACACTTACTACCGATTTCATTCGACTGGCTTGTAGAGAGGAGAGTCTGACTGACGGTTACAACGCGAAGCCGTTGATTGGCTGGTGATGGGACACGTGATGTGAGTTGTGTCCGGCAGCTGCCGGTTCTGTCACCGTGACCGTGAATTCCCGACTACGAACTCTCTCCAAAAAACTTGTAGATTGGGGGTTCGATGTATTCTCGAAATCTGCTCAGCCGTGTCGCCAGGTCCGCTGCACGCCAGCAGGTATGTCTGTTTTCCACCTCAAATTCCTGTTTCTAGGGCTCATTTACCTCGAATTTAGCGTTCTGTGCGCTCGTTCGCGACAGCTCACAACGCTGGACCGTTCACAGAAATCACTACGCTCTCAAATGGCCTGACAGTAGCGACTGAGGCCAACCCCAACGCCCAAACGGCGACTGTCGGTGTCTGGATCGACGCTGGCTCGCGAGCAGAGACCGACAAGACCAACGGAACCGCCCACTTCCTCGAACACATGGCATTCAAGGGAACCGGCAAGCGCTCGCAGCACTCGTTGGAATTGGAGGTCGAGAATCTCGGTGCTCACCTCAACGCGTATACCTCGAGGGAACAGACCGTCTACTACGCAAAGAGCTTCCGCAAGGATGTTCCCCAGGCCGTCGACATCATCTCCGATATCCTTCAAAATTCGAAGCTCGACAAGGGTGCCATTGAGCGGGAGAGGGATGTGATTCTGCGGGAGCAGCAGGAGGTTGACAAGCAACAGGAGGAAGTTGTCTTTGACCACCTCCACTCCGTTGCCTTCCAAGGTATGTGACCCGCCTTTCAGTCAAAGTTTGCATTCGTAACCACGTCATTATCCAGGTCAACCTCTAGGCCGTACCATCCTCGGTCCCAAGCAAAACATCCTGTCAATAACGAGGGATGACTTGTCCAACTACATCCAGACTAACTACACCTCCGACCGCATGGTCCTTGTTGGAACTGGTGGTGTCGACCACGCCGACCTCGTCAAGTTGGCCGAGAAGCACTTCTCATCTCTCCCCGTCTCCTCCAACCCTATTCCTCTCGGTCGCCTTGCACACCCCAAGACAGCCTTCGTTGGCTCTGAAGTCCGAGTCCGAGACGATGATTCTCCTACTGCCAACATTGCCATCGCCGTCGAGGGTGTTGGCTGGAGCTCACCCGACTACTTCCCCATGATGGTCATGCAGAGCGTCTTCGGCAACTGGGACCGCAGTCTCGGTGCTTCCCCTCTCACCTCTTCGAGACTTTCATACATTATCTCTCAAAACAACCTCGCCAACTCCTACATGTCCTTCTCAACATCGTATTCCGACACTGGGCTCTGGGGTATCTACCTCGCCACCGAGAACCTCATGAACCTCGACGACCTCATTCACTTCACTCTCAAGGAGTGGACCAGGATGAGCATGGCCCCCACCCAGGCTGAGGTCGAGCGTGCCAAGAGCCAGCTCAAGGCTGCTTTGTTGCTCAGCCTCGACGGAACCACCGCTGTTGCTGAGGATATTGGTCGCCAACTCGTTACCACTGGCCGCCGCTTGACCCCTCAACAGACTGAGGCCGCCATTGATGCTGTCACTGTCGATGAGATCAAGCGTGTTGCCCAGAAATACCTCTGGGATAAGGACGTAAGTGAATCACTACTGGTAGCATGCGCATTCGCCTAACCCTTTCCTAGTTTGCTCTCGCTGCCACTGGAAGCATTGAAGGTCTCTTGGACTACAACAGGATTCGCTCTGACATGTCCTCAATGATCTTCTAGACACGTAAGTGTGTGATTTCCTCCAACCCGTCTCACATGTTTATTGGGCATGCTCTACAGCTTTAATACTATTCCCTGTCCCGTTAGACCACATTAAATCAACTTCGTGCCTAATACATGACATAGCATCTTCTGCGGACGGACCCAGTGGTCTGAGTCTACTCGTTGGGTAAATAGCTCACGCCACTCCAGATGGTCGTGGTCGGATGGAGCGGTCTAGCTTCGGGGTACTGTGCAATGTGAATGTGTGACGTTCCGCGTTTGAAATTCCGGCAAATTTCGGATACAGGAAGAGGGCTGAAGCGCTCGCAAGTGTGCTTGTGCTGTTACGATATGTGTCAATGACGATCCATATGACCTTCTCCCAAGTTGTCGCTGTCATTGCTGAGAAAGCCGATAAACGATATACTCTGCTCAACAGGTCTTTCCCATCTCCCTGTTAGTGCTATTTTGGTGAATTGAACCGGAGCCGGTGTAAGGAAAGAAAGCCTATTGTGGCAAGTTTGGCAGATGCAACGGCATCAGTTGCGGTTTGGCTTCTTCCCAGCAATTCGAGAGTCAGCGCGGGACGCGACTGCACGACGACAGAACAGTTCTTTTGACTCACTTCCACTGCTTTCTCTCCGTCCTGCCCCTTAAAAGGGCCAAAAGCCTTTGAGATTGAGCAGGAAAGAACACATCGACCATGACGACCCCCACACGACCCTCCTCGATGTCCTCTGGCAAAGCTGGAAGCAGCTCTAAATCGTTGAGTGGATATGTTAGTATGCCGGGTAGATGGAGATGTGGTGGTAGACACTGATACTCCTTCGATAGCAACTGGGCGATTCGCTTGGAAAGGGCGCGTTTGGGCAGGTCTACCGTATGTTTCGACCTTGGCGACCGAAACTGCTAGTCGGGATAATAATGATTTGTTCTAGGTGCACTCAATTGGGAGACAGGAGAAACGGTTGCTGTGAAGGAGATTCAGCTAAGCAACATCCCTAAAGGCGAGCTGCCTGAGATTATGGTGTGTAACATACTGGATGGCTGCTGGTTGGTGGGCTGATTGAGGGCGTGAATTCAGTCAGAGATTGATCTGCTCAAGAACCTTAATGTTCGTCGCCCCTTTCGCGTTTCCTGTGCCGTCAATCGATTTACGGGTTGTTTGGATAGCACGAGAACATTGTCAAGTATAAAGGATTTGTCAAGACGCGTGAATTCCTGTACATCATCCTGGAGTGAGTGTGGGTTATTTGATCAAGTGCCGTTGCGTTAACCGTCTGCGGACAGGTTCTGTGAGAATGGATCCCTCCAAAACATTGTCAAGAAATTCGGAAAGTTCCCGGAGAATCTGGTTGCTGTGTATATCTCGCAGGTGCTGGAGGGGCTGATGTACCTACACGATCAGGGTGTAATCCATAGAGACATCAAGGGTGCCAATATCTTGACCAATAAAGATGGGACAGTCAAACTCGCGGACTTTGGTGTTGCTGCGCGGACTGGTGGTGTCGTTGACGGAGCCGTAGTGGGGAGTCCTTATTGGAGTGAGTTCTTCACTTTTGGTTGTGCGCTGATTGCTAATGCGTCGATCAGTGGCCCCGGAGGTCATCGAACAGTCAGGCGCGACGACGGCCTCAGATATCTGGTTAGTTCAAAGCCCAATATCTTCACTCGTTCGCTCGCTGAACCTTTGACTTCAGGAGTGTAGGATGTGTTGTTATCGAGCTGCTCGAAGGGCATCCACCATACCACAACTTGGATCCCATGCCGGCACTCTTCAGAATTGTTCAAGACGACTGTCCCCCAATCCCTGAAGGTTCATCGCCAATTGTCAAGAACTTTTTGTATCAATGTTTCCAGAAGGACTGCAATCTCCGGATATCAGCCAAGAAACTGCTGAAACACCCATGGATGGTGACGACTCGGAGGCAGATGAATATTGGGAAGACGCCGACTGGGGGTGGTACTCCTGAAGGCAGAGGAACGGAACCCAACAAGAGACCACTGTCAAACTACAACTATGACGAAGCCGTCCTCAAGGTCCAAGAATGGAACGAAGCGCTCAAGTGTAAGTGTTACAGTATAGTTCTGCGGTCGCCTACTGAGGACTCATTCATACACAGCACCGTCTAGGCCGGCAAAGCATCCAAGTCGTTTTACTCGGGCTCATTCCCCACTCCAGCGGCACTCTGAGCTCGCTCCGTCCTCATCTTCCGTAATGCTAAGTTCGCATGTGCCCGGAGCTCTGGGATGGAAGGGTCATGGGTTGCCAAACGCAAAGCCGGGGATGTTGGTGGAGAAGATTCAACCGCTTTCATTCCAGTTGCAACCTCCAGAAGAACAAACCGACAACTGGGATGACGACTTTGAGGGAGGAATTTCGTTCACGAAGCTTCAAGGTGTGTCGGTAGACATCATGGATGTCACATTTAGCTGAATTTTATTTTGTTGATAGCGTTGGAGAAGACTAGTGTCGATGATGACAAGAATGAGCTCAACGAGCAGACCATTCGCCCTACTAAGAGCCCTGGGGCAAAGACTGTCCCACTAGCTCAACCGCCTGCAGCGACCATCGCACCGATTGTGGAAGATTATTCGTCTGATCTAGCACTTGACGAGGACGAAGATTGGTTAGAGGATAAGATCACTGATTTCAAGGTCTGTATATACGCCACTCATATCTCTATCTGTGTTGTTGACGTTGACAACGTTCTAGATAAAGAACCAACCGCGCCGCGGCCTTTTCCACCCAGACGACATCAAGACTGTAGGGCTGGCAGTTACTGACCCTGGCCCTCTCTCAGCACCAGCTGCCCTCTTGCACAGAAAGAAATCGCGACCAATGCTTTCCCCAATCGGACTCCCCTCTGGCTCTGGGTCCTCTGGATTGCCATCGGCCCCGTCATTGGCTGCTCACGGCCGATCCACTTCGTTGACAACACCCACAACGGGCTCCTTTGGACGAGCCGAAGCCAAGAAGGTTCAGAACCAGGCAGAGTTTGGAAAGTATGCGGAGGATGACGACGAAGACTACGATGATGTCTTTGGAAAGCCGAATGGTACGAGTAAGTATATGCGATCTGTTGCTAGGGAGATGATCTTACTGAGGTCTTGTTTTAGCAACTGAGCATCCGATGCAAACTCTTCAACTCAATACGCGTCTCTCCAACAAGTCATGGGTATGGACGTCCTCTCGTTATCCTCGCTTTCAGTTCTGACTTGATCGATTATTAGTTTAGTGACGATCATGATGAAGAGGATCCGTTTTCTGAGGTGGGTTAGCAGGCGTTTCATACAGATCTGGTGTTGATATTGTCCTCCTAGATTGATGAAGGCTTTGACGAGGACGACTTGGAGTCCAACCTTCAGCGAGACAAATACGCCCGCTTATGCAACTCTGTCAACCAGCTCATTGACGAACTCACACCTTCAGCACCTGACTTCCAGCTACGAGAAGCGTGCGACCAACTGGTACATCATTCATTTCAACCTGTCTTCTGGATATAAACTCAGTCGATGGTTGCAGCTAAGCATTATTATAGAAACACCGGAGATGCAGAGCCAATTGGTTTCGTCGCATGGAATGCTTGCGATCCTGGAAGTTCTTGAGGGACGTTGCTCGAGGGATGTGATTATGAAGCTTCTGCAAATTGTCAACCTGCTTGTTACAGAGGATGTTGGGTTCTTGGAGAGCTTCTGTTTGATTGGGTGAGTTCGTGTTCTAGTCCTCGTTGTACGATGACGCTGAGAATTTGTACCAGCGGTATTCCTGTAATGATGGGTATGTTGACAAATCAACTATCGTGGTGATCGTTGAGCTGACTTGAATACTAGAATTCACGTCCAAGAAGTATCCCTCAGAGTGCCGCCTGGAGGCATCCAATTTTATTCGACTGCTCTGTCACACCTCCGTTCTGACCCTGCAAATGTTCATCTCGTGCGTGTCAGACGCTTCTTCTCCAGCTAACAAGCTAACACGCTTCTAGATGCCGAGGCTTGAAGGTTCTAGTGGACCTCCTTGACGAAGACTACGGCGAACAAACTGAACTAGTGGAACACGCCCTCAATGGGATAGGAAGCGTCTTTGAGCTGCAGAGTCCAACGACCAAGAACGATTTCTGCAGGATGTTCATCCGAGAGGGACTGCTCGACCCACTGTCTGCGGCTCTGCTGAACGTCATGTCCAATAATGAACCATTGACGGGCGATAGGAGCACCAAGATGAAGGTTATCCAGATCTTGCTGGTGTTTTGCCAGGTCTCACAGTCGGATATCCATGTGAGGAATGCTTTGGGGACGAGAAAGGTTATTCGACGTGAGTGGATTCATGATTGACCTTATTTCTGAGTGATGCTTAAGCTGGCTGCGTGACGACTAGGTTTGCTGAGAGCCTGTGAGCTGCTGGATCCGGAGTGCTTGGTGCAGATGCTCAAGGCTGTCAAGCACCTATCGATGAATGCGACTTTGCATGAGGTGTTGCAAAATGCCAATGCACTTGAGATTCTCATTCGGATCTTGGACGAGCAATCGTCTGGTCCACATAGTACTGTGCGTTGTTTCTACCTTTATGCCTCATCGAGCCCACAATCCTGATATCACGCGCTTTCTAGGAAATGGCCAACCACATCTTCCAGACCTGTTACAACCTCTGCCGCCTCAACAAGTCTCGGCAAGAGGAGGCTGCACAGGCCGGTATCTTACCTTGCCTCAAGCGTGTCATCGAGACGAGCTCGCCTCTTAAGCAGTTCGCGCTTCCTATACTATGCGATCTCGCGAGTGCAGGGAAAAGCTGTCGGACGTTGCTGTGGCAGCACGATGGTATCTCGCTGTACGTCAAGCTCTTGGATGACCCCTATTTCCAAGTCAGCGCTGTGGAATCCATCTTTTCTTGGCTCCAAGACGAAACTGCGCGGGTGGAGGACCAACTGCTCAAAGGACCCTCCGTGGACGCGATCCTCAAATGCTTTGTCAACGCTAAAGCCAACTCGTTTGAAAATTTGCTGGATCCTTTCCTCAAGATCCTGCGTCTCTCTCACCAGCTCACCATCTCGCTCACCAAATCCTCTGCCTTTTTCCGACGCATCGTTGACCGACTGGGCCACAACTCCAAAGCGGTGGTTCGCCTGAACCTGCTGCGGATGCTCAAGTTTGTGTGCGAGATTCATCCGAACCGGGGCGTGTTGGTGGAGAGGTATGGGTTGTTGGGTGTTGTGGAGCGGTTGAGCAGGAGTGGGGGAGATGGGGCTGTTTTGGTGAGGGAGTTGGCGAGGGAGATTGTGCCGACGTTGAAGCCTGCGATTAAACCTGCGGGTGGGTCGTCGAGAGCTTCGAGTCCTGGTTCGTCGACTGGGGGACTTGGACTTGGACATGGCGTTGGGCTGGGGCTTGGACTCTCGAGTGAGGGAAAGCTGAGGAGGAGTGGGGGGCCTGGGGCGGGTGTTGGGGCGGGTGTTGGGAATGAGAATGGGCAGAGCCATGGTGGGTTGATTGGTACGCCTGGGAGTAAGGGACTGGTGCCGAAGCGAGCGAGGAGGTCTGCGTCTGAGACGTCCGGGACTGCGTCGCCTTCGTTGATGGCGAAAGGCACTGCGGCTGCGAGGTCGTCTTCGAGGCAGAGACTTGGGGAGATTCCATGGCAGAGCTCGGCTAATGCGAGCAGTAACAACAATAACAGCAGTAGTAGTACGTTTGGATCTGCTAATCGGTGGCAGTAATCCGCGGTTTGTTTCGTTCCTCGGTTTCGTTTTCTTTTGACAGTCCCTCGGTTTGAATTAATGGTTTTGCTATTTGGTTAACTGGTTCTATTCACACACGCACACACACGCATTCCCTTGCAGTTGACTAGTACGCATATTTATCACTCTCCTTGATGGGGGTGGTTGTTCTATGATATTTGCTATACATGGATTAGTATTTTAGAGCCCATACACGTATTTACCTACCTATACGTATGGATGTAATTGGGGCTGGACTCAGGAGTAGTAGGTTTGGTCGGAGAAAAAGCAAAGCGAGCGGATATTTATGCATTACTTTTGAAATATACGCATATTAATAGGGATAGGATGTGTATAAGATGCCTTCTATCGGCGGGCAAATGGTATTTGGAAGCCAGATACGAGTGCTCGTGCACGGTCTTGTGCACCAACTCCCGTCGCGTTCGTAACAAAGTGAATGTGGATTCCGGGGAGGTGGTCGGGGTAGGCGTCTATGTTGACCTCGAGCTGAGGGAAGAAGACCATGGCTTGTGGGGGAAGACCGAAAGATACGACGCCTGATACTGCGCTGGGGGTGTTTACGGAGGACGATTGGGGTGGGAGGACTACGCCGTTGAAGTCGCGTAGTCGGGGGAGGACAAACTCTGTGAGGGTGCCAATAAAGTCGTACATGCTCTGGCCACGGAGGTCGACCTTGACACCGGCTGGAATGCCCTGGCGCAGCCAGCCTCCAATCGACTTTTTGCCCCGCACAAGTTGGATGCCCTCCACGGCGTGTTGGCCTCCTCCCCGCTCCGTCTCGCCAGTCAGCGCGCGCACCATCATAAGCGGGGCAAGCAAGTTCGCCTTGCTCGCAATGGACTCCTTGACCATGGTATGAATCTGGATCTTTTCGAGTCTGACGACATTGTCGGGTGTGGATGGTGGTGCTGGTTTCTTCCCGAGCTGCGATCCGCCGACGCTGGGGTTGGCTCTGAACTTTGAGTAGGGGTTCTCTGGGTCGAACTTGAGGCGGATTTGGCGGGGTGCTTTACGGGTGCCTTCGGGTTCGTGTTTGTATGTCATGTACATCAGGTCGTCCTGGAGGGTGTTGTGGTAGTGGTCTTCGAGGCGACATGGGGCGAATTCGCGGGTGATGAGCTTGACGTGTGGTTGGGGGAGTTTGGTGGTGGGGCTTTTGCGGAGGTGCTTGCCTAGGCGGGGGGCGCGCCCAAACCGTTTGAGGTTGAGGGCTGCGCGTGAGACGGACGGTGTGCTCATCGTTGGTCACGGTCTGCTCACTGTCACTGATGATGACGGCCACTACGAACTTTTCGTGCCAAGACAAGGAGCCCGACGATGCTTGGTCGTGCTTGGTTTGGAAGCTGTCGAAGCTGTCGTGGCTGTGTCAAAGGTCAAGCGCCGACGTTCAACAAGTTCGCTCAGCCCGCCGACCATATCGGTAAAGGCTGTCCCAGTTCGGATCTTCGGCGCCATAGTCTCTCGACTATCCGATAACTTGACCTCTGAACGACATCGTACAGGCCGTTTACCCGCGCAACCCTCCAACACGACCTCCCCGGGATTGCAACGTCGTCGCGAGCGCTGAGCGGGGAAGCTGAGGCGAGATCCAATACTAGCCGTGCACTGGCAGACGGACTTTGCCTCTGTGCAGTGTGCAAACCAGTACTCAAGACGCTCTAAGGACTTAAAGTGCGAGAGACGGCGCTATTAATCTGTCATTTCAGGGATCCTGTTGCGATCGGAATTACGCAACTTGTTCTGGTTGGCCGGGAGAGTCGAACGTTTCATGATTGAACGCCACATCGCTCAACCCTCCTTTTCCTTTACTTTGACAGAAGCTGAACACTATGGGCATTGTAGCTTCAGTAATTGACGAATCCTTTCCTCCCAAATCCAAGTTCAATGTAGACGACATTCCTGATCTCAGCGGAAAGGTCGTCATTGTAACAGGAGCAAACTCGGGTGAGTACGCTACAGGAACGAAACTGAGCTTCACATCCTATTCAACAATGCGTAAGCTGTGGTAGATCGTCAAGTAACCTGAAACGTCTAACGTGTAGATTGTAGCGGGATCTTACAACCCCCAATAGAATGGCTCACCAAGAATGGATACGACCTCCAAATTGGCAGTATGGTGCTCGGACATTTCTACCTCACCAAACTTCTCCTTCCCGTCCTCATTTCAGGCGCTAAATCATCGCCAGATGGGAAGTCGAGGGTAGTCCATACGTCATCGATCGGTTCCCTAGGACCGAGTGATTTTGACTTCAATGTTCTCAAAGATGGGCCCGCGCGTCGGAAGATGCACCCAGGTAAACTTTACTCTCTGGCCAAGCTTGTACGTCTGTTCATCTGAATACGCTCATCGGGTTTAATCTCATCTTTTTGGCGGCACCCAGGGAAACGTGCTCCTCTCAAACGAGCTTGC
The DNA here is from genome assembly GCA_004369085.1 of Coprinopsis marcescibilis. Taxonomy (NCBI): domain Eukaryota; kingdom Fungi; phylum Basidiomycota; class Agaricomycetes; order Agaricales; family Psathyrellaceae; genus Coprinopsis; species Coprinopsis marcescibilis. Next base: position 80,222 of record ML210201.1, read on the forward strand.
AAAGCGGTATGGTGATCAGGGCCTTGTCTCCATCTCATGCAACCCAGGAAACCTCGAAAGTGACCTTTTACGCCATTCTCCTTGGTTGTTAAAATTCGTCATTGTGAGTCGATCTATGCTTCCGCTGCTTGTCAAGGACGCAATCAAGTTGATAATCTGACGATGGTTGCGGCAGGGTCTGTTTCTACATCCGACAAAACTAGGTGCTTTGACGCAGCTCTGGGCGGGAACATCTGCAGAAGCGTCGCAGCTGAATGGAGAGGTGCGTCTAATAACCGTTACCCGATGGAATAATCTACCGAAGCTGATTAATATCCAGTACCTGATCCCTTGGGCAAGAGTGGGGAAGCCAAACGTACTTGCACTCGACTCCAAGCTCTGTAGTGATCTATGGGAGTGGATGGAAGAACAGGTTCAGGATGTTTGAGGGTGGACTTGGTACCCGTAGGACTCCAACCCTTTTCACCTAGCCCTGAGAGGGCATTACGTCCTGTATCATAGACTATTAACAATCTCTTGCCAGTTGAAACCACGTTTAATGAATAGGCGCCCACTCAGAACAAGGTTACCTTTTTAACTACGCACGCGTTATTGGGGACTACCAATCAACAGGTATAGCCAATAGCCTACCCTTACATCTGGGCTTCCCTGATGGCTATTCCGCAATCCTTGTGAACGACTCAACCAACTAATTTGCGGCGGTGTCGTCGCGTGCCCAGGGAATCCGCGTTCCCACAGCAGAACGTTCACAGCGCTAAACTCGGATGGAAGGAACACAAATTGAATTGAATACTCACCACCTCATATACTCGGACATTGACTTATTGTTAATGCCGGCAAACAGGCATGCCCAATTGTGCTCCACCGGGAATCAGACCGAAACACAATAACAATACAAACGGACATACCGGCCGGGTCTTCCCAATACACTCGCATCTAACAATTACACTTTTGTACCACTTGGAAAAGCTAGCCAAATTAGTCTCCAGCGTGCACAATCTGAGAACTCATACCTAATTCAAACAATAACGATGGATCATGATGACGGCTAGGGTGGTTAACGCAGGCGCCGCCCGTCTCATATTCACCCCGGTGATTTATGAAGTGTTAATCTCAAAAGTGTGGAGCTGCAGGAGTATATAATCTAGCTCGCTTCGAGGGTGATTCTTCAGTTCTTCAGAGCTAAAAGCAAATCAAAAGTCCTCTACCTCTACCACTACCACTACTACCACTACTCGCAATGGATTCCTTCATCGTCCTCCCCACCATTGACACCCCCACCAACCAAGAGACCGGCGGAGGCAGCGGCTCAACATCATATTGCGTTATCGCTCAACGCCCCGTCGTTGATACACCCACCAACTTTGAGACAGGCGGAGGCGGCGGTTCCACTTCTTACTGCGTTATTGCCTAAGTTCCCCATGGCACGCAAGCCTGACTAGCCTGACACCATTCTCAAAATTTAATGGTACGTTGCTCATGTGCATTTCCACTTTTATCCTGATGCTGACGAAGTTCTCTTTCACAGCTGCCTTAAACATCATGTACATCAAGTTCAAACACGCACGCAAACACCAACTCGACTCGACATTTTTGCTCACTAGCAATTACCTTAAACACCCTTCGACCTTCTAAGCCCCTAATGATGCTCCTTTATTAATACATTGTTCGCAAGTGTCTGCTTCAAGTCGCATTGTACAGTAGAATAATACAAATCTGACTCTCGAAAGAATTGAACACCAGGTTCTTGAGCGTAAGATTTGACAAGCTTGTAGGAATTTGAAGCAAAGCGTAGTGGGGCCTTTGCCCCTCATTCACGAATCTTTGTCTCACGTCGCAACGAAGGAGCTAAGCTGGACATGATACCGTCGCTCGGGTTTAGCCTATCGATGAGCCTGAAACCAAGGTAGTGGCTCGTGCATGCATGCATCAAGGTGCAATCTGATGGGCTGACTCGGTATTCTAAACAGCAGGTACATAGCTAAACGGCGCCTGATCAGCGTGCTTCCTCAGATTGAATTCAAGTTCTTGTCTCGGTGTTACTCTTGAGCACAAGGCGTCAAGGCGTCAGATGGCACATGTGGTTCGTTCGGAATCCTGAATCCTACCTGGAAGAAGTCAGGCTGGCCTGTCGCAGTGTGTTTCTTGGCGCTTGTCTTGGTATTGACTCGAGCAGCGTCTTGTGCTTCTACTTCGATTGCACAATAAAGAATGTGCAGAAAATGGCTGTAGCGGACGCAGTAAGTGTCCTAATGTGGTACATGTTAATCGCCTCTGTGTGCGCCTTTAGAAGACCAGCATACGACTGTGCCCGCATGCGCAGGGCAACTTGAGTAATGAACGACAGCACGGAGCATTATTTCTTGGATCTTAGATGGATCTGTCCGTTTATGAGCCCAACGACCCAAAGCCTCATGGTAAACAAGAACATTATGTCCGCATCGACTGAAATCCGTTATCTATTGCCCGTTCTTTAAGTGTCATGTTCCTACATCTCCTTCCCCCTCGACGTACATCTTATCAACCCATTCAGCATCAGCTATATCATGCCAGCCGCCACAGTACAGTCCAATGGGTCCGATGTCTCTACCGATGACACTGCTCGTGATATCGACACACCCCCCGCCCTGGTGGAGGCCGTCGGCATTGATAATGAGCCGATTTCAGTACGTACCCAAGTTTACCCAGACTTTGCAGCTGCGTCCCCGTTCTAATTAGCTTGTAGAGTGCCACCATGTTGACGGTTCGCAGCGATGAGCTGACCGAGGTTGGGGTAGTCTTGCCACCCGGGGAACACAGGCTATCCCAGTTCCCTGTCTTTAATCGAGACGTTCTCAGAAGGTTCACCGCAGATTTCCATGATGTGTCTGAACGGATCATTTTAATCGATAAGGAGCTTGCGAGCGGAGGGAAAGAAACAATGGATGTTGAGCTGAGGATGTTCTGCGAAAGGGAGACGGAGGCTAGGCATTACTATGAAGGTGGATACACGTTCTTTGTGGACCATACCTGCTCAATGGTACGATCAATGTCACTTGACAAGCGGTGTTCACACTCTCATGGTTTTTACTAGTCTGAGGCAGGGGCAAGGTCTTTCATCAATAGCTTTGTCTTTGGAGTGATTGTATTTTGCCAAGGAGAGAGGAATCCGACATATAATCACCTATCCGAAAGCCACCATTGCTTCTGAGCTAGATCCCCTAGTTATCAGAGGCCCACACTCCAGCCTTTCGCTGACTGGATCCGCTGACCACAGCCTCGTTGCATTAGAGGTATCCAAATGGAAAAAATTGAAAGGTGAGCAGTAATACACTGTCTGTCTTTACTCGGTTGAATCAGGGCTCCATCTCTAGCGGAGAGTTCAATTGCAAATGACCGGCCAAATATACTGAACTACGGGACCCTTGCTGCCGTAGTCAACGATGGGGATCTGAACCCCGGAAACAGCCATGTATCTGTCTTAAATGCGAAGGCTCAGCTCAATGAGAGCACCACACCTGTCGAATTGAACCGCTATTTCGCGCAGATTACGGCGGCGTGTGTCGGGAGGTAAGAGTCTGGCATCATCGCAATCGCATTGGTGGTTTATGTTCAGCTTTGACTGACTGCTCGCCTTTACTTCATGGAATGTAGCCAGTCTCTCTTTGGCGGGTGAGTAGCATTGTTGACTGTATTCCGTGCGCCTCTGAAATATCTCAATGCCACTAGTAAAGGCATCGCATGGAGTATCAGTGACGGGATAACGTGGATATTTGGGGTCTACTTGGGCAATATATCAAGCCAAATGGAGAGTACTGTCATTGGTGTCTGCACCCTTGATGTCACTTCTGAAGGAGACGGTGGAGATGGTGTGTCCCTTGCAGACATCTTCAAGCTTTTAACGTACTGGGTAGGTCTTATGTTTGCTTTCATGGAGCTTAATGGAAGCTTAAAATTTTGGGATGATTTTAGACCCTTGTCGAACCCGAGATCATTCTTTCAACGTGGAAGAAAAAATTCCTGGACTGACCCTCGAGCCTTAGGGTTGAGACCAGCCGTTATGCATTTGGAAGTTTCAAATCAGGAGAAAGGGAGGAGGATAACAAACATCACATTGTCTATAGTCTAGAACACTTTAATTTACAGGTTGATTGAGGCTGACAACATGATACTTTGACGTGTATTCATTGAGCGACTGGATACGGTTCAATGATTCGTTGAAGTAAAAGTGTGGGCTAACCCAAGCCTTGTATTGGTCAGGGATTGGATGGGCGATTCCAGCGAAAGGAGCTTGAAGGTCATCAGACCAGGAGTACTGGAGGGCCAAATGGCAGCGGAAAACCGACGCGCCCTTTCGGTAACCGTACCATTGCATTTTATCAGAACCAGTAAGTGTGTATTGCCCCTGGACCAAGTGTACCACCTCTATCGGTCGATCCCCACCTGATCCCTTGGTGAAGCAAGGCAAAACGATCCCGTAGAGACCTCTCACAGTGGGGATGACAATTCGAACGGAATTGCGGATGAAAAAAGGGGTGGCTGTGGAAGATTTAAATTTGATGCGGTTTTCGAAAAATTCCTTCCAGGCTGGATCTAGGAAGGGAAGTCGTTGCCTTTTTGAAGGCAGAAGAGAAGACGAGGGAGTTCCTTGCGCCAAGCTCCAAATTTGAACATGGTTACCCGTGAACAACTATAATGCGATCATCAGGTAGAAGCATCAAGTCCTGGCAGAGGACCTGTAAGTGGTGGGGACTGGGCGGGTATCAATGAATGCAAGCCCACCTTGGTAGAAACAGTCGAGAAGTATACGCGATGGCCTGGAAGGGAATCTCTGGTAAGCCCAGCCCAGTTCACAACGACAACGGCTGGATTAGGGTCCTCCCAATTTCCATACATGCCATAGGCAACCTTTGTCACCAAGAATCGCGCACGATATCATTGTGCTGTATGGATCTTCGTTAAAGGCTGAGAAAGCCACTGTCACGAGGGAGGAGTGGCTCAAACGAGAAGTTCATGATGACCGCATGTTTCGTCAGGGTCTAGTGAAATGGCGATCGGATCAGCATCGTTGGCGGGGTGTTGGGTATGCTTTGGGGATCCTGGTAATAAACACTGCCTTTATGTGCCGAGTATGGCATGAAGCGACCACCGGGGATGGTACCGAGCTTTCGATGCTCTGTGCTGTTTATTTGAAGTGTCGACGTCTGTGGCGGGGATATTTTGTTGGAGAAGTCGCGCACATCTCTAAACCACCCCGTGATAAGCACTTCCAGCTCGCTCGATGTGCAATGCTCCAAAGGTTTTGGCAGAAGGAAAGGCCTTGGAAAACCGTTAGGTAGTATCGATGAAGCAATGTGACCCAAATGGATCTGGCTCATGATGTCAGATGGATGACTTTGCAACACTGAAAGGATGGTCCTTTAAATGTGTTGTGCGCGCTGAAGTACGAATACTCACACATCGCAACCTTAGAATGTCACTCCACTCGGCGAACTCCATAGCCGCAATGATGAGTTCTTCTGGTAAGGTGGTAAGGTTGAGCTCAACCTAGCCCAATAAGTCTCCGAGTCCGACCCTTCAACCAAGCCAGTATGGCACTCACCGCGGTAGTACTAGTACGCGCCAGCGAAGGTTGGTGCCCTCCTTTAGCTACAAAGTTATTGACGTGGCTAGCTAAAGACCAAGGTACATTGATCATATTCCATGGATTGTGTGTGTGCCATGTATGCGGGTTGTTCGCCAGATGGTTCACCACCAAATGGATAGGTGAAAGTTCGGTGTGAAAGGAAAGCACACCCAAGGGCCAACCGATGACGGACGTCCACATTTGGAGGTCATGCATCTCGGAGAGTCCGACGGCCCGGCGGTACCCCAATTTGACTAAACGGAAAGTTCAATGTAATTGAAATCCCTTGAGCGCTTGAGCCCTCTTGACCCTTCAATTGGGACGTTAACGTTTGCAAGCTCTCAAATGCCCTTTGTCAGCCCCCAGGAGACCTTTGACTGCGCTTTAACATGCCTCTGATGTCGGTTCCGTTCCCTATTCTCATTCGATGGATCTACTAATTCAAGACTACCAAAGGTTTAGGGAGGGCATAGTCTTCTTGCTCGGATTCAAAGAAAACAAGGCGACAATGTACCAGTTTACGGAGCGGAATCCAATGAATTTACCTATTCTCTTCGTCTTCTGACCCATGAACGTGTCAACTCATGACTGCCATCTGGACCAATTGAGGATTCTCGACTGATGAAAAAACTTTTTTCTGTGCTCTTCATACAGATTTTAAAAACTCCGTGGCCTAGTTATTAGCAGTAGCCTAATGGGCAACTCCTGGAGTATGCACTTCTTGTTTTACTTAGTGACCAACGAGGCTTAGGACAACGCGATTTATGCAGGTACACTTCTTCTGTAGATGTCAAACCGACCAGCCTCGAGCGTTCAAAATCCGGCCCACGCCGCGTGTTATCTGAGACGTGAACCCGTGTCAGTTCCCGAGTTTACTGATTTCAGGGGAGATTATAAGCAAAAGAACGACATTAGAACCCTGTTTTTGTGTAAACATTCCTTCCCACATTTCGTCATTCGACCAATGCCTCGAACTGGATCTCCAGCTGCTTCTGCTGATTCCATCCCTCCCCCTCCCTTCAATGGATCTCATACCATCGAACTTGTTGCCGGCCAGCACAGCAAGATTACTGGAGTTTCTGTATACTCTTCGTATGCGCATGTTACACGGCTGTTCAAGTTCAAAGTTCGAACCGGTCGAAATCAAGTTGTGATCAATGGTCTCCCCCACTCACTCAAGAAAGATTCCTTCAGGTTTGTGCGTTATGTATAATGGGATGAATGTAGCCACTCGTCTGATACTCTTTGTGCCGTGACACTGGTGGCAGAGTGGAAGGGCGCGGCTCGGCTTCGATTCACGATGTTACTATCGCTCGGGTTGATCCACCCGCCCGGCTGTCAGTTACTTCACCAAGACTTGACCAGCTTCGTGCTGAAGACAATAAACTCGCGCGAGGGCTGAGAAGAGCCGAGAAGGAGCTCAAGTTTTTGGACTCATATTTCACTACCCTTGACGTTCAGAAGATTAATGTCTCGGAGCTTCAAGAGATCATCGACGGGTATGATACAGCGAAGGAGAAACTGGAAGAGAAAGTCGTTGGACTTGAGGCCAAAAGGGGTGCTGTGCGTGAGAAAGTGCGCCAAGAGGAGGGAACCCAGGAAGGTGATAAGTCAAATTCGCAGCGCACCATAAGAGCAACTATTGGTATTTTTGCGAGTGGCGAGGGCTCAGTGGAGTTAATTGCAACCTATGGTGAGCTTTCCGGTATCAGACTCTCATCTATGATCTGACAATTATGTTATCCTTCAGCTGTCCGTGATGCGACTTGGGCACCGACTTACGATATTCGCGTTAATACTGAGTCAAAACTGAAGCACGCATCCATCACATATAAAGGCTCCATTACTCAGAACTCAGGCGAGGTAGACCAAGCCCTTCATTGAAGAACAAGTCATCAACTGATGGGAATAAGGATTGGACAGACACTTCGATAACTTTGGAGACCGCAACTCTCACTGTTGGCGCATTTATTCCAACACTCAGCGCATGGAAGGTCTCAGTTTATGATCCGAGCCGTAGCTCTAGGCATCGCAGGCGCTCTCCCACCCCGCTCTACGTACACCAAAGGCGATCGCTGTCGAGGTCGAGGTCCCCAGAATGTCGCCGCCAAGCGAGCTCTAGGTCCAGGTCCCGGTCCCGTCGAAGGGATGAACGGCGATCGCGGTCATATTCACCTATGGGGAGGCGCACCCTTGATGTGTCCGGAGCAAGCCATAACATCACGTTTACTGTACCAGGGCTAATGACGATTCCAAGTGATAACATCGCCCACGGTGTGACCATTGCTGATCTGTCACTTGGAGCCAAGTTAGAATGGGTAGCCATCCCCAAGTTGGATTCCAGAGTTCATTTGAAAGTAAGTCGCTGGCAGCTACTCAGGACACCGGGCAGCTTGCTGACCATTACTCCCCTCCCAAATTTCAGGCGATAATCAAGAATGCGTCCGAGTATTTGCTTTTAAATGGGATTGCCCATGTTTATGTAGATGGTAGTTTCGTCTCGAAGTACAAACTACCTCTGGTCAGTCCTGAGGAGGGCTTTGACTGCCATCTGGGGTGCGTAACTCCCTCCCGTTTCTCTTCCATTGTCCTTATTTACTATATACCCCTAGTATCGATCGTTCCATCCGCATTGCCTATGCGCCTCTCTCCAAGAAACTGAGCCAAAGCGGCTTTGTTAACAAATCTCAAACCCACAGCTATACCCAAAGCATCAGTATCCAAAATACGAAATCTGTGGCGGTAGAGAGCCTCAAGATTTTGGACCATGTTCCCGTTTCCGAAGACGCCACCGTCGCCGTTAAACTCATCAGTCCCGCCCTTACGCTTCCGGACATCAACAGCTCGTCTTCATCATCGGGTCTATTATCTCCAAAACGAACTGTAGAGAATCGCTTAGGAGTACGAGTTCCAACTCCGGTCACGGTTTCCCAAGGAATTGTAGCACAGTGGCAAGGGTCGGATGATATTGCCTCTGAGGGGGGAGTCGAACGTCTGGGTAAAGACGGTCAGATTGTCTGGAGCTGCGTTATACCATCTCAGGGGAAGGTGAACCTGAAATTACAGTTTGAGATATCTGCTCCTGTGGGTGCAAACATCTCCGGACTCGCAAGGTGACATATATAAGTATCATGGACGATGTAGAGTAGGTACATTTGACGCCAGCCTATGAGTCCGGGTCGCATAAAAATATAGTATCCCCTCTACTTCTCATCCTCTTCAGGCTCCCTGTCTCGCACTTGAGGTCGTATTGGGCGAGGGTGGGGCTGTTGATCAATATTGTCCACCACCGTCAGCAGATCAGGCAGCTTGAGTCCAGTCCCCTTGAAACGTGGTCAGTCATCTTCCACTACATAATAGAACCTGGCATCGAGCCACTCACAATCAAAGAGGCCGGGAAGCCAAGCTCAAAGGGAAGAATGCTTTCCAAATAAATCATATGCTCGTCAGTCAGGGACACTTCGAGTCCCTCGATGTTCTCAATTAAATGTTCGCTCTTCCGTCCTCCTAGGATTGGAAAGACATAAGGAGCTTTGTGCAACACATATGCAATAGCAACTATGCCCAGTCAAATATATGTGGTGAGAATGACGTCTGTCATAAATAGAAGAGTGTCTGGCATACCGGATCTAATTGACTTGGCTCCTATCTCGTTTGCAACTTTCTCTAATGCTTGTGAGACCGCACACTCTGTCTCATTTCGCTTCCAGTCTCCAAGAGTAGTACGCCCAGGGTCTCCGGACTCCACTTTCCTCTGCTCCTCTGCGTCAGTTCGAAGTTTACCTCCGGCTAACACAAACCAAGGCGCAAGAGCCATCCCTATAACGAAAGTCAACTCAATCACTCGACAACGATTGTTGGCAACGCAATACCTTCCGCCCTAGCCATAGGGATAATTTCTCTCTCGAAAGATCTTTCCAGTATGCTCCATTGACCTTGATATATTACAAAGGGGGTCAAAGCGTGATCTCTTGCGTATTGATTGGCACGCGAAACAATCCAAGCAGGCGTGTCCGAAATGCCCTGTTAAGCGCTCAATATTGTCATGAAAGAGACACTCATTTGGACGGAGCCCACCAGGTAAAGGACTTTTCCCTGCATCACCATGTTATGTAGCCCTCGCATAACTTCTTCGATGCTAGTCTGGAAGTCCCACCAGTGGACATATAGGAGGTCGATGTATGATGTTCGCAACTTCTTTAGTGAAGCGGACACCGAAATGTGCAGACTCTTCATGCCATTCCCGGCAAATAGGATCTTCTGGGAGACGGAGCTATCTGTGCGCTTATAGTTGGTGCTGTACTGTACAAGGAAGATTTTCAGCTATCAGTTTGTACTTCGGTCTAGCGAACTACCTTGGTGGCGATAAATAATTGATCACGAATACCGCGCTGCTCGGCCCATTCTCCAATGAACTGCTCTGAAGTTTCCTCTTGGCTATTTTGAGGTGATAAAAGTGAGATGTGGCATAACAGTTAGTGCACAAACTATATCCCAGTTAAAAACACCCACTAGGCGTTCGCAGTGTCGATGAAGTTTCCGCCGTTGTCGAAGTACGCGTCTAGCAGCTTAAAGCTTGACTCCTTGGTCATGGTTCCCCACCCCATGGATTCCCACTTGTCGCCAATGTTACCTGCTCCGAGCACAATTGGAGAGACATGTACACCAGCTGTTGGCGAAAGCAAGCGATATCGACCTAGAGCGGATGGAGGAGGAGGGGGGGGGATCCCAAAACGACATCCTGTCTTACTAAAGAGTTCAATCTGTTTACCTGGGCTTAAATAGATATAGAAGCGCTTAACGACCCATTTTGGTTGAAGAAAAATGCCACAGAAACGCAGAGATACAGTCACGGGTGCTAGAATCCCAAATCGTTGAGGTTCGAATGTAATTCGCGTTATTGTTCTCTTCGGACCTCCGTGAAAAACGTGATTTAGACTGCTCTCGTCCGGGATCGTCGCCATAAAATGCAGACAGTGTAGATCAGCCGAGTACTCTAAAAGTGAGCTCCAGACCTGGATACAGCGTTTACATCGCAGCGGACTCAGTATCCGGCTGCACTGCTTCCGGCCACTATTTCATCGAGCGCTTATTTTAGCAATGCATCAGTTGCATGTGTCACATTGTGCCTGAAACGACTCTGCCCTATTCAATACAATTCATTTCTATGACTATATAGTACAACACTGCACGTTACAGTAATTCGACGCTGCAATCAAAAGCCAAAATGGAACAAAAACATGCATTTTAATTTTATCAGACAACGTCCCGACGCTGGTTGGAGTTATCATCAGCCCAAAAGCTTGGTTCTTCCCGAAGACTGAACGTAGCGAGTTCCATTGCATTCCCTCCTACAGGACTGCGCGCACTTGTGATGGACCTCCCATAGTTCGACTCGTCGATCGTGCTCAGCCGTGTCTTCAATGTCTTCGAGAAGTGGAATCCAGGATAGTCGTCACTCAGCATGGTGTCGGTCTGAGTTTGATTGAAGCCAGGTGCTACGATTTTGAGGGCTGGATCGACTTCCATGTGTGTTTTCTGAGTGAAGAGACTGGGCATCTCGGGCTTAACCTGGGAATCGCTGACTTTGTGGACAGATTTTTTGAGGTTGATAGTGATGCGTGACATCATCGCTACCTGCGGGAGAAGTATCAGCGGGCCACTTCTGTTTAGATCGAGAATGGGCTTACAGTTAGCCTAGATACCGTGACCGAGGCAAATTAGAAGCAGGTTCTTCAATCTTTCAAAGTTCTGATTTTGGACTCACAGGAGCTCTAGCCTGAGCAGTGAGCGGTTGCAATCAGTTGGTTGAACACACCATCAAAGGAGCAGAAGCTTACTGTGCCGTGATATTCTGGATACCAGGTGGAGCGAAAACGATCATCAACGTCAAGACGAGCGTGACTGCGAATATGGCGCTAAGTAAACAATCAGATTAGCAACAGTTCTCAATCGATGCTGGAATGGATATCGTGGCTTGAGACTTACCTATAATAGACAAGACCATCCTGAAAAAGCCGCTTCATTATGTACGATGTCCGCTTGTTTTTGAGGGTTGGAAGGGTGCGGTAAACAGTGAGGGATAGAATAACGGTATCGTAGACAAGCGGTAGCCATGCAGAGGAGGCAGCGAGCCAACCGGGCCTAAGGTTTACGAGCGATCAGATAGAGAAGTTGGAGAAGATGATACGCTATCATAGCCGAAGGGACTTACACCGTAGGGGAGAATATCATGGTGCACGCTATTGCATTTTGCGGTGTCATTAACAACCTGGTTCAAGAATATCAAGCCAGACTTACCGACCACTCCGGATTCTGGGTTATGATGGACGCCTAGATATGGCAAGACATGTCACTATTCGGCTCAGCTTTCTCGAAGACAGAAGGCGAATGCGACGTACGAACACCGTGAGTCAGGAGGTAGGCGTTTACCCCAAACTCTACGCATAGGAGAACAAAAACACCGACAAGAACGGGTATATTCCGGTGGTATAGGGCATGGATGCGCATGAACATCATCAGAGCTAAGGTTTAACGTAGACCTCAGTTTTTTTTAGCTCGGATTGAAGAAGCTGATAACGTACCAACGATATTAATGCCAGTCACAGTCATGGCGCCCTCAAACCTTATGAAGCGGTCGCAACTACAAGATACAAATGATTGAGTATCTATCAAGATTGCGAAGAAGCAAACGAGTCTTACGTCTAGTAGTTGTAAGTAAGCACCGTATCGTTCCATTGAGCAACACAAACACACCTCGTTCGTCCAAAAAGGTGAAAGATAAGCTGAGAAGAATGCTCGAGCTCAGCGACGTCCACGTAGTGGTATCAAGGCTATATCGTACCAATTAAATTGACTATGAAACCCAGTGGCGTCAAGTAGCGGTTCTGTGGAGGTGGAAGTCAGAGATGGGGACGTCTCAATTTAAATCTGCATACCACAAGAAAGAGATATACAACTGAGGATGGATCCAGAACTATCAGAATGAAATGCAAGCTGGATGTATGACAATGGCTTACTCGGGCCTTTCTTCCCCTTCCAAATGTACTCGACCTGGGCAGTTCAGCACCGGCGACCAGAGTAAAGCAGTGGAGAACTCACCTCGTCTGCAAAGGTATCGACATGATCCCACACCAGCATCGTGAAGCTAGCAAAGCCCATATACTGGCGACCCTGGTAAGTCAATGATTACCGGAATATCGAATGTTAACCACTGACGTTGGTGTTAAGCCTACAAAAGCCAATGTAAATGTGATGTTGGCTAAGAACGCGACATTTGTAACGTACTGCCATGAAATATCCTCGATAATTGTTGGAATTCGCTGAGACATATGGGTTAAGGGAGTATGTACGTCCTTCTACTGTTTCAGTGAAAGAGATCAGCAATGCAAATGGGCTTTGGAGGGATTAGCTGCGGCTCAGGCTTCAGAACCTATACAGCATGGAAATCCGGAACGCCAAGGGTGCCAGGAAGAGCTACGCAGGCGACGAAGGGGTGATCTGACAGGGTCCGATAAACATGGCACTCGTTGGCTTCGCTCTATATAAGAAGGAAGGCCTGAGACTATCAGTAGGGAGACCAAATGGGCATCACGGTTGAGCCCCAAGGACCTAGCTGCAAAATTGGTCCTAAGTAACGTTAGCATCAGAACCCAAAGTATGAGAAGTTGACGTACCACAGATTTAAGATTGGCCCTAATTTGGGCATGATTCTCCACCACTGCACAGGCGGACAGGTGAAAGATCGAGATAGAGCCGCTGGAGCCGCAAGACTTTCATCATTGCAAAGCTGCGTTTGATGGTCGCATGTCGCATGTCTGGCCTTCTTATGTGATGACAAAGATGCTTTCGAAATCATACCCTTGAACCCGTACATCTACACTGTCGCCGGCGCAAACGGAATTGTCGCTGACGGTCATCGCAAAGACCAGATCGACGAACAGGAAATGTGTTCAACAAGGAGCTACTGAACTTCACTTGCAGCAATCGGTGTTTTAGAACACTGAACCCTCGGTGTCTATAGTGGTTGTGTTTTACGCGGTGTACATTTGGACGGTTCTTTGAATCAACAACTTGTCCGAGAATACGGAGAGGTATAAGCCATCAAGAATGTTGAAGGAAATAGAACGCACAATCCGATGCCTTCAAGCCCGAAGGCTTTTACGACTGGGAAATCACTGGGAGGAGCCTTAGAACACATCAACTGATTGTCAAGGACGTCTCCGTCTGTCAAGATACAGTCAAATGAAGCTCAATCTATCGTATTCCGTTGAAACCCGCTTCATAGTACCAGATCCTGCGGTAGAGGGACCAAATCAGTGGGTATGTTATATAGGAATGATTCACCAATGACGTACCGGTACCATGCACTGCAAAGCTGATCTTCTCCAAAGAGCGACAGCGACGTAGAACAAACATAATTAAACTGGAGAACATATCTGCGTTCTCCATGCTCCAAAAGGTAGATACAATAAAATATCAAATACATATAACGAATGTGATGACCCGAAATCAGGGTTCTACGCGGGTTGTCAAGGTTAATATTGGCCTAGTAATCAAAGATAGTACTCACCAAAGCTAAATACGGTCCCCGGAATCAATCAAACGACATATTGTCCAAAAGGGAAACTCGAGGATAACCGGGTAGGAGGGACAATCCAGGAACACTGGGTATCAACGAATACAGGTTTATGCAGACTCATGACAAGATCTAGGGGTCACAGGATTCAATAGCCTGGAAGACCGGAAGACGCGAAGTACTCACAGCCAACAGGACGACAGCTACTACAACTGCAAGGATCATCATCAAGCACGCAGCGCGTCTTCCAGCTCTCCGCTGATATTCAGCGGCTGTCGTCAGCTCCTCCGCAGCATTGCCTGTGTCCGCACTGACAGAGGAGATGTTCATCTCGATATTATCTTGAAACGATTCAGCCAATGTCCCTTCCTCTGGCTGGAGTGGCGGCAGTCAACTCACCGAGCATGCTACCCTGCTGATTGACCAAAGTTCCTAAATCCTGGAAGATTTCCGCTAATTCATGAATTCCAGACTCAATCTCTCGAATTTCCTCCTCTCGTTCTTGGATCAGGGATTCCTGGTAGGCGAGTTCATGGGGTGACAGTTGTTGTTGTAGGATTTGGGCTTGACGTTGTTCCTGTGAAGAATGGGCGTGCGAATCGCTCGCGCTGCAACGCAACAGGGTGTCAGATCATGGCAGGACGGGAAGCACGGTCACCCAAGTGATGAACATAAGGGTAGATAAAAGTTGGAAAAGTCACAAAGAAACTGATAACAGGACCGGGAAACAGGGGGATGACGTCAACAAGGACAGGCCATCAACCTCAGGGAAGAAAGTTCCAAAAATTCCAAAACAATATAAGAATGCAGTTTCAACTCACTACGATGGATGGTCGTCCTCGACCGCAAGCTTCACTCCTTGCACAACAGTCCTCTGCCGCTCTGCACTGACCTGCTGGGCCCGCTGGAAGGCAACCAGCGACATTTGCAAGTCATGGGAAGTCTTCTGGAGCGCTGTCTTCTGATGAGGCTGTGGTAGATTGGCGCTTGAGTCCCTGGACTGCCCTCAGCAATTGACAAAGCATACCAGTTTCGCTTGAAGAGCCGATAACTGTTTCAAGTCATCAGAGCTGCGTTTCGCCATGGCCCTCGTTGATTCAGTGAGATCATGCCTAAATGAACCACCGGCCGGATGTGTCAGTTTCTCTCCGAATCCTTGGTATCCTATACGCACAAGGTTTTCCGCAGATTCGCATTGTCCTTCGGTGTACCCAGCTGATCGACAAACTTCAGAATACCCTGGACGTTGGCGTTCATCTTGAACACCTGTAGCGATAATGATGTCTGGAGAACCCGGAACTGGATGTCCTCGGTTGAGTGTGCTGTCGATGTTGACGAGGAGCGAGCCGGCAGGCCGTGGCCTGCTTCGATATCTTGAAAGCTCATCGTTTGTATGCAGTGGGGGACGATGAGGACGGTGATTGAACGTGGTTGGGGTACAAGGTGGCGTAGCGGTCGTCACCGCACAGTGCCCGCGGCTGGCCCCTGCGCTTGATTTTGGCAGTTAATTCTCACGGTCATTTATCCCCGAGTCAGAGCCAAGTCAGAGCTTGACCCGGTACAACAATGACGTCCAGGAAGTCAACTTGCAAAGTACATGGTATAGATTATATATTCGCATGGATATTAAGAAATCCAGAGATGTTTATGGAATGGGTCGATATGCAGAAAATACATGTGCTTTAGTCTGGGGTATACACGGGCGGGAGCCTTTCTTTGCCTGAATAGTCGCGATCCAGGTTATCTCGAGGAAGCCTGACCCCGCTATCGTGATAGTATAGCACTCCACCGCTGCCTATTTCGGATCCGGACGTGGGAGACATAGAAAATGTATTCTCCCTGCTTTGAGGTGTCCTTGCAGAACTTTGGGAACCCTGTGGAAGTTCCAGGGTTTCTTCCGTAACAAGGGCCGTCCCTCGACGGTTGGGTGAGAAAGACGGTTTCGAAGAGGATGAAGAGAATTGCATGTCAGGTGAACCTGTGGTAGTAGGGGTGGCCGGTGGGTACGCTCCAGCGAAAGGCTCGATGATGAATCCTGGCGTGGTAGGCGAGACAAGCGGCTTAGATTCCATAATGTTGGCTGCGGCTTCTTTCCTGATTGCAAATCTGGAGCGGCGAAGGTAAATGATATACCCCACCAACAGGAAAATTATGAGCCCGGCCACAGAGGCACCAGCAATAATGCCGATGAGTTGTGCTTTGGTGAAGGATGGCTCTGCCCCACCGGGGTTGGAAGGAGCAGTGGAGGCCTCGGGTGTCCAGTATTGCGAAAGTGTTCCGTTTAACGAGCCGTTCTCAATAACGAAGTACTGCAAAGACAGAGGTGTCGTGACTGCGTTGCCATAAAAGACGACGGAGAGGTTGTGCTTTCCGTAAGGGAGCTGCGCCGACTCGAAAAGCAGTTCGTTATGTCGAGAGGACGTCATACGCGGGAAGCCTTGAAAATAAAAAGGTGTAGGAGGGCTTCCATCAATCGAGTATGTTGCCCTCGACCGACTTGTGGGAAAGCCAATGGGGATGATGGCATACCAAGCAACAGAGGTTCCTGATATCGTTGTTAGCCATCTGCAGATTCCCGGCATGAAGAATAATGGTGTAGCCTCACCGATGAATGCGAAATCCAGTGTCTCCCCGGTCTTATCTGTAAAGCGAACGGGTTCGTTCCCTAGTCGGGTCCACGATGGGCCGTACATCACCTCAGAGACGTAGGGGTGGACAAATAGAGTTGGAGGGGTGTCAAAGGCCAGATTGGGGGTAGGTATGTAGCGAAGATAGTCGACTGCGAATGGTTCGCCGCGACTAGTGACATTGACGGTTATGGTATGCGGTCCATCTGGAAGAAGACCCAGATCGCAAAGGAGCCAGTTATTTTGCCATTCCCCATTGAAAGGGTCTTCCAAAGCGGGGAAAATCTCCCCATCAACACGACACTCCCATGAGGGAGCCCGTTCAGATGGAGGTTCGTTCGTGTTTTTGCCGCCGTACAGCTGCACCCAAGGACCTGAAACGTCCAATTAACGGTTTACACTGGGTTATATGAGGAAGATACACACTCACCACTGAACGAGAACGAAAGGCTGGCATTGGTGGTTGTCCATTGCAACGTATGGTTATACAGATGCCCGTTAGTCCCTAACTCGTCGATCAAACTGATATTGACAGGATCGCTCCTCCAGTCCCCAGTATACTGAACCAGAGGGTGTGCATCGTCAACAACGACGAACTTGGTGACCGGGTCTTCTGACATGGTGGTATAAAGTCAAGAAGGGGAGCGAAGAAGTGTAAGGGATTTGAGTGCAGTGTTTGATTCGTTCCCTTGCGCTGATAGGTAGCTTCGACCGCTTGGGTCCTTCATGGAATAGGCTCTCGATTTGGCATTGCAGTGATAGCATTCACCGACGGCAATCCTTTTTATACAGTTTCCATTATAGCTATCGTGATGTTCAGACTCAAATTACCAGAAATAGATATATTTCACTTACAACCAACTTTCCATCAACGGGCAAGGGCACTGTCGTTGGCTTCCTATGGTTTGCGTCTCTCGAAGCTTCTATTCAGCCGAGATATAAACCATCCCTAGATGAAAGGTAAACATAGCTATTAGTTCTGCCATGTCGCGGTGCAGCGATTTGCTGAATCTATGCTCAAAGCAGGAGCGTTCAGGCCTTCCCAGGTAAGGGGACGATTTAAATGAAATTTCAGACGACAATGCCCTGGTGATAGCAATCTAGCCATGAAGAGGGGATTTATCCATATCAAACATCTCTCATGGACAAGAGTATACCTTGAGGTGCTTCTCCACACTGCCTCGGCAACGTTCTCCCACCATGAAGCCGCCGAGCAAACCAAAAACCAATTCAGGCGTCGCTACTGTCACTGCGAACAAATGATCACTTCTACCGCCACTTAGCCGTGCACCATTCCCGTTAGGTCTGGCAGATTCTTGTCGGGTTATCAAATGAATAGGTGGGCCAGCGATCCCAGAGTTGAACTCACGGACATGGAAGACTGGAAGTAACTTACCAAGTACGAGTTGATCGCACTGTAAGTTGGGAGGCTGTGCTGTAGTATTTGCTTAACTGTGGTTGTGCTTGTATCACAAGCGTAAAACAAATAGTTTCCTCATACCGACGGTCCTCAGGTGTTTTCCATCTTTTCAATCTCCACCATCCTGTTCTCCTCTTCCCACCATTACAGACCTAGCTTTTACTCTGGTCATCTTTCTCCCTATTGCTCTTGGTTGCTTCTACTTCTGATCGACTGGACAACTGCTTGCTTCAACTCGATAACCCATTTTGGTTTCTTCCTCCGCATTACCTCTCTGAGATTGGTTTCGCTTGGTCTCGACTTTAGTCTGCTCATACTCATATCCTGGATGCTTGTGCTAAAGGATTGCCTACACTACAACGATTTAAAAGAGCTCCTTTCGCTGCCAAGTCTTTCAAGCTGCGACACAGCCACATAAATTCAAACCATTGCTCGTCGACCACTACGACCCAAATCGCGAATGACACACCTCAGTTTGTATAGCGGCAGTGCCGACCAACGACGACGACTATGGCAATTGTATACGCAACATTATTTAGCAAATAAGGCCGGAGAACGTGTTCTCCACCCCCCTGGCATTTTGCGATTGTGTATCTTCCAACCCTGGGCTGGCAGTTTTCAAGACAGGTTCTGTGTCATTGCACCGCTACCCAATGGAGCTCAACACCTTTGCACACATTGGCTTTACTCAGGAACCCCTCCCAAACTTCGCGTCGCCCGTAACGATCTGTCTACCGTTCAATGGGGCTATTCTGTTTGCTGGCCCTCTACAGCACTCCCTGTCGCTGCAATTCTAGAAGCTTTTTTTTTTTGACGTTGGTCGCCTTTGCATGCACCAAAACACGTGTAGCAGGTTCCGCGCTCTGTTTTGTCGGATTTGTTTGGTGCAAACAACTTATAATCCCCCGACCCGCCCACTGGATGATTTAAGAAACTCCCACTGCGCGCTGCCGAATCCTCTCGATATCTCGCCATGAGTCCGATCCAGGCCTTTTTAAAGCTCGCAGGGCAGGTTCTGGATGTGCCTAGGAGATATGTTAACAGGGAGATCGACTACCCCTCCGTCGCCCCAAATCTGCAGGCTAATACCCTATTTCATCAATTGCTCGACCCAGATATCGAAGCTGGTGATGTTTCGACCATAGGGAAAGGTCTTCCTCCTGGCAAGGCGAAGAGGTGGCGAGAAGTTCCCGTAGACTCAAAGACGGATTTCACTATTGCCGCTCGCGAAATCAAGGATGTTCAAAAAACCAACTCTGGCGCTTATTCAGGCGGTCCCTGTGTGGCGGTCACAACCTTTGGCGGTATCACTCCCTTATGTTCGACCTCCTCCCTCCCGAAACCAACTATGACGGTTTGGCGCACCAATAATCCGGATCGGGCGGTGTCGGCAAACATGGGAGGTGGTACCAATCCAATCGATGGTCGGAAGATGCTGCACAAGCCCTGGGTCCCTCAATCTACCAGACTTCGAGAATTGGATGCGACTCACGATGAATCCCTGACACCCTTTTCTTCAATTCCTATAACCAGCCAGACCTTGGTGTGGGACATGAAAAAGGATGCTGTTCACCCACATGAACGCGCCCGTGCCCCAAAGGTTCCGAAGCGAGGCGGAGTCGGTACTATGGCGTCTTCCACCCGTCAGAGGTACACGCAGCTTGACGAACCGACAAAGGCGAGGGCGAAGATGAAAAGGAAATCCAGGGCTTTAAGGACCGTGGAAGGTGAGCAAAGTGTGATAATGGGTGGTCTGTTGCTAAGCACAACTCGGTACAGATAAGAGGGTGCCCGACAACAAGCTCTCTACTTATACTCCTATCACCTCGTTGCCTGATCCTCCCTTTGAAATCGAAGCCTCTGTCGACAATAACATTGCTTCGTTACAAGAACAAGGAACGCATTACAACGACGAGGGCTTGACTTTGCTGTCACCATGGCCAGAACAACACATTCGACCGGATTTGGTAATGCCATCAGCTCCGCCAATTCTTGCCCAATTTCCACCTCCAGCTGCACAACCGCAATCGTCTTTCGTTGTGGGTAGCGATGAAGGCAGTTATAACGATGTCATACCCCAGCCTGTCATACCTTTTGTCGACGGTAACATTTGGTATGGACCATCCGACAGGTCTGCCGAACTGTTCGACTATTCCGCATCCCGCGCCCCCTCGGTCGTTTCCCATCATACGTTTTACTCGCTCGACGATCAATGGCCCATCTCCGATACAGTTTTCGACGATTTCGACTTGGCCGCCAATGGTACGAAGGATAATTACGACACGATAGACCCGATCTCGAATGCACCATTCCAATTCACCGTGGGAGAAGGGCCATCTCGAAACATGGGTGCATATGATGCCGCACTGTCCTACATGGACGACCCCCAAGTGGGATTACCAGACGTAGGAGTCCAGTATTGGATTGACAAGTTGGCATCAAACCCGCCTGATTCAACGCCCCCCACACCACTTCATTATGATACATCCCCCCACAGTTGCTATTTCCAAGCCGTAAGTTGCCTTGCTTTTCCCTTAACGCGATCATTGGCTAACTCATATACAGGCAGATATGGTTAACGTTACAGTTTCGCCCAACGCCACTTCTCCCAGTGGTTCTACTCTCGACAATGGATCCATCTTCGACATGAACATGTTTCAAGGACAGGGAATGACAAACCCTGAGCAATGGGATTATGGAGATTGTGGATCAAGCTTGACCGCTGCGAGTGAGCATTATAATGCATAGACACCATCGATTCGTACTTGGTCTCCGCCTGGCGCCAACCAAATCAACCATTTTCAACCAGGTACATCCCCGCCGCTCCCGTTTACAATCACTGCCCGTTGAATGTAACGCATTTGGGGGACATTTCCTACCCCCACTCTCTTCTGTTATTTCTCATACCCAGACTTGCTTCTCCCTGTCTCATGCTCCGTATATGTTTTCGTTGCTTTGCTTTTTGCTTTCTTGCTGTGCTTGTTTTCGTTTCTTGGACTTATTCATTGCCTTCAGACGTAGAGTAGATCTTAAGCTAGTAGATGTAAGTTTGCTTTCCCACTCTCCGTTTCCTAATTTACTTATTCTAAGGCGCTCCATCGTTTCAATCCTCAGTTCGAATCCTATCTCTCTCAGTTTAGTTTGTTATTTACTCTTAGGAATCCCTGAATCCACGCTTTGCATTTTGTCAGCGACCTTTGAATCTCACATTTCGCCAGCACAACCTCCGGCGACTCTCCATCAATCGATATATGTGAAGTCATTTCAAAGATATAGCCGTCAACTAGCCCGCCATATGTCAACATACTACTACTTCACTTTCACATTTAATACCTAACTGTCAGCAGCAAATTGTACACGACGTCATCATAATTTCGCCTTGGGATCCCGTCCTGCCGTGTTTTCGTTCGCTGCCAGTAGTTTTGCTTGGTCTCGCATTATCCGACGTAGTAGTTTCCCGCTGGGAGAAACGGGGATCTGTGAAATGAACTCTACGCCTCCCGTTAAGTGCTTATAATGCACTTTCTGTCGTGCAACGTGCTGAATTTTGTGTTCAGCCAGACGACCACCTCGACGCAAAGAACGGGAAACAAACCTGCCGAATCGAGTCTTTGAGAAGCTTTGCCATTTGAGGGTCCTTGGCTCTCTCAGCTGCCTGAGCCGTCAGCGCGATAAAGGCCAGAGGCACCTCCCCACCTGATTCAATTAGCCATCGCATACCCATGTCGCGAAGAGGCATAGTACTTACTATAATCGTGCGGTACGCCAACCACACATGCGCTCGCAACACCTGGATACTCGAGCAAACACCCTTCTAGCTCAGCTGGAGCCACTTGGAACCCGCGAACCTATTCTGCTTCAGAAGGGGCATAAAATATAAGTCAGTGACACGCCGATGCACACCTTCATTATTTCCTGTAGACGAAAGCCTTCAGTCCCCTGCCATGCAGCAGTTCATACGACATAAAAGCATCCTACCTTGATCCTGTCCATGACAATGATGTCACCAGACTTGGCAACTACAACCTCATCTCCTGTTCTCACCCATCTGTGACACGCAAAGTGTAAGTATTCCAACCTCGTCTAGGAATGCGCGATCAACTCTCACCCATCCACGAATGTACCCCTCGTCCTTTGGTCGAGGCCGTAAGCAAACCTGAAACGAGTTCAACCCAACACGACGTACGCTTGTTCATTGTTCACATAGCCCAGGGAAACGGACGGGGTCTTTATCCACAGCTCTCCCGGCTCGTCATATACAGCTAGAGCCCCGTCGAGCTTTACAACTCGGGCGACGACTCCCGGAAGCAAACGTCCACTACCTGAAATAACTTTCTAGCGCGATCAAGGATTAAGCGCCGAAGGCACTTACTTCCAGGTGTACCACGCTTTCGATGGATCGGCCAGGCCATTGTTGCTGTGCACGTCTCTGTCATCCCTGCCATGGTCGGTTAGCTGAGTGGCTTTGTGATCCCGGGTCGCTGCCGCCCTCACCGTATGCCTGCCCTATATGTGCGTCTGGGAACATTTCAAACAGTTGTTCGTTGAGCTCGCGCGTGAGTGGTGCAGCGCCGCACAGAATCATGCGAACATGCTCTTTGATGTTATATTTTTTGACCACAGGGTTCTAAGGGTACATGAGTTGGTTACTAGCTGCCGATGTGGAATAGTCCTACCTTGCAGAGCTGCACTACTAAAGGGGGCACTAAGCTATGAACGCTGATTAGCTGATTTTGAACGGCGTAGATCTAGAAGGGAAGTCTCACAATAGGTGAGTGATTCGGTAGCGCATGATGCTTTCCAAAAATGAAGTAATGTTGAATTTCTTAACCACGACGAGCGACATCTGTCAATACGAAGACGGCGTTAGCATTCGTGTTTGCCGGAGCATCGTACACTTACCGCAGAGTGTATCACAGCATGCAGCTAACGGATAATCGAAATGGGTCAAGACGATTGGGTATAGAGAACATTCACTTACATTCAGAACGAGTCCGTATATGTCTAATGCAACAATACGTTTTATCAGTCGGTTCGCGTTGCAGCCTACGATAAAGCATCGACCTACGATAAAAAGGGAGCACTGAGACCCGAGTGAGGTTCAAGGTCAGCTTCTGGCTCATACGAGGCGAAAAAGTGACCCACCGCCGATAGCCACGTCGCTAGGTCTATATCGGCGATCTTTCCATTCGGTATAGTTTTCATTAGCCTTGTTATGGACTGCCCATTGAACGACATTGACTATCAACGAGTAATGCGAGATTGCAACGGCCTGAAAGTAAGGAGTTAATTAAGGAAGTCTGGGGTAGTGGTACTTTTGAACTATACCTTTGGCCTTCCCGTAGTTCCAGAAGAGAAGCTGAGGAACGCGAGCTTGCTGCGACCTTCCCCCTTCTTTAGCTTGAGTTCGGAGAAGGATGCTGGCTCTGCCAATCCAAACTCAACCAGCTGTTCGACTGTAAGATGCCTTGTGGACTGGATGCCGTCGGTATCGAATAGTATTATTCGGTCATCGGATATGCCGCAGTCCCGGGCGGCTGCAGCTGCGGTAGAAAGGGATTCAGAGTGAACGACGAGCAACTTTGCATTGGCTTGTTTGATCTGGTAGGCCAGCTCCTGTTCAGAGAAATCTGGGTTTGCTCCGCTGAAATGGACATTAAATGGGACAACGATAAGAACCCCATTGATTTAGTACGCACAATACCACTCCTCCGAGCTGGTGCGTTGCCCAAATGACCGCCGGATAATCTGCAAAAGGATAACATCCAGCCACAGAAACATGCAGTAGGAGCTCTGAGTACCTATGTGATTGCGACTGTACAGCAGTACTAGGAGGATATTTTCAGACTCACGACACGTCGTTGGATTTTGATTGGAGTTTGACCTACCTACGTCATCGTGACCTACGGACCATAGCCATTGTCCGAAGAAATGGAGTCTGAAACCTGGGGTTAAAAGTGATAAAATAGGGGGACTTGCCTAGGCCTAATTTCACATGAAGTGCATTTGATAGTCCATTGACTCTCTTCCTAAGCTAGACGTCGCTCCTCAGGACAATCAACGATCGTTAGGAGAAGATCCAAACTCACCTGTTCTCCTCCAAACTGTCGGCCGGATTGGTCGTCTATAAGCCAAGGAGTGGATCCCACCTTGGTAGGCTTGCTGGGGTGTTTGCAATCGAACATGAACTGCGGTATGGAGACATCGTCTGGGATAGGAGGGAGCTGAATGTTTGGATGGGGGTGAAACTCCATGATACTGTGCACAATGAACACTTTGAGAGAGGGGCAAGTTTCTTGGGACCAAGTTCAAGGGATCATGTATATATACATACGTGACATGCTTAGGGATGCTAAGGTAGCGTAAGGGTGAAGGGTGCAATAAGAATGACGCGTGAGCGCAACGTTTGAATGTAGGTGGCGCCAAGTGGTTTTAGGGGTCAGACGGGACCGCCGAACCGGGCTTAGGGGCTCCAATTATACATTACATACTACATAGCCACGAAAATAAAGTAACTAATGGCGCAGGTCACCTTCAAAGTTTGGCCCTAGCGTAACTAGCCTCATGCAACGTCTGATTCTCCCTTTCCTTGAGGATTCGTCGAAGGATTTTCCCACTAGGGCTTTTCTACAATATCATGAAGGATTTAGCACAGAAGCGTGTAGGAGTTGGGGGAAGGACACGCAACAGGTATTGAATCGATGAAACGGATTCCTCCACGAAGATGCTTATATCCAGCCTTGCGCATGGCAACGTACTGATACAACATCGTCAACTATTGGCCAGAATGGCAAAAATCAAGCGAGTCCACCTTGGAAATATCCTGCGACACGTTGATCTGGACTTGTCCATCACCGGTCCAGTCGGCAATGTCTCTGGATGGAACGACATACGCGAGAGGTATCTCACCCATGAGGGGATGGGGAACCCCTATGACGCAAGCGTCGTCAACGAAGGGATGTCCAAGTAGACACCCCTCCAGCTCTGCGGGCGCAACTTGAAGACCATTCACTTTCAGGAGCTCCTGAGGAACACGTGAGTCGGATCCAGTCAAATTCGCCCACCATACCACTAACCTTGACCCTATCAAATACATAGACTTCGTTGTCCGCAGAAATGGCTACTTCGTCGCCAGTTCGGACCCAGCTGGGAGACCATGAGATCAGCGGTGCAGCGCGGAGGAAATTGACAGTCCTACCCATCAAAGAAGGTTTCCTTCGTGCTATGAGCAGGTTAGAATGCAAAAGCGTTGAGAACCAAGCAAACGAAGCTCACGCTTTCGAGCTTTTAAGGTAGCCAAGAGCACTGGAGGGCCCCTGTACGAACAGTTCGCCACGCTCTCCGTGTATTGCCAGTTGACCGTTGGATTTCAGTACCCTTGCCTTTATTCCTGGTAGAAGTCGACCAGCACCTACACAAGTCCGTTAAAACTGGCTTCTTCATGGTCCCTCGGCCGTGGACTTACTTCCGATTGGGCCTCGTTTCTGGCACGATGGGATCATTGCAACGGTCGTCGTCATCTCTGTCAGCCCTGTAAGAGAGTTAAAGTCAGGATTCTGCAATATATGCGAGCTAAGCGTACCGTAGGCTTGCCCAATTTGTGCCTCTGGAAATGAACTGATTAAGGATTCTTGGATATGAGGTGACACGGGAGCTGCGCCTGCGAAACTCCGAATCAATAGGATGTCTATCGCCAACGTCCGAGTCAAATTACCGATGAGAATGTATTTGACGTTGGTTAATTTGCTAAGGAGCGGAGATGGGCACTGCGAAGCCAAGTTAACTGAGTATTACACCAAAGGTAAGCCGCAAGGGCGTGACTGACCTTCGAAAGAGCAATGGCCTGGGGTGGCACGAGGCTGTCGTACAAGGGATTAGACCTAAAAGTATATCGGTATTCGCAAACGCCGAGCGGACTCACAAAATATGTGAAATGGCGTATTGCTGGATATAGGCAACCATTTCCCGAAATTCGTATCTTGGAACCACCACGAGCGACATCTGTCACCGAATTTCAGTACCGGAGCCTGGCAGATAGGGATGCCAATTACAGCGCAAAATAATGAAAGATGGAGCTAAAAGCTTGAGGTTAGTATCCGAGTTGCCCGGGACGATGCGGAGACACTTACGCCAATTAGGAGTCCTGCGACGTCTGATGAGCGGGAATACAATGAGTGCCATGCTTCAAATCGGTTAAAGGAGAGTGAATCCTCACGGTAAAAGGGTAGAACTGAAGGCGTGGGGGTTGGTGAGTAATTCAATATAGTTTAAATGAGTTGAAGCTGAGCTCACCTCCCAATGCAACATCCCCGGTGGAATAAGGCCGTGAGCATCTTCGACTACCGAATTTTTGTACCCCATTCTGGACCGCCATTTGAATTATGTTGCAAATTACGCCATAATGTGAAATCTCCACAGCCTAACCGACCCAGGAGATCAGTACCGCGAGGGGAGATGAAAAGATGGAGCATAACCTTAGGGTTCCCAGTAGTTCCGGAAGACCAACACAGGAAAGCAACCTTCTGTTTTCCTTCCCCCGACAGCAGCTTGTATTGGGTCAGAGACTCGTGGTGGTTTAGCCCTAGAGAAACTAGAGACGACACTGTAGGGAGCCGGATCTGAGCTTCGGCTGGGGCAATGTTGACATCGTCCATGAGTATAACACGAGTGAAGGGGATACCAAAACGCTTTGAGGCAATCAACATTGCCTGCAAGTTGCCGGAATGAACGACGATTAAGCTGGGTTTGCAGATCCCAATTTGATAGCTCAGCTCCTCTGCCGTGAACTGCGGATTTGTGCACCTGACGGTAATAAGACTCGTCAGTGGCGAATATCAGGATTAATGGTTAACTCGGTGACATACGTTATGATTCCTCCGAGTCGATGAACAGCCCATATCACAACCGGATAGTCTAATCCAGGCGATTGTTAGCCGGGTCTAACTTTCTTTCATCCATGCCGCCGTGCTCACCGATGTGATTATGGCTGGCAATCATTACTGAATTTGCGTTAGTGTCTGTTAGGCGAGAATGTTTCCGCCCAGATCTCACCAACGTCCTCATTTCCTGATATTCAGAGAATATATTAGCGGACTATCTCCACAGCGAGGACCGAAATGAAGCAGGACGCACCGACTTGGTACTTTGACTGAAACGCAGTCGCGAGGCCTCGAGTCCGACTTTTGAGCTACACAGTTATGTATAGCTAGAGTCAGCTCAGGCTCGCCCATGAATTAAGAGATGCGAATGACTTACCTCATCGAAGAGGACAGAACGCGAGCTAGAAGGCTCTATCAAGCAAGGAACAGTACCACGCTCAGGGCGAATTTCGTGGTCATAGTCTAGCATGAACTGAGCAAGGGTTACATCTTCCGGGACCTGGGGTAGCGGGGTCGTATTCTCAAAGTACGAAAGCATGGCGATATGAGACTTGGCGGATGGGACAGACAGAAGACCGGAGCAGGTTATTAGGCGCAACCCATCCTTATATATGTACCACAAACTCAGCTAGCCGCTGAATAAGAAGTTCCTTCGCAGAAGGGGCCATATGCGGAGGAGCAAAGATGTACATTCGACCTGTGCTTGCTGCTGCCAGGTCAGGGTGCCGCCGAGTTAGTCAAGCTTGCTTCAAGATCCCCTTGCC
Organism: Coprinopsis marcescibilis; assembly: GCA_004369085.1. Taxonomy (NCBI): domain Eukaryota; kingdom Fungi; phylum Basidiomycota; class Agaricomycetes; order Agaricales; family Psathyrellaceae; genus Coprinopsis; species Coprinopsis marcescibilis. Next base: position 108,095 of record ML210201.1, read on the forward strand.
GAAAAATGTGTCGAACGTTGACCCTGATTTGGTAGTCATTTCATGCCCTGGATCTCTCCTCGCCGATTTTAGAGTCGAAGTGACCAAATGGAAGCGTATTTTGCTGAGATTCGGCCAGGAAAGGAAGATGGATCGAGCATGAGGGTGTGGGGACAAGCTGTGAGTTGGGCAGCCAGGCCGTTGAAATAGACCGGTTATTAGATTAGATACCGAGGCCCTGTCGGTGTTCTTGCACTGTGGCAACACAAGTAGGCTGGAATCGATATTAAAGTATAGGAAACTGCTGATGATACTTGCAATGAGCGACAGGTTAGATTGAAGTATTATGCGCGTGCCGAATTGTTCCAAGCCAAGGTTGCGTAACAGAACGCCCCTGTTAACCATGTTTTTGATGCCAGAACTCTGAAAATCCCAGTTGAGACGATTATCCTGACAACGTTCAGAGAAGGGCGTCGCAGAGTCACAGAACGTGTTTCTACATATTGTTTCCAAAGAAATACGGCTCTGAGATCCAGGTTCAACCTGGTTGAATCTGCCTGATGAACTTGAGATCGAATTATAGGGGTTAACTGTTGGATCCGTTGTTCACGAAGCTCCTCCAGTAGAATGCTGACATAGCACCCCGACCACGCAAGAATATCAGATTCGACTATAAACCTTCACAGTTCGAATGGTTGGTCACGATGGGTCTATTTGCATAAAAATCTACAAGCGCGAGTGTGCCGCTGATGACCCGTTTCCCTTGCTATCTTTTGTGCCACTGACATCCTTCTTGTCCTCCATCTCAAGACTCTCCTCCTCAGACACCAGAGCGAACCGGTGGATATACCACCACGTCATAGAGAACTCCTTCTCTCTATCCCCAACGCCCTCCAAGATCTCGCGGAACAAGGCTTCGACCAATTCTTTTCTCCTTTCCTCCGACGTTAACGCCTCTCCTTCTCTCGCACTCCCAGATCCACCACCACGCGGGTATGTCGAAAGAATAATGGTATAGATCTCAGGCAGCAACCGGGACAAGAGTAGCAGGGGCAGAGATGAGATCGTTGAGATCAAGGTAAGATGAAGCCGGTGAACGCGTTCAGTCCCTATATCTGCTTCAGCCGTCTTTCCTTTACTGGATCCACTACGTGCTTTTTCGATGTTGCGAAGCGTGTCGAGAAGCGTTTGGACGCAATACCACCCCAGACTGTACGTGTCGTCCTGCGTTGGTTGCTCAGCGCCGTCCAACGACATCGCACTGGAACACGCGCACGCGCTCCTAACCAACGCCGAATACGCCATCCGGAGCTGAGAGGTACTTAACCGTCCTTCAACAGAGTTCTAGTGGAAAGGGGAGAGCCACGTAAAGGAATCAGTACATCCGAAAATGCAGCGCGCCAGGACCAGCATGAGGATGATGAGAATCATGACCAGGCCACCATATTTCCGCGGCATATTATCAAAAACGACGAGAATGCTCACCTCAATTAAACAACGCGCATAGAAGGGTACCATGCGTTGGACGAAACCCGTCGAAATGCCTCTTCTCAAGGGGCCTATATTTGGCTTAGAAGCACCAGCCGCGGTGTTCATTTCGGCATCTCCTTTAGCTCGTTCTCGCAGTTGCTGCCCAGTAAGCCTAGTCCTCTTTCTAGCCTTGTTTAACCATGTAAGCGGAGACTCCGACTGTTCTGTTTCGTCCTCTCGGCCATGGGGTTGCTGGTGTTGCTGCGCGTGCGACGCAAATATAGCCAAGATGACGGAGTGTGACGACTCGAAAGTTTCGCGATGAGAAGCATCGTACAGGTGACTGCACAAATTAGGACGACAAACAACGTTTTGGCCGTAAACATCGCACTCACGGGTAGCACACGCCCCAAACCCAATTCCTGATGCACTTGTCGCTTAAAACGGGAACAAGCTGCTCAATGCTGGCCAGGGTATACGCCTGCTTGGCCTGGCGGAACGACACGTTCCCTAAATGACGAAAGAAGGATCAGCCCAAAGGGTCGCCGTCGCCGAAGTGCAGAAAGAACAAAAACACACTTACCTTCTACTCTTTGCGAATTCAAAGCAATACACGCCTGCTCAACGTATGCTTCTGCCTTGGCACCGGCATCTCCGTTGATTCCCTCCCCTTGAGCCAGAATGTCCAAGCTTAGGTAAAACGTCTTCTTCAGCTCCTCAAATCCCTTTGACGTGCTCGTCACGCCTCCAAACTGGGAAGCAACAAAAGCGAGATGGGATAAAGTGTGCAGGGTCTGCAAGGCCAACGATGAAGGTGTGATGGCCGAAGGAAGGTTGGCCGGAGGTAAAAAGACAACAGTTGAGAGTGCCGCGTCGGAGACCATGATAATAGTAAACAGTAGCGTCTTGAGGAGCGTCCAGACAGATTTCGCCATCTCCTTCGAGTCCGGTGCTTAGAAACCCGTTAGATTTTGGTCGAGAAGAAAGGGAAAGTAGTCACCTATCCCGGCATCGGTCACACTTGCGAGTGAAGTGGAGATCCAATCCTTCTCTATGGTCTTTGCAATCTCGCGAAGTGAGTTCAGGGTGTCCGAGACAGCACGCATGTCCTCGTCGAGATGCGAAGAAGGGGCGTCCAGCAGCAAAGACAGGACATTCGCTGTGAAGCGGGATATGGAGGATATAGCGGCGGTTAATGGAGAGGTCATGATTGACTGAAGTGTCTGGGCGAATGCAGACGAGGGCTAGGGCCAGGGTAAGCTTCAAACACGCGGTATCTCTGGGCGACATACCGATATGTGGACCAGGTGCTCCGAAGACAGCGTTACAGAGGCAGACACAGCAGACAAGAAGGTCCCATTCTTGAATGTAGTAGAGATTGTCGACGTCAGTATCTGCGCCAGGATGGGAAGAGGCAGCACTTTAAGCTTCTGCTGCGATATCAAGGGGAAGGACTGCGAGGCGAATATGAGAGCCAGCGACAGCAAGTCTACATAAAATGTCAGCCTTTCTATTACCAGAAAGTCTCTGGACTTGCCTTGTCCAGCAGGCTGGAATTCCTTTTCCCATTCCTCCACAAACGAAGGCGTACCGTGGGCATTGGTAAAGGCGTACGTGTCCATAACTTCGGCTAGTGCCAGAATGGACTCGTCCTCAACGACCCCTCTCGCACTCCGAGTATCCAGACCCTCCCCAAACTCCTTCGTTGGGTGGGTCAAATCATCGACACTGAGCAATAGACCAGAGCAACACGCCAGCCTCAGTACAGGATGCCCTCCTTGCAATCCCTTGACGACATCTTTCGCCCAATAGTCCACCGCCGCAAGGATACTGGGCTTAAACAGCCCCTCTAGCTTCGACCTCTTCCGTTCTGCCTGAACCAGGGCACGATACTTGAGATGCGTTGCATGTCGAAACGCAATCGACAGGGAATTGAGCTTTTCGTCTGTTATGGGTTGAGACAAGAAAAAGGGCGCAGAAATAGCGGTTGCGGCCAATGGCGTTGGTGATGGAGAAAGCGTTGCCAGGTGATGCGAAAGTGCTCCTTGGATCGTCTTCAGCGGTAGCTTCGTCGCTGGGTTATGAATGTGGTTCAGTAAAAGTGTATATCCTCTGTCCCCAGACATGTTGGCGGTACGGGGTAGAGAGGCGGCGGTTGGGCCGGATCCAGTCGTTACCGGGAAATTCAAAATCATAAGCTTCAGTCAATTAGTCTGTATAAATACAATGATCCACAGAGGCGCCCGCAAAGGCAGCAACGGTGCCAACCAACATTTGCAAAATTTGCAAACCCAATCATTCTGGAGCAGCCGATATTGAAATGAATAAGGCAGAAGACAGCGACAAAAGTTAATTCACGTTCTGACGATAATCGGCTAGATGAAGCTATCACTGTTTCAATTGGATCAAGTGTGGATGAACAAATAATATGATTATGCCGCCCCTCCAGACTGGATAGGCAAAGGGAAATGATATGTATGTAAAATGCGTGCTATATGGTACAAATGGTTACAATTTTTGTAATGAATGATAGATGCAAGAAGCTAATCGCTCGTCAACTCGTCCGACTCGTTTTCGTGATCTCCACTGCCAAACTCTGCCTTCCACTCTTGCATTGCAGCTCTGGTCTCCTGAAGCAAGGTATCTCCGGTATCGTTGTCATTGGACCCATAGCCTGTCTGTTCACATAGCAAACAGCACGCCCTCGACAACGAGTGCTCCTTACTGCCGATCGCATCCGCCAAGTTGACGTTGCTTCTTCCGCACTCGATCTTGTACCGTCGCACCGCATCGGCCATGACGGAATCGTACCTAGCGAGGAAATCCTCTGCTTCACGTACAGCAAGTTCAATCCGCACATCCGTGCTGCTGTCGTGCGACTCCTCCACGATGGTCATGGTTTCCGGATATAGCGACGACCGAGCAGAGAAGCCGGGGGACCGATAGGACCATCCGTCGTGATGCAGGTCGACTTCGGATATAAATTCGTCGATGAGTTGGTAGAGGATGGTGAATGATATGCGCCCAAGGCCTGATACCCGCTTTCTGGTGCCAGGGACCTTTGAGCTGAGCAGATTCTGGTGCGGCGTTAGGAACCAATAACGGGGGAAGTGATCGGGATGGGACTGACCTCGATCGCTGTAAGGACAAAGTCAAGTTCTTGTAGCCACTCGAGATACAATTCGGTCGCCATAATCCGTTCCCCGGCTTTGTCAAATTTGGCTTTCACCGAGAGCTTGACACGATAAAGGACTTGTTTTACAGCTGATATGGCTTCATTTTCGCCTGATTGAGTGACCATGAGTTAGATGGAGCACATAATTAATGAAACACAATGCGTACCTCGAGGAAAGTCCTTCACGTCTGTAATGGTGGCAGTGTCGATGGGCACGCAGGACGACCCACAACGTCCAAGGACGGCGGTAAGGTCGCACAGAGATGCTTGTCGTCGTCCTGGAAGCAGCAAGTTCAATAAGCCGGTCACCAACCACCCAGAAAGGTACGAGGACTTACGTCTCTTGCTTGGAGTACCGACTGGCGAGGATGATGGAAGCGACGACGAACTGGAAGCCGGACTCGAACTCGCATCCCTCCTGGTGAGCGTTTTGAATGTCGGACTGTCTTCATCCTTCGTGAACCTGAATCGCTTCCTGGGCGGTGTCCATGCTTCCTCTGTATCGCTCGAATTGCATATTAACGACAGCTGGCTCTTCGTGCGCTTCAACCCCCGTTTCGTAGGTGTAGTGAATGACATTTCGTGTAGGCACTGGTATTTGTGGGCGTTGAATAGTATGTGGAGGGGTTCTAAGGTCGAACAATGTTGGGGATGAAGTGGAGGAATAATATTGGAGGAGGATGGCAGCGCAACGACTATCTTTAGGGCAGGTTTGAACGCGTTGATTCGTCGACGCGCTGGCGATTAAACCATAACCACGTGACTCACGTGTTTGGTCACCAGCTTGGGCCGGCGCGAGATGCGGCCCGACTGTTTTCCCTTTTTCCTCCTTCAAGGTACCACGAACTTGAGCAAGACACAAGCCTCGTCTTTCGAAACGCACAACTGTGGCTCAGGTCGCCCCTAATGGACACTTTCGTCTTTAGTGCATCACTTCTCGACAGACTCAGAGCCCCTGGAACTAAAGTGGCCGACACTAGTCGACCGTTGCCATTGCTTCTCCGGGATGCGATTCGATAAATAGCATGTCTTCAATTCAACCCTGACTACATGGCACAATCCTCGACGCTCTCTCTGGTGCGATAAATCGGGCTCGCTACTCAGGGTGCACTGAAACGGCCTTACTTCGCCGGATTTCCCAAAGTTACCAGCCGAAATCACAACCCACACGTCTGGATGCATTTGGTCCACTCTTATTCTCAGTTTCTGGCCCAAAAATTTGCTTTAAGGCTACCGCCACTCGAGCTCTGGTCACAGCCTCGCCTGACTAACTCACGTTCTATCCGGGAGTTTAGCTCGAGTCGTGGCCACAAAAGTCTACCTGTTCAACAAGCTATCATTTACTGGCTTCTGACGAACTATGCTGAAACTACGAGTCCTATTCTGCACCGAACTGGCGTTCAAAGCTGTTTGTATATGAAGGCTTCAGCATACAACTCGTTGGTGGCATGCTAGTCTAGAGAGCCATTCGAATCATGTTCATCTATGGCCTAAAATATTCCAGGGTTCCTCAGCTGCGTTTTTGGTACTCCCGGAACTTGGAACTCTAATGATATTTGTTTCGCGGGTTTGTGAAACGTTAAATCTGCTTCTCCCCCCTCGCGCTCACCCTCTGTGTCAATTCGATCACTCTGCGGTGCAAATCAGCAGGCCATGCCTTACGTATCGCGTCTCCGTACTTCTTACTGAGATAGGGACACTCCAGCTATGTGGTACCTATGACTGCGGCATGCCGACAATGATATCATTCGCCACCTCTCTGTTTTGCACAAATCCAGACACTTGCATAATTGCACTGTCACTTCCCCTATCACAGGGTGTGGTTCTGATGTGGAGATACCGCTTCACATGTTCAGGACAATTGGCGTGCTCGCGTGGACGCTAAACGCCTGGTGAGGTGGAAGCTGGTCTGGCAATGTGCATCTTCCTTTTTTCACCGAGAGCTTGCGCTTGTATTTCGTCCGAATTCATAATGATCGCAAGAATCTTATAAGCCTTGGACTAGTCCCGTTCCGTTGAGTAACGGAATGAGCCTTGAGTGGTGGAGCTGGGAGTTTGCGTAACTGTGGATCAGCTTTGGGAACTTCTGCATCACAAATTGTATTGGAACCACGAGTTGCTTGCTCAACCTCAGCACGAAGGATTGACAAGCGACCTGCCAATCGATCTACTGTTGGACGCGCCTCAGTTGGCGAGCCGTAATACAATAGTGGCCATCTATCTGTCTTTTTTCTGTCCAGTGCGGTGTTCCCGAGGGCCCGACTTCTGAACTTCTAGAAGTCCGCAAACAAATACACTGGACGATGATCCATATCAACTTTCACCCTCGAGTTCCTTGTCTTCTATCGTTCTGAAAGCTTCGTTGGCGATGTCATTCCATCGTCATCGTCGTTCCGAGATGAGGCACAACTCCGGTCGATTGTATCATTGTGGCTTTCCGTCATGTTGGAATGAACTCATTCGATTAGGAGTCATGAGCGTGGGACGGGGACCTTGCAGACATACAGGTGAAAGCGAAAGACCGGTTCTTGAAACGGTCGTTTCTATCGCCGGAGGTTGTGGCTAAGCGCCCATGCGTAATATGTGGGCGCGGTGAATCCAGCGCAGCGGCGCGGTCGCGCTGGTTTCCTCATCACACTGCGAGGATGTTTGATTATCCGTTAGAAATTTGGATCGAACGATGTCAGCAGGAGATGTACTTCAAATGTTGAGCTCGAACGTGGTGCAACCGTGACCGGAACACTGGTGGCTGAACATCTAGACTGTGCGGTCACGAAGTGAAGGACGTCTTGTTCCTGGTGTCAAAATCAAACGCCGGTTGCGTAATGGGGAGCAAGGGATTGAGATAAAGATAACCGCCAGCATTCCATGCTCTGAGGCTATTAGGCTCGATTATTGAAGCACATGGACCAGCGAATGCAAGCTCCCAGAGACGCCAGCGGGGCAGACGTGAGAGTCGGACGGTTTTGAATTGGTGAGGACCACGGATTCCGGCATCGGGGTGGCCGAGGTCCTGGTCCAGTCCAAAAAAGGCAGCTGGGTTTGAGACTATCCGTTTTTGGGGTGGATTGTGAGAACTTTTGGAGCAATGGATCCGCTTGCATCTTTTGCACAAAAGTAAAGCTTCTCTTCCAACTTCTCTTTCCTTCTCGTCGTCGTCTCACACGTCCCCCACCGCCTCTTGCTCGTCGTCGCAAGTTGTCCGCCCATCGTTCTCTAGGCGTACTCGACTTGGCGCGCAGCATATTATACCACCCTACTCTATCTCCGGTTCCCTTGGTCATGCAAAGGGCCCGACTTGACTCTTATTCAAGCTTCAGTATCCCATTCGTTTCTCGATATCTACCCAACCTAGACCAGGGCTTTTGCAATCTCTAATGGCTTCAAAACCGTACAGCGACAGTCCTTGGCCAGCGGCGACACCGAAACCGACGCCTGCACCCACTTCCAACCATGTGGAACCACGGTCGATGAAGCGGAGGCGGTCGCAGGCGAACAGTGGCTTAGAGCTTAGAAGCAGGGGTGATGAAGCGTCTTCTCTTGTTGCACGGCAGGTTATCGTAGATCAGGCTCTCATCGGTATGTTTCTCTTTGCCCTTTCAGTCTGTCGTCAGATATTTATGTGGTGCTCCATAGAGCAAGCAATGCATGACTGTCAGTTCCTGTCAGGGAACGAAATCGTCTCCTGCTATCCAACAGCATCTACTGTCGTGCCTCAGCACCAATGGGTTACGTTTGTTTGTAAGTGATAAAGTGGTTTTCCCGAGAACCCGTTTGACATTCGCATTATTTGCGCTCGCAGGGAATTCACGGAGACCAGAAATAATACAATTCAACCGCGTCAACATCTACCTGTTTCGAGGAGATTCTCAGCAAGAAGTGCTCAGTTTCCTTGATTATCCCAATCCAACTGATCGGGCAGGCTTCGTAACGGCGCAAGTGAACGATTCGTGGTTTGGGCCTGATGCGGAGAGGTGGTCAGGAGAAAACATCAGCTATCCTTTCTACTGGGCGATAACCCGGGCTGATGAGGTGCTCGATGGGAATCAGTTCCCGCAAGCGACATTCAGTGCAATCCGTGCGTACACTGCGACCATCATAGCCTTGACTAGACTTCTGATCTTCTCTCGTCTTTGATATACAGAAACAACAATTGCGGACTCGGTCTCTGCTTCAAGGTCATCTGCGTCTGTTGCGTCTGTTCGGTCCGTCGAGTCTGTATCTGCTTCGCTATCCTCCGCCTCCGTCGCGTCACTATCAGCTATTTCTGCTGCCACACGATTAACAACCATCAACGGAACGCCCACAACGCTGACTGGTACTTTCGCCTTTCCTACCGGCAACGTGCAATCAGAAGTTGGCAATGACTCTTTCCCTCGCTGGGCGATAGCAGTTATCGTCGTTCTGGGCTTCCTGGCTATTGCAGCAACATGTGCGCTCGCTTTCCTTATCCTGCGCCGGATTCGACGGCGGAACCAGTCATTGCACGACTCGAACCGCAATTCGATGGGTTCGGCATCGCCTATGATGGCCAACGCCGACCAACAAGCGTCACCGCTTCTCGCTCCAGCAGTTCTTTCGCCCTCCACTCGCCGCCCGGAGTCTCTTCGGCGCAATGACAGCCATGGTGGGCAAACTGCGCCTAGCGTCGTCCTTCATGATGGAGAGTCGGGTATCTCAGGCGAAGGTGGACCGTTTAGCGGAGCAGACGCGGCTATTATGGCGGATGCCTTCAGGAAGATGTTACGGAAGCCTGACTTTGCGGCTAACCCTGTAGAGGAAGGTGAAAGCCCGGAGTCGAACAACCCCGATGGTGGTGGCGGGGCTGAAGGTCAGCAGATGCTTAGCCGAGAGTTAGCGGAGGAGGGAAGAGATATCAGGAGTGTGGGTTCGTCTAGAGGTGTGAGAGTGGAATCACTGAGTGATCATGGCGATCCACCGCGCGACCCGCCAGAGAACCGGCCGTGAACACTTTGTTTCTCGTTTTAAAACTTTGTTCTTTGTTGACCCGTTGTTTATTTTTATATCCCCTGCGCTTTCTCGAGATATCCTCTTTCTGTTCTGAACCTTTACGCAGCCCCTTTGTTTTGGTTCACCTATCTCTTGGTCACATCCACACACCACGCACACCACCATCACATATCCTGCATATTCTCTTCATCGTGTAGCATTCAATTCTCACCCAGGCATTCCCTTTCACACAGTCCACCATGGATATTTTTCCATGCACTAACCCAGCTTTTCCGCCAACCCATCCATTGAACGAACTGTATATTTTTTTCGCTGTTGCATACCTTTTTACACCTATAGTATATAAGCCACCCTCCGACCACCTACGCTCATTTGGCTTCTGATCCACCTATTTGTTTCTTTTTTTGGGGACTGCCAAATTTATTTCTGGTAGTTAGTAGTTAGTAGTAGTGTAGTTGCGATTGTGGCAACGAGTGTCACCCTGCCCTCCACACCTCTGGCCACAGCAACTTGGTGGTGTACTTTTCTGTTTACAGCGTTCTGTACATATTATACCTGTAGTACACACATTTGGACTTTGACGCAACGTTGCTGCGCTGTTCACTCACTTTGTTCTTTGCGAATTATGGACCCTTTTTAACGTTGGTGGTGGGCTGGTAGGTGACGTTGGCTCAAACCTACTTGGACTTTTATTTGCTACCCTTCTGATGTTGGTTTGACCTTTTTCTTGCGTTGTGCATGCCTACCTACCCTTTAATTTCGTCCTTTCTTTTGTGTTGTACCTATCCCTTTCCGACTGTGGTTCCAATGCGCCGCGGAACCGCGAACCCTCTGATGACGAGCATCGCTACGACCGGTCCCTGCACCCACGATTCATACCCCTCACGATTCACGACCCCTCTCCATCTCGCCTCCGACACTCTTCAAGTGGACCACCTGGTTCATTCTGACTCCCTTCAACCCCAAAAAGCGTGCATACATCACAGCGGTACCCCTCCCGACAAACGACGATGTATTCCAATATATACCATAATTCTTGGAATTCGAGTCACTTGAATCCCGCCTACAACCTACAAGTACGACGGGAGGCGTCTCCCCGGGGATCTGCGGCGAATGGTATATTCCAAATTCCAAGTCAGCCGTCGTTCAATATTCCATTCGGGCCTTGGGATACGCCGCACGATCGATATCGCGGGTGGCATACGTCCGTCCATCCGGGTGGGCCTCATCGATTATATACTCTTTGGAGCGGTAATGCAACACTGGCTACTACCACGTTCCCTTCAACGAGTTATGGACAAAGTTCGTTGGAATTTTAGTCTGGATACCCCGTCCCCATCCGTATTTTCCTGCTTACTCGTTTTTGCCAACTCGAAGAAACGTTTCTGTGTTCTTCGGACAAATGTCGTTCTTTCCTTTCATTCTTGTGTCATTCAAGATTTTGACATCCCCGTGGGGGATGTTTTTAGCAACACGTTTTGCCGCGTTGCGTTGTTCGAGGCAGCCTGTCTGACAGGCTGTGCTTGTGACACCTGTACTGGTGTATGAGCGAGCGCAGGCCTCGATGGGGTGCATGGAAGGTCCTATTACTCTTCTGTGCCTAGAAGGGGGTTTTGCGGCTATTTGCAGATGTGGGTATCACCGGTGGTATGGTGTGCGTCGTTATCATATCTCCTTTCTACCACCCATACCCTCCTATACTTATCTACTTGACATTGTTCGTTTCTCGTCACTTTTCTTTCCTCCTTTGTCGTTTGTGCGGCTGTTTACTTGGGTTCTCCTCGCCTCGATACCCCTTGATCATCATACATCATGCATCGTGCATCAACCTCGCTGCTTCTCAGCTTCGCCACTTCTGATGTTCTGTTTCTATCGCATCGATTCCTGGCTAAGCTATTCAATCCAATTCCGCATTGTATCTTAGATATACATATACCTCCTCTGAATTCGTCACTGATGTAACTTATTTCAGTAAACGCAGGTTTGTGTTAGCAACCGAACGAACACCCTTATCATGATCAGCTATCGTTTTGTCGTATTCGCATCTTGGATGTTTAAACGCTTAAACGCCAATTGCCCCTCGTGACGACGGCTTCATCCTGTCGTTGATGAGCCCAGGGTGAGATATAAAACGAATAGGTGGAGTTTGCGTGACGATAGTTCGTTTATTAGGATTTTAGTTGGGAGGAACGATGGGAGAGGATCCACGTCTATACGAGTTTCGGCCGAATTATATCAGGCTCCTTGGAGTCTATATATGCGTATGCCTTTACACTTGATGGGCTTTCCCTCTTGTTCAAGATTACATGCAAAATTACAAGCTATAATGGGATATTTGTCTGTCTGGGGCAAGAAACGTAGTGATGACGGTACAGATGAATGCACTGGATGGTATACTTGAAGATACTTACTGTATAAATAATTGCAATAAAAGGTTCAAAAAGAATTTCGTGCGTGTCGTCAGACGCGTCAATATTCGTGAATCGTCGTCCTCGAGCCCGCGGCGACGAGGTATTCGGAGTCAAGTTTTGGATGGAGGAACATCTTCAAGCCCACATTGGGACCCGAAACCAAACAGCCCCAAGCGCTGAATAAAGCGGCCCGCCCACTAAGCTCTAGGTAATTCACCTGGAGCACCAATTGCAAGTCGCCTATTGAATTGCACGAGGCAATTCCGGAAATCACACCCGACAAAGCTGCCAAAACCCCTTGCCGAGCGCATTATCGCACCACAATTCCAGCTCGGTCCTCTGCTTCGGGATTTCAAACACAAAGACCCTCGCGTTGGTCGGATTCTTCCATATCCGCACGCCGGTGTTCCCCAAGTACGTCCTCTCCCGTACGAGAGCCACAGACCGCAGCTCTGGGTACTTTCCCTGGTCTTTCAAGACATCCGAAGCGACGTTGAATGAGTTTGCTTCACTGTTGACGTCCATATGCGTGGTGTTGTTGAACGCGAATGAGATTTGGGCGAGTTTGGGGAAAGACACCGTCCGGGGCGTGCGTTTGCCCACTAAGCGGAGGTGGGTGAGCTGTCTGAAGAACTGGTTGACGCTTGGGGAGACGAGGAGGTTGAACCATTCTTTCTCGCTGGTGTAGAGGAGGGTGAGCTGGTGGCATTGTGTGTGTTGGATCTGGTACCCGCGGAAGGCAGACGTGACCCCATCCTGCAGCATCCGGCCTGCGCATGCGAGTGAAACGATGTTTGTGCATCTTCTGAGGATCCTAACTGCCATGGAGTAGTAGTCCTCGTGTAGAGGTGTCATCCAGAGGTGATGGACCAGTCCTGCGAGGCTGGGCTTCTGCTCCAGGAAATAGTCGAACGATACCACATGGTGTGCGTCGATTATTCTGATTGGGAGAAGGGGTAGGAGGGCTTGGTATGCCAGTACCTGCATAGGCTTTGACACCCGTACCAGCGCGGAAAAGGCGTCCGGCCACTCTGCGCAGTTCTCGATGATCATGACTCGCAATTCAGCGGGGAGCTTGTGGAAAGGGAATGGGCGGAGGGCGAATCGCCTTTGTCTTTCCTTGAGCTCCTGCTGGACGATACGTCGCCTGCGAGCTCGTTCCAGGCGTTCCAGGCGAGCATCAGTGTTCCCAATGTCTGGGTATATAGAGGTGTGTGCTGTGGTTATGTGGGATATGAGGAATGTGAATGCGAGGGGGATTATCACGATGCATGGCAAGACCCATCTCATTTCGGTGGTTGGGCCATTCAGATAAAGGGAATCTGAATGCATGGCACGGGTTTTGTACTGATCATGGACAAGAGAAAGCCCAAAGTGATGTCAGATTGTGTTAATGCCGGTCGGTAAAGGCACGAGGCATATCTGATGGGACCCGGACAGGGGGCGTGTGGAAAGCACGGGCGCCTGTTTATATCATCCACGAAACGGGTTGTTCGGTGTTATTGACCTCGAGTCATCATAATCCTCGCCAGAGGGTCAGGGAACACTGGCGGTACCCTAGGTAAGCCTGTGGAATTGAATATATCTCCGGCCACGTATTCATTTATTTCCACTCGGATCCCTAACCCCCACACCCGCCCAGGTCACATTGGGCAGCCAAAACATGTCGGACGGAGGCTTGCTGCATTTGCCATCCGAGCTTCACGAGCTAATACTCCACCAAAAGGGACTCCAGGGCTCAGATCTCTACGCTCTTTCCAGAACCTGCAAAACGTTCAAGCAATTGGCTGAATACCGACTCTACACTCGGCCAGCAATCCCACACGCGCACCATGTCCTAACCTGGTCAAGAACGATGCTGGAGTACCCAGAGAGAGGGTCACGCGTCTACAGTCTAGCTTTTACTCCTTCGGAGCATGTACTGCTATCAGCTGGAGAGGACCTGAGGACAATACAGGCCGCGGTTGCGCTGTGCACCAACCTCGTCGAGCTGCATCTCGTACCAGAAGAAGATCGTGGTCCCCTTTCATACAGCTTTAACAACCTGTTCGGTCGATTGGATGTAGTGACTTTCAAGCACCTAAAGGTTTTCACCAACACCTACTTCAGCTTTCGGGACGTCGCCCTTGACTTTGCACCATCGATCACGACGCTCTTTCTCAGCCCCTACCAGTGGCAGGGTATCCTCGCGTGGGGGTCGTATCTTCCGGGTTTACAGACGATCAGCATGCCAATGGAGACGTTCAGGGTTCTCGCGAGGTCGCCGACGACAAGGGGGATCGCCCATGCTGAACTATTCATCGGAAACGGGAGCAACTGGAACTGGTCTGCGGTGGACGGGCGGGGGGAGATGCAGCATTTCGCCAAGACACTGAAGAGCCTGCGTCTGGTCAGGCTCGATCCCAAGATGTACCCCTTCTGGGCGATGCACCTCGTGACAATAACGCGCACTGTGCCTGATCTCAAACACCTCGAGGTGTTGGATCTGACGATTGCAAGAGAGGTGAGTCCGCATTGAACGTCTGTGGGTTCCCGGGGCGCTGACGATATTGGTGGTCGCAGCATTCCCCAAGGATCTTCATCGACCGGCGACTCAATTACGAGAACAAGCACCCAAATTCGCTGGAGACCCTGGTGATTAAACCATGCCAACTGGAGCTGATTCACAGGCAGACTGGAGTTCCCGTTGGCAGTGCATCTCCTTTTTCGTACTACGAGTTTGAGACGGAGAGCAGTAGGGTCAGTGCAATCATACGGCTGAAGCCGTTTTTCCCGGCTCTCAAGACCATGGTGTTCAAGCTGGATGCGATTTACCACTACTCCATAAAGGAAGGCGATCGGGTAATCGGCAAGGTGTTGAAAGAGTTTGATGATCAGGCTTGGATGAAAGCTTAGTGAGGTTGTAGAGGCGGGTTATAGGTACAAAATGGTGATAATATTGATTGTGTAATGTCGGGGAAGCGGCTATTAGGTCGGTATACAGGCTTTGTTGTGTATCCAATCTATGATACCAATAACATTGAACAATCGAGTAAGCAGGTGAGCTAGAGAAACTTACCAATAGTGACATCCTCGAGGTGATCATCAAAGTCCCCAAAGTTCAAATGTAGCGACTGCTCGCGAACGAACCCCAATGCTGTCGTAGGGAGGTCAGGCGATGAGAGCTGGAACGAGGACTTTGTGGTGAAAGCCTCAGGGCTACTGATGGCCTTCCAGTTATTGTCGTTGGGCCCAGATACCCAAGGCTACGGTGACAGCAGATAAGTAATCAAAGTCCCAGTAAAAAGGAGGTGGTACGTACCTTGAGTGCAGCCTTCTCTGTCCCAAACTCTTGCCCGTCAATCTGATGAAGCAACAGGTTTCATTACGCCATTAGACCTGATTAGAGAGTAACATACAGCCAAGACGAAGGTGTCTGGGAATTTCTCTTTCAGTCGTTGAGCAATCTTCTCTCCGACAGGGCCCAAGCTGGTGTCTCCGAGTGCAGCACGGCCTTGATAATACCCAACGACTTTGAGGCCAGCCTCTGTTGCGTATTGGTCTGCCTTGTAGTAGGAAGAAGTCAGAGAACATACATAAGACACAAATCCAGACTTTAGAACTCACCAGGTCAAGGCCAATCTCCATCATAGGACTCAAGCTCGTCCAATGGTGCAGGAGAGGGATAGCGTCCTGCACATCAATCTGAGCGCCGTTACCGGCTTGTTTTCCTAGGAAAACACCATTTATCGTCTGGTGCGGATGTTTGGCAGCGTGAAAGTAAACTTTATAGTACGCTGTTGAGGAGAGGGTGACGGAGGGTGGCATGGCAGGTTGAGAGCGCAGTCTGCTCGTCGTGTAACGGGGCTCTGTCGCACGCGTGGGCTGCCATCACTTCTTGAACCACGACCACCATCATCTACGCACTCAACGAACCTACACGAATAATGCATCTGTACTTATCCTCTCAGTGGAACCTCTGTTCGTATCTGCTTCAGATATCATGCTCGAAGAACAGGTATGTCGCGATTTGGACTCGCCTATTGATTGGACTGGAATCTCCGGGTTCGAGCTCAAGCTTTCTGGGCAGCAAACTGAACTCCTAGCTTTCAAAGCGTAACTTGAGAAGCACTTTCAGAAGACCATGAATACTCGCAAATATGGTGCTTGGTTACACGAGACTCGCTGGTGCCACTGGACGACGCTTTGACCACCAGGCCACCAGCAACGGCCAGCCCGATGCGGAACGTGCTTGGACCATGACCGCCGTCGCGCTCTTGGGCTTGACCTCGAGGTATATAACCATGGCTCATCTGTGTCTTACAGCATCTTCTGGCTAGGATTCCTCAGTTAGGACTAATCTCACCCATTCTAACACACAGAACATCCCTACTATGCGTGCTACAACCACAATTCCACCCTGCCCACCACTACCTGAGTACATGGCTACTTTCAAGACGATACTTCATAAATCAATCGTTATTGTACCTGCCCCACGCTGGGAAACGAAGGACGAAATCGATTCGTACGCGAATACCTACCAGCCATACTTCCATGTACCGGATGGCATCATCTGCAACATGCAAAACCCCTGGCGTATTTCTCTACCCAATCTCTCGACGAACTCGTGGAGCTACCGCGACCCCAATTCGTACGACCCCCCGTCTCCGTCTCCACCAGCCCCCGCTTCCTATGATTACAGGCAATTCGCCACCAAGATCGTCGAGAAGCCGCAGTGGTACAAGCACTTTCACACTGGCGTTCGTTGCACGCAGCCAGACACCTACGCGTCAAGGGTGAAGAGGTTGGTCCATGCTGGCTCTTGGGACACTACTGCGGAGATAAACGAACTGGTATATGCCTTTGTGGGGCGTGCGTCGATGTATTTCGTGGATGACAACTGTACTTTGGGCATCTTTGCGAGCGAGGTGTTGCACCAGTTCAAGTGCCAGTTTCCGGATATCTATGATCAGGTTTTGGAAAGGTTTTCGCGTATCCTTGTTGGGACCTTTATTGCTTGCTGGGATCAGGTGCGTTTCTTCTCGAGATTTTTTGTAATCCTTACGTTTTACTGACTTGAACTTGTTTTGCAGGCATGCCCGTGGTCTATCGCACGAAAGTCGGACATGGTCGAGATCAACAGCTACGTTCCTGCATCCGTCAACCTCTCCAAGTTCTTGGGCGAATGCATCGGATGTGGGATAGTCGATGTAGCAGAGGCCCGTGCGTGCTTGCGGGTCCTCATCTCGCAGATGACCTCTATCGAACATCTTGAAGCAATCTACCACATCATCTCCCGAGCTGGAGAATTCTTATGGGTATCCGTCGAGAACCCTACCCGCGACATCCTGGAATTTCTCGGATTGTTGAAGGCGAACGTCGGCGCGATCGTTCACCCAGCTCAGACCAGGACCGGGGGTGTCGCCAAGGTCGATGCGAATGCACGATTTATCATGATTTCCCAGACTCTCCAGGTCAATCTTGTCGAGGCCAACCGTTTTTAAACAAACACAAAATATTCAAACCATCCAGCGGACTAAGTATCGACTTCATCTTTATCTTTATCTCTACTCATTACCTTACCATTTGTATTTTTATGTTGCATGATGACTGACATGAACATTTACGCATATGTTTCTTTGAACACTATGATCATGATTACACCGAATCGTAGACGAGGATAAAACAGATACCGCGCAATGCTCAGGAAGCATTCGGTGAGGTATACGAAACGTGTAATGGTGTGTAAGATTAAAAAAAGGTTGTAGATTGGTAGATTGATGCGAATGGGAACTATTGGACAACCGCGAAAGAGTTTGGACAATGAGGTTGTGTTGTTCTGGTCTGTCCAAGATGTGTGATCTTTCCTTTCTTTGCTCTTCGCCCAAATCCGGCGTTCTACTGGTATGGAGCAACCTGCTCTCGTTCTCGAGCAACCCCTGCAATCCGGGAGGGATCTCTCTCGATAAAAGTACACTCTAGGTGGTTTCGGTACAAATACAATGAGGGAAACTGCAGAGGTGGAGGACATTGGCGACCGATCTGTAGTGGCCAAAGGGTTGTATAGCGCATAGCCGAGATAACGCGTTATCTGCCCGCTTGCCCATTCAAATGTCGCATAACCAACTCGTAACTATCAAGTTGAGATCAGCAACGAGCGCGTACGAGATGATACTGATAAGAACGTACGTTAGCATTGTAACTGCACTGTTGGGCACAGTTCTTATCAGATTGACCGATAACCCTTTATACAGAGCCCGCCAACCCTCCTTCC
Source organism: Coprinopsis marcescibilis (assembly GCA_004369085.1). NCBI lineage: Eukaryota > Fungi > Basidiomycota > Agaricomycetes > Agaricales > Psathyrellaceae > Coprinopsis > Coprinopsis marcescibilis. The sequence continues at coordinate 126,354 of ML210201.1, forward strand.
GGATGAGCTTTTTCGTGGTGTAGAGGATTCCACCTCGAGGATATTGCTTGATCATCCCGTCTGAAGACATGTCGTCTGCGATTGGGCGCCGTTGGGTTTGAAGCCGGGTCCGAATAACCTCATGGGGATAGGTTGCGATAGATGCAGTCATTTTGGCGATAGCACTGCACATGAGAATGGCTTCACTGGACAGTGGCTTGTCGGAGTCGCCCCGTGCATATAGCTTGAGCTGCTCGTACAGCGGGAATTGGACCGCCACGTGAAGAATCCCGAGCAGACTAGGCACGAGACCACGATAGAAGACGCTGACGCCTTCTTTGCGGTAGATGGTCAAAGCAGCGTCGAGTGTGTGTCGGTAACGAGTCTCGCCGGGCATTTGAGTCTGAAAGAAGGATGAGGGACGATATTAGGGCGTTATCCATGTAGAAAACGCACCATAAACCTCGTCTTGATCACCCATAGGGGATTGGTACATATCGTACTTGCAGCGCCGGCAGTCATGGCAGACAGGATGTGAAGGGACCAAGGGTGCTCTCGAATAAGAGGCTGGTAGCCCTTCACCTGCGCTGCAGGGTATATCCGGTCGCCGCTCCCTCCTAACGGAGGAGCCCCAAAGAATGACTTGATTCCATCGTACACAGCAAAATATATTGCCCAAGTCGGGAGATAGCCTAGTATCGTAGGCCCTAGACCGCGATACAGACCTCGGATTCCATTTTCTCTTAGAATCGTCTTCACGATGCCTGCATGGAACAAAAATGGAAAAGGTCAGGCTACCCCACAACATAATTATCGGGACATTACCTAGCGAGCCCTGATATCCGTCCTGTCCCTGTACTATACGTTGAGCTTGTAGCTTAGTCTTGACGACGTCCAGAGGGCAAGTTGCGATGCTAGCTACGAGTCCCCCGCCCGCCCCGGCTGTTCATGAAGAAAGAGAAAATTCAGCCTGGATATGCAGGGTACTCCTAATAAAAACGCACCAAGCATGCTGTGTGTGGTCCATTTTGTCTGCCCTGCTCCCATGTCTCCCCGCAACTGCGCGGGGTGCTGAGTGCGGGACGCAGCGCTGCTCTTGTCGTCGTGAGTTGAGTCGTTGGTCGTCGTCAGGAAAAGTTGCGAGCAGAGAAATGAATGGGGCCTTTATGTACTCGTGATGGTTATGATCCATGATTTGGGGCCATCCCGGTTTTCGCCGGGTGTTATCTTGCCCCTAACTTTCATCATTGCGTCTTACTTAGGACATCCATCGTCCAATGTCGTAACATTGGAGTTGAGTGGGGACAACCTTGATGACGACTTGGAGACTTAAATCTGTGCTTGTTAGAGGTTCCAGCCGTTTCTGTGAGTTCTCCGTGCACCGGAGGAAGATTTCTCTGCGTGGCTCTTTTAGCTTTTTTCATCTTTCCCGCTTCTTTTCTGCATGTCGGTGAGAATGATACTCTGTTTTTCATTCGCTAACAGGATATATAGATCTCAGGTCATAAGCATATGCTGTCTTGCCGACTGAGAAATTTTATGGGCGTTTCTGTTGCAAGCCGGTCAAGAGTCGGAGGAGATTGAAATAAATGTGTTCTATAACAAAACTCAGCAAGGCCTTCCGGAGTCTCCTCCATGGAACATATATGTTCCATGAGAAATGACTCTGTGGTCACCAATTTCCAATGTCTCCCACTTTCGTCTGGTGTTACTTTCGTGGTCGGCAAAAGCACATACCCATCGATGGTACTTGCGTGTCCTGGTGTTTGTATGGACAAAGACATCACCGATTTCGAGGAACGCGTCGTTAAAGGCAGCTGGTGGGCCGTCGATTCCGCAAGGTCCCTTTGAGGAGAAGTATCGCATAACGGCGGGCGACTTTCGATGGAAAAGTCGGTAATTGGGAGCCGCATACGGGGTCTACAAATATGGTACGGATCATTTCGCACCTTGCGATCCTTTCAGACTGAAGTTCTTTGGACTAGGACACTTTCTGAACGTCCAGAGCTGCCGACTTTCTTTCCGCTGCTGTGCGTAGTGTAAGATACGTGTCTAGTCCCAACTCTTCAGAAAGATGACAAGGGAACTGGAAAGCTCTCGGGGAACCACGCACTCATGATCAGAGCTCTCGTCCGCGCTTTCATATTTGACCCTGGTATACAGAAAAGGAACTTTTGCGCCGGGGGTTTCCGTGGCCAAACTTGCGATGGGTGAACTTGGCAAATAAAAAGGTTTCTCCAGGAGTGGGGGGACCATCAACGATGATAAGTGGAGTAGGAAGCAACACACGGTCCTCTTCGTGCTCCCGATGTGGGGGAATGAATCTGGCAGAGCTGCGACCTTTCGACGGGAAACGATAAGATTGGGCCATAGAGGTGAGGGTGCGTAGCTGGATCTCTGTCTTCGGAAGTGGCTGTCGCCTCACTCTTATACCATTCAAGTCACACAACTATAACAAAGGTGCAGTGGCAGATGCGATTTCAGGGATTTAAGAGAAAGGCTAGGGCTTCGCGTGTTAACACAAAGGTTAGTAGCATTAAATAATGCAACGTTTGTTTCAAGATATCATTCAGGAAGCTTGATGGATTCCACTGACGACCCTGAAATCACTGAGGTGAATGCCTTATTTAGAAACGATTCATCTTGACGTCATCGGGCACGCCCATCATGGTGTCGCGAGTGGCAATACACCGTTGACCCTGCACAATGACCTCGATCCTTGAGCATAACGAAACATCAGAGGCTGCGCCCCGAAGGGAGCCTTATTACAACGACACACAAGCCCCTAGGCGATACCATGGAAAGTGTTACTGCAGCAAAGTGACCTTCACAGTGCATAGGAAGCGACCGTTGGCCTCGAAGTACTGCCATTGCAAGACCTGTCAGAAGATCCATGGCGCGGTGTTCCAGTGGGTAGGTCCTATCTTCTGGTCATTGCTGCCGTCTCATCGCCCTTTTTGCTTTTGGGTCAGGCAACAATCTTTGAAAAGAAAGACGTGGCCTTTCACTCTGGCCAAAACCATCTTCGGTTCTTCCACCATTCACCGGAAGGTTGCGAGTGGTCATGCAAGCTGCCTTGAAAAGTCAGTACGGACTGCTGTGGGACGTATATTATGGATGAGGGCCGAGCAATGGTCTTGCTCTTCCCTGCTATTATTGATATGTCTCCCGAGGAACGTTTGGCTTGGCGGACCGAGGAAGGAGAGAGCGGGAAGAGGCCGTGCCACATTTTCTACGCGGAGCGAGTTATCGATGTGAAGGATGGTCTGAAAAAGTGGAAGGGACTGGATGAGAAGAGTGACCTGGTGGAAGAAGACGACGAAGAAAGATTTCAGAACGAAGCGGAATCCAGCCCGGGAGGAAATTCTTAGGTCGGTGGCACAAGGGGTTTTGGTAGAAGCCCAAGCTATTCAGCCTTATGTCTTTGTCTTTCAGAGTTGCATTTCATCTGTTCTTATCTCCGACAATTAACGTTAAATCCTTGATCGGATCGTCAAAAAGGTAAGCGCCCGCGAGATCGTCAACACTCGTGTCTAGCTAGGTTCTTCAAGACAGGTCCGGACCTGATTAGCAACATGGACATTGTGCCATGGGTTGCTTCTGGTAGTCAGCATCTCACTCCATACGCAATTCGCCTTCTCCGGAGAAATTAAGGCAAATTAGATCAAATACTTGGTGGGTCGCTGACGCTCAGCTGACCACCAGATTTTTGATCATTGACGAGCTCCCTCCCAATCCGGCATGATTACAGTCCGGAAGGGTACCGAGGCTTTGTTGACAGTCGTATGCTGGCATACTACAGCCCTGTGCTTAGCAATGAGAAGCACATGGGACAATAATCCAAGGTATCCACCCGTAATCACGCAATCGTTGTTAACCTCGACTCTTCGACGTACTTCTAAGAACAAAGGAGGAGCCGAGGCAACTGCCACTTAAAGAGGGGTTTCCTGCTGTTGCTGTTTATACACGCCCTCGATACGACAACTCACCACCCACCTGAACCACCATGTCCTTTTGGGATCCTCCTAAGCCTCCTGCCACCGCCCTGGGGCGGTATCGACAACTTTCACCGACTGCAGGCGTCCATCTCTCCCCTCTTCAGCTGGGGGCGATGAGCATCGGCGACAAATGGCACCAATTTGCGTTTGGAAGTATGGATAAGGAGTCCAGCTTCAAGCTCTTGGACGCCTATTACGACAAAGGAGGAAACTTTATTGATACTGCTAACAACTAGTAAGTACTGGCACCGTGAGTGGGCTGTTTGAGTATGGCTGACCAGAGCCGTACTGCTACATTATAGTCAAGACGGAAGCTCTGAGGAGTTCATTGGCGAGTGGTCTGAGAAGCGTGGTATCAGAGAACAGTTGTTCATCGCTACCAAAGTATGCGGGTCCTTTCCTTCCGCCTCAAGCTCAAATCTCATTGTTCACGCGCTAGTACACTGGAGCATACAAACGGGGAGACGATTCTGTCTCCCAGAAGGTTCTCTTTGCAGGGAACAGTGTCAAGAGTCTGCAAAACTCGGTGCATGCATCCCTAAAGAAGCTGAGAACGACCTACATCGACCTTCTCTATCTTCATTGGTGGGACTACGAGACGAGCATCGAGGAAGTGATGCGAGGACTTCATCATCTTGTTGTTCAAGGGAAGGTTCTGTATTTGGTAAGACCTTGAGTTGGGTTCATTGCGTCGTTTGAGTTTCTGACTAGCTCTGTCATGGCAGGGGATTTCAGATACTCCAGCCTGGGTCGTCGCTCGTGCTAATCAGTACGCTCGAGATCATGCCTTGACCCCTTTTGTGATCTACCAGGGTCAGTGGAGCATATTAGACAGGTCGTTCGAGCGGGAGATTATTCCAATGGCAAGGTCTGAAGGTAGGACAAATAATGCTAGTATCGCTCGTGACTGCCGCTGATCAAAGTCTCTTGAATAGGTCTTGCTCTTGCACCTTGGGGCGTCCTCGGCGGTGGAAAGCTGCGCTCGGACGCGGAGGAGGAGGAACGTGGTCGGACAGGCGAGAATGGCCGGGCCATGTTCAGTCCGGACTGGAAGAGAAATGAGAAAGAGCGTCTGGTATCGAATGCATTGGATAAGGTCGCAAAAGAACTGGGTGCCAAGTCGCTGACTTCAGGTTGGATAATTCCTCGACGCTCTTGACTCTGTCACTGACTGGTTTATTGCAGTTGCCATTGCATACGTTCTTCACAAAACGCCTTACGTCTTCCCTATCATTGGTGGTCGAAAGGTTGAGCAGCTCGACCAGAATATCGAAGGACTCGAACTTTCATTGTCAAATGAACAGATTCAATTCTTGGAAAACGTCTTTCCGTTCGATCTTGGCTTCCCTGGAAATATGATTGTGAGTCCTCTATGGCCTATATTTCGCGTGCAGGTGTTAACTTCCGTGTTCTGCGATGCAGGGAACTGGCGTTGCGCTGCCAAGAATGTTGAATGCAGTAGCCACCATCGATAAACAGCCTATTCTTGCGCCAATAGGCCCCGTTATAGTAACGCAGAAGTAGGTACAAATATACCAACTTTCCCGTTTAAAATAAATGATGGCGGCCGGGGGAATCCACTCCATTGAAAAAATTTCCCCTCGGATCCATGCTATGGATACATGCTTGACGTCAGTCGATGTCTTGCACTGGTTTTGGCCATCACGCTATGCTGCGGATGCCACTAGAGCCGGGATAGAGCAATTTGGAATCATGGTTTCGGGCGAGGAACTTGTCAGCGATTCAGGTTTGGCACAGGCCACAGACACATTTTCATCCGCAGCTGGGATTATTATCCCCACTTTGAGAGGTCTTTACCTAAAGGAGCACAATCCCAAGTACTACGGCGACATTGTCATCGATCCCAGCCGCCTTCAATCTTTGCCGGAAAACAATGTTCCGCTTGAAATCAACAGTATCATCCAAACATTGAACAATATCGAACAACTTCAGGCCGAAACAGAAGGTTATGTGCCAGATGAAGGAAACGGAAATATCGAACAGGGACAGCAACCGGCAGACAATGGGACTATTTTGCCTTGCTTCTCCAGTTAGAAGGGGATCGATCGATTGAGGTGTTACACTTGGTTCAGGGGAAATATAAGCTTGCTGGCTTTGGTAGTGACAGTTACCGAAGGGTCTGCTCCTCACCATTCCACTGCCAGGACTTCCAGTACTCCTGGCCCGCCGACCTTCTTTTTGCTGGAATTGCCCATTCAATCCCTGAACAATAGGACTTGGGCTCGCCCTCACTTTTCTTTCGACAAATCACTGTTCGGAATCGTGCATCCAGTCACTTGACGAATACACCTCAAAGTATTATGTTTTCATCCTCAATAAACCTGTAAATTAAAGCATTCTAAACCTAAGCCCCTGTCATTGTACTGTTTGTTATCCTCCTCCTTTTCTCTCAAGATCAAAAACTCCAAGTGCATAACGGGTCTCAGCATTAAGGGTCATGGGACAGTCCAAAAATCTCTTTCCCTGTGTTGAGAATGACTCTGGGCTCAACAAGAGTCTAAAATCATCCCACAATCATAAGCTTCCATAAAACTCCATGAATGCAAACATTCGACCTACCCAGTACATGACAATCTTGAAGATGTCTGCAAGGGACATACCATCTCCATTGTCTCCTGCACAAGTCACATCAGCGGTGCACACACCAATGACAGTACTCTCCATTCGGCCCCCCAAGTAGACCCCGAATATCCACGTTATCCCATTGCTGATACTCCATGTGACGCCTTCACTAGTGCCATTGATTCGGCATGTCAGACGCGCACAGAATACATGATAATCAACACTGCTACTCACCCGCCAAAGATACCGTGGCTGCATTCCAACAAAGTAAAGAGGCAATTAGTCAAAGCTAAACATATACAATGCGACGATGCCGGACTCTTACCTCCCGACACACTGCGCTGCAACCTGCGCAAAATATGCGTTCAAATCGGCAGGTGTGGCTTTCTCTAGCACTGTCTTTTCCTCAATGATGGATATGTAGCTGTTTCTTGTGCTCAAGCCCGTATCGACGAACAGGGTACCAAGGTCTTTCTATTTGACTATGTCTGGCCCACCATTGGAGCGATTCACTAGAGATGGAGTGTCGACACAACCGTAAAGACAGAAAGCGTATCACTGCTCACCTTTCAATTCTTTCCACTTGGATACCTTGAGTGAAATAAGGGCGTAATCAACACGTCCAGTGAAGGAAAGACTGGAGTGCGGGCCCTCGATAACCGTAGAGGCAACGGTGGCCTCTGGAAGGTAGATTATATGTCTAATTCCAATATCCTTGCAGAATCCAATCATTCCAAGGACAAAGAAGTCGATGAAAGATCTTGTGCCTGCCTCAGTCTAGTACAGAACTAAGAGAGTGTGCAAATTGCTTGTCAGGTATTGATCTCACCATATTGCATATGTTGTCCACAAACACCCAGTATGCCTTTGTACGCCTCGTAGCCTCCGTCTTCTCCTCGCAATGTAACTTCAGCTCAACATCCAACGTTTTCAACCCTTGGGCCTCGAGGTTTGTGTCAGTTGTACTGATCCGCACAGACTTTTCATGGAAAATTGCCATGAATCTTCTGAGTGCCTTTCCATCTATGACAGGAAACTGGGATAGGTGGTGTTTGCCAGTGGGTACTACTACCCCGACCTCGGCCAACTCGTCCCTGCGAATGGTCAACATGGTTGTTCTCTACAAAGTCAATTAGAACAAGGACGCAACTGCAGCGTCTGGGTAACACATGGCCCATGGGTACGTACGAGATTTGGGACAGGCTCATTTCCAATGGCGATGGCCTCCACCAGGGTGGAAAGTGTGTTGATATCGCTAACGGTGTCACTGTTGTCACTGATAGAAACACCAGGACCACTGGACTGTGCTGTGGCAAATGTTGACATGGTCTAGTTGAAACTCAATGGGCAAAAAAGGTAAAGTGCAAGAGGGGATGAGATGTAGGTACAGGCCACCATATCGTGAAACCTATACTATATAGCGAATATCAGTCAATTCGATTCAAACAGAGTGTTTAACACAAGGCGCTGGGTCATTGCGTTAAAGAGCGGAGAAAGCCATCTAAGATCCAAGAAACGATATTCTGTGCTGCCTCATAGAAGTCTTCTAACTGGCACACACAGATGGTGATTATTATGCACCACATCAGGGCACTTACTATGTCTGCCATAGCCATTTGCTTCATGTGCTTCCTGGTACAATTGAGGAGCATGTCAGACTTGCAACTGGTGTTCATCCACAATGCTCGATCTAATACCAAGATAAGCGCCAAGGAATGTAACAACAGGCCAATGCCTGGAAGACTCCGAACGAAACACAAGTTAAATGATTACTGATGCCTTGATGTCTTGAGATTGAGAGTAGTACCAACAATGACTTCATTTCAACTACCCGTGGAAGCACATTGATCAGGTGCCGTTGAGACTGTGTACTGCTGTTTAGAGTAGAAGTCAGCTTATCAGATTAATGCACCCCAGGTCCCCAAAGTTTCAGATTCATCGATAGGCTGAAATATAGACAGTTTGGCTGGCAGCTGGCAAACGTCTAGCAGTTGCATTCGGGAGCACACACAAATATGTCAGCACAAGTTTCTCCCTGCGCCTCGAACGTTTGCTAACATACGACCATAACATGGGCACTGATTCAAGCCCCCGAGCCGCGTTGAAGCGTTTGTGATTTATAAATGGGCTTCAAGCCAAGCTGGTCAACGATACCATTGCAAGTTTACTTGAGGAAAATGAAAATTGCAATTACATATGGAGTTCTCCGAATGGAACTTCAACATCAGTAGTAACACTAGCCTGAGTATCCAGCCGCAATTGCAATCATTATGATTTTCGACTATTAAGTAGTACATTATAAGTAGGAGAAAAGGGGGAAAATCCGGGACAGTTACCAGTGGCCACGTAAAGCGGAGTCTTTTTTTCTGTTGCTGGTCATACACCCTTGATGCGAACCTCACCAGCCAGCTGAGCGGAGGCTCCAATCATCAAACAGTCACTGCCTACCCTTGCTTATCATCAACTTGAGTCCCTGGGGAGGGCTTAAGCGCACAATGAGCAACTTGACAGGCTTATGTCAAAGCTGAACGTTAAATGTACCATTGACATACCATAAAGCTTGTTGAAGTTGTGCCACACAATGGCACTGGAGTCGGGAATCCCCTCAGGTCCCTGGAGTGGTGGTCCGCCGCGACCAGCACAGACCGACCTTGTGAGAACTTCAAATTTGGGTAATCCATTGTAGAATGCTTCTTTCACACCAAACTTTCATTGCTCTATTTGGTGGCGAACCCTCTGGCTAACAGTCCTCATAGAAAGGACACACAAGCCGCGGAATATGCTCACTGTACGTTGGTCTTTAGCGAGCCATGTCATTGGTGCAATCTCTTCGTGGCTAAAGGGCAGGCACCAACTTTTGCTGGCGTGTACTAGTACTACCACAGTGAGTGCCATACTGGTTTGGTTGAAGGGTCAAACTCAGAGACTTACTGTGTGGCTTAGGTTGAGGTCCTTAACTTTACCAGCCTACCAAAAGAACTCATCATCGCGGTGATGGAGTTCGCCGAGTGGAGTGACATTCTAAGGCTGCGATGCGTGAGTAAGCGTATTCTAGCGCGCTCGACATATTTAAAGCACCTTCCTTTCAGTGTTGCAAAGTCATGCATTCGACATCGCGAGCAAGATCCATTTGGGTCGCATTGCTTCATCGATATTACCTCACGGTTTTTCCAAGGCCATTCCTTTTGCCAAAACCTTTGGAACGTTGCACTTTGAGCAAATTGGAAGCGCTCATCACAGGGTGGTTTAGAGATGTGCGCGACTTCTCCAACGAATTCTCCTTGCCACAGATGTCAACACTTCAAGTAAACCTGACAGAACATGAGAAGCTTGGTACCATCCCTGGCAGTCGATTCATTCTTTACTCGGGACATAAAGCCAGTGTTTATTATCAGGATCTGCAGTGTATCTCCAACACCCCGCCCATGTTGCTGATCCAATCACCATTTCGCGATATCACAACAAGGGCTTCAGTCAGCATGAGCTTCTTGTTTGAGCCACTCCTCCCTCGCAACCATGGCTTTCTCAACTTTGAAGCATTGGAGGACCAATGGTTTCCCCGGTCGCTCAATCTAGTAATGGCATGGAACGACTACGGAACCACGTATCCAAAGGTTTATGAAACTGTCATCGAAATTTGGACACTACTTCCTCAGGCCATTGGGGGCAAACTGGTAGGATATCATAGCAAAAGATTATCATCCTTCAACGAGGATCCGTGCAGTGAAATAGTCTCGTGCACAATTCTTGGTGACAAGGTTGCGTATGGCCTGTCTGGAGTTCAACCGCACAATAATCCCGGTGTGGTCATGGTAAACTGGGCTGGCCTTACCAGAGGTTCATTTCCAGGCCATCGTGTATACCTTTCGATTCTTCCAACCAAGGTGGGTTTACATTCATTGGTATTTTCCAAATCCCTGCAGCTTACGGGCCTCTGCCAGGACCTACTGCTTTTACCTGATGATCGCATCGTGGTTGTTGACAATAGCATTGTTCAAATTTGGAATTTGGCGCAAGGAACTTCCTCATCTTCTCTTCTGCCTTCACAAAGGCAAAGGCATAGAGCCAGAGCTCCCTTCCTAAATCCAGCTTGGCAGGAGTCTTTCGAAAGTCCAACCAGATTTAGTTTTGGCGCATGCACCCCTTTTTTCATTCACAATTCCATCCGGATTATCATCCCCACTTTGGAAGGTCTCTATGGGATCATTTTACCTTGCTTCATCAAGGGATCAGAAGAGGATTGACCGATAGAGGCGGTTTGCTTGGTCCAGGGGAAATACAAGCTTGCTGCCTCTGATAGTATGCAATCGTACAGTTACCAAAAGGGTGCGTCGGTTGTCACCTGCTGCCAAGTGGTCCTCCAGTACTCCTGGCCCAACGACCTTCCTTTCGCTGGAACTGTCCATCCCATCCCTGAACAATACAGGCATTATGTTCACCCACACTTTTACTTTGACAAGTCATTGAATCGTATCCAGTCACTTGATGATTACACCTCCAAGTTTCACATTGTCAGCCTCAATCAACCTGTTAATTAAAGTGTTATAAACTATTTCACTGTTTGTTATAATTCTGCTTTGACTTCTGGGACTGCTATAGTACCCAGCATTGGTATTTTGGGGATTTGCACTCCAATAGCTCCCAGCCAAGAGGTGGTGGATTCTCCGATCCTGCAAATACTTCCCACACGAACAGCGCCCACCTTGATGGCCCATGTACCATGGCATCAGTCGGCTTGGACATTTTGCGGACATTTGTCAGCCACGGCAGCGAGACGGCACCATCCAGCAAGGGGAAATTGTAGAGAATCATCACTAAATCGTAGCTAAACACAAAGATTAACTCGAGACAAAGCCTCTGTCAGTGTCTATATTCATACTTGAGTCTTTGCGTATCCTATCGAGTGGGGATCTGCAGTCTGTGTACACTAAGGGTATTTCATCTGGTTGCAAGACAACATAGGTGAGTGAGCCCGTTGATGTTGGGGTTGGATTTATGTGTGAGGTAAGATGCAGATAATTTTACACTACTAGTTACACGGGTAGAGCGCCATATTTTTTGGATTGAGTGAAAGGCTCAGCGCGTCTTATGACGCGCCCAGAAATGAGGATGAGGAGATATGTGCGCGACGTGCCAAGAGACCACTAATGACGCGTCTGGATTTGCCGTCAAGTTGCCGTGCTGTCGGAGATTCACAACACCAACACCAAACATGCCACGCAAATTTCCCTATTTGGGGGGGGGGACCCTGCCGTGGGAAGTATTTGCAGGATCGGAGAATCTGCCACCTCTTGCTCCCAGCATCCCACCGGGGCTTTGGGTCATTCATTCGAGAGTGAAGAAAACCATCCAAGATCCAAGAAACTATCATCGGATTGCTACTACTAGTACCCAGAATTCTGCTAACATCCGTGTTCTATGATGCAGGAACTGGCGTTGCGCTGTCAAGAATGCGATATGCAGTGGCTCCTATTGATGAACGGCCTTGGCGTACTAATCACAGAAACGGATACAAATCCCTATGGGATTGATTTCGTACATGGAACAATTGATGGCCGAGGGGAAGCAATATACGCGTTGGCGCCACTCAGGGGAACCTTTCCCTTTTCCCTCGAGTTCATGGACTAAGGCCCAAAATAAGAGAAGTTGCCCATACCTGGAGCGGATGAAGTTGAAAAAATAAGCGCGTGTTGCGGCTGAGACTGCGATGCTTTTCGAATTCGTTTTGTGGTCATTTAACTCCCTGACAGCAAGCGCCAGAAAATATTGCCTGGGGCCAAAAGGCTGGCTGCCTGTGTGGTCACTCTTTCCCTTGACAGATTTCTCCTTCCAGACGGGAGAGAAATGAAGTGTCGTCATGCCCGCGTCTGTAAGTTACCGGTGCCTCTAAGTATAAGTAGACGCTGACAACAAAGTTCGAAGGCTTGTTCTGAGACGCTTTATAAGCGATGTTCCCTCCTTATCAGCATCGTGCTCGGTAAGCAAAGGGCATAATGAATCCGCTCAGCCAGAGATCCATTTCGGCGAAAGTAAGACGTGTACCTCGGCAGACGGATTGACCCTTGATACAGAGGTAGAGGAATGATCGAAGACGGCATCCTTTAGTATTGGTAAGGTGTATATAAAGAAGTTGCCGCGATACAGACCGAGCATCAGTTCTAGTACCAGCTTCAACTTCCTCTCCAACCATGCAGCCTACTTTTATGGACTTTATACGGCTCCAGCGCGCAGGCGTTCCCCCTCTGACTACAGACGACTTGACCGGCAAAGTCGTTCTGGTTACTGGAGCCAACACTGGTATTGGCTACGAAATTGCCAAAAACTTCGCACAGATGAACCCTGCAAAGGTGATCATCGCTTGTAGGAGCAAAGATAAAGGTCGAGCCGCCGTTGCAAGTACGTCGCTGCTTCCTTTTATGCTAGTAGTATAACGCTAACCGACGCTGCCTACGCTTCCAAGAGCTGAGACAGGAAACCGGATTTGACAATATAGAGCTCAGGATCGTCGACTTTGCCAAGTTCTCGTCCGTTGTCGAGTTCTCAGACGCGTTTGTGAAGGAAGAGAAACGTCTTGACATACTCATTGCAAACGCTGCCGTTGCTATGGAGGAATACACGACCACCAGCGATGGTTGGGAAACAACGTGCGTTGAAGCTTGAAGCTGATGTCCATTGATCGAGAGAGCTAACGAGGTCGATAAATTTAGCATCCAAGTAAACGTATTGTCGACGCTGCTGTCGTGCATACGCCTTGCCCCACTTATGATTGAAACTGCCAAATTAAGCCCGGGCAGTAAGCCCCGAGTCGTCATTGTTGGAAGCTCCATCCACTACAATATTCGCACACTCGAGGGCAAACTGTTCGACTCTGGCAATCTACTACGGAATGTCAGTGGCCCAGAATACTCCAAAGCGTAAGTGACACACAACTCATGCACATTAGGCCTGCCTCACTGATGATACTATAGAAAAATGGCTCAACGGTACACGGAGAGTAAAGGTAAGCCCCAAGATTCTCCTCCGAAGTGACGACGCTGATCTTAGGCTGTCGCAGTTCTCGTCGTACTTATGGTGCAGTCTCTGACACAGGCTTTCGAAAATACGCCAGTCATTGTCAACAGCGCTTGTCCTGGCTACTGCTACTCCGAGCTACGGCGCAACATTGTTGGAATAAAGGGCTTGATCTTTAGAATCATGGACTGGTTCTTGGCGTGGACATCGGAGGAAGGTAGCCGTCAAATTATTTGGGCCACACTGGCAGGCAAAGAGAACCCCGACTCGATGCGGGGGACCTTTTGCTCTGGCATGGCAGTTCTTGAAACGAGTGACTATACCATCAGTAGCGAAGGTCTCAAAGCTCAGGAGATGCTCTGGGTAAGTCCACCCTTTCGTTCTCTTGTGATCCGGGGTGCCTAATTTCCCGGATTAGAACAACCTCATCGAGGAACTTTCTCGAGTAGATCCCAATGTCTCGGTCATACTGAAAGACGTTCAAAACAAGAAATAGTTATAAAATCTTTAGCTGATCATCTACTTCCGCTTACGGAGGTTCCCAGTCTGCTCCTCACTCTGACATATATATTATCTATCGCTTTCAAGTTCCTTTAATATACGCACTCGTACACATTAGCACTTTATTCTGCTCATAGGCTCGGTAATATATACAACTGGAATGTATCTGTTTGATTCTATGGCACTCAGTACTCAGTCTTACTCACTGGAACACGCCCGTCTACGGCACGAATGTATTTCACCGAGGCTGCCAGTCAGCTACGTTGCCAAAAGTATAGAAATAATGAATCATATGAGCTCTACAAATATAGACTATGTATAGACACAGTGCATTGTCTTTCAAACAGAAATCTACACTATGGTCAAGCTCAGACCTGCAAGTCAAGCGGACATATTACGGTCTGCCTCCTATTCAGTGTCTACATGGCCTCCTACATAGGGCTTATTGACCTCGTAGCCAGCATTACACAGCCTGTACCTGCTCATCCAGCCACGTCCACAGCTCCTTCGCAAGCGCCTCGTCGAGGCCTAGCGGGTTTTGGGGACCATACCTAGCCCAAGGAATCAAATACTACGTATTCAATCAGCAAACCACTCGATATCCCGGAATGTAAGCAATGAGTAACTGACCTTTCCGTTCATCTTCAACCCCTCGTCAGACGTTCCAGCCCACAGCTGCGTCAGGGCGCCCTTAGTTACTGGGTGAATTCCGAATTCCTATTCAAAATGTTAATCCACGACGGTGTCGGAATAGATCATAGATGTAAGTGCGTACGACAATTTTTCTGACAAAGTTAGGCAGATGGCGCATGAGGTTGGTGACAATGTTTCCAGGATTTAGCGAGGAGGATATGATTCCCTGGTCTCCGTATCGTCGAGCAAGTTCGTTTGAGAAGATAACGTTCCCCTGATATACAAATGATGTAAGTCGGATTGTTGAGAGAAGAAGCGATTCGGATACTGACGAGCTTGCTCTGGCCGTACAACGCAGTCGGTGAAAGCTTTCTGCGTGCAGGGCTGTCTTTGAACGTGTTGAAGTTAATTTTTCCCACCCGCGAGGCTGACGAAGAGGTGTTGACCACCCTCACGTTGCCCGACGGCGAAGCTTTGGCGGTCGAGACAAGGATAGGCAAAAGGAGCTTGGTGAAATAGAAGTGGCCTGGCGGTAGCGTAATTTGTGAACGAAGCTCAGTAACAGCAATACATATTCTGATCGACGCACCGAGGACGTTGGTTCCGAACTGCAAATCATATCCTTGTGTCGTCAGCATGTCGAGGGGTGGCACCATAACACCACTGTCACCGGCGAATTCAGCAAGCAAACGCAGACAGGTATGCCCAAAGAACTCACGCATTATTGAAAAGGATGTGCAGTTCCTTCTCCTTACTGCAAAAGACGCGTCAGGCTCCAAGAAAATAAGGAGAATTTGCGAACTTCTGACCTGAGGTACTCCTCCGCACCGCTCTTCACAGACTTCAAGTCCGCAAGGTCCAGTTTGAGAAAGAAGGCTTCTTTGCCTGTTTGCTCCTTCAAGTCTTGAATGGCCTCTTCGGCCTTTTCAGGACTGCGCGCTCCGATGTAGACTTTGGCGTTATGTAGAAGCAGAGCCTGGAAGAAGAAAGGTCAGCTACGTCTGAGAAGACATTAGACCGTGTTGAAAAGTACATACCTTGGCTGTTTCCTTTCCGATACCTAGTGGCTGGGGTGAGGCACGTTAAATCCCATACATACTATGGGCTTACCAGTATTCCCTCCGGTGACGATGACAACCTTGCCAGACAAATCTGGGATATCTTCGACGTTAAATTTCGACCTGGGAGGGTACGACTCCGTGTACATCGACCAAGCAATGCCCATGTTGTGTTATTTAGAATTGAGTTGGAGCGAGAAGATTTCTTTATATGGGAGGATGGTTAATCGTGTGCTGTGGCGTTCTGTGTATGTACATTCGTAAGGGCTTGTACTTATATCGATGAAGACCTCGTGAAGGTTGTACCCTGGCAGGAGTTCAAATGACGCGTCGTCGCGGCATGGGTTGCGCGAGTAGACTTGTGCTGTTCGCGGCACCACATATTTTGCTTGGTTCGGAGGATGTTGTCACATTTGTCATCGTCCCGAAACACCTTGGCGTCCTTAGTTAGCCTACGCGGCCACGGCTGGCAGCTGCGGCAATGGGTAGAGTATACCAACCGCATGTCTGTAAGCTCCTGTATTTAAGCTGCACTAAAGTCCTGCAGATTGATGACAAACGAGGAGATTACTGTACTTACTGCGATGCCCGATAAGCGTTCATTGACATTGATTACTGAATGTTTCTTATCACGTAAGTAATGTTTTGATCTACATTCCAGAAAGGCCAAGGATTTGCGAATCCACAGGCGCCGAAACCTCATAACGCAAAGAAAGGTTAACTTTTCCTTGCGGAGGGACAGAGCACTTCCAAAACAACAGCCCATTCTTCCCCAAACTCCCAACATCTTCCTCGAACAACACGTTATCCACCCCATCCCACTGCGCGACAATGCCCTTGCCAACATTTACCGGGGCAGGGACATGTACCCCCGACTTGTTCACCACAGTCTCTTTCTGCATCGAGAACATGCTCGTCGCTGTGTTCGATGCGCTTCGGGCGTCTGGAGCTTCAAGAGGTGGCGAAGAGAGTTTTACGGTGACGTTCGAGTGGACTGAGACTGGAACTTGACCCCGAATAATCAGATTGTCGATGGCCACGGATTTGGTATTGTGGATCATGATTTGCTGGGTGTAAGTTTGTGTCTTTGATTTGGTCACAAAGCCACTTTGGACGAGTCTCTTCGAAAGCGGAGGGTACGTGACACGGATGGATGGGTCCAGTCTAATAGACGAATATGCGCTCAGTTGGATCGGATAGAGAGTAAGCTAGTATAGCTTACCCGAGAGAACAATCGAAACTCTGGCCAGGTCTGACGGCAGGTATGTGAGACTTTGCAATAAAACTCCCATCGAGATAGACGCTCGAGGTACCGCTCAAAAATGAGTAATCTGAAGCATTCTTAATCACGGCCTGAGTAAGATCAAGTCAGCGTGCTAGCTATATCCATATCCTTGGATACTGGATGCCGCACCTTCAAATAGACCCTTGCATCGCTTCTAACGACTGAAACCCATTCCAGCGTAGTATCGAGCTCCAGTTTGACGATGGTCACACTGTGTGCAATTTGATCGCCCGGGATGGTCATCAGACCGGGCACAGTGTACGTGACGTTGAAATCGACCGCTTTGGACGCCTCCGCCATCATCTGTTTGATAACAGATGGCGCGTGTATGGGTTGGGACATTATAATATCAGCTCGAGGTGACCGGGATCTCGACCGTGACTGTCGTCGCGGTGACCTGGACCGGGACCTAGGCCTACTAGCTTGAACGAACACGGGCGGAGCCATCATCGGCTGCATCCTCAGTTCCGAGGTCGGCATAACAGGTCCAGAATATTGAGTTGGTGGGGGAGGATCATAGACCGAAATTGTCCAAGAATAAAGCGTAGGAAGGTGCAGGCCGACTGTGGGTTCGGCCGTCTCCAACACAATTGGAACACCTGCCCAGTCCTTGTTTAAGAAAATTATAACTCTTTCAGCCCTTCGGAAGGATGGCAGGTCGGAGCGAGAGTTCTTACCTCCCCGGTGTACTGTGCAATATTGGCCTTGTATGTTAGAACGACAGGCTTGCCCTTCAAGCCAGCCTCCGTATCAATCCGAACATCGTAAATGGGTTTCCAAGTAGCGTTAGTAACCACTAGTGACATATACTCGTGAGTTGAGATATCCAAGAAAGAGGTCGATCTTAACCCACTGTATCTCAGCTCCAACTCCACCGGGCACTCGGCATCTGCACACATGGATATAGTCACCCTATTATTGAGCATGCCGCTGGTAGCTGTAGCAGCATGGTTCGATCGAATTCTTTCCTCCTCCTCGCATATTTCTCCGGAAACCCTCCGTTTTTCAGCTCTCAGCTTGGTAAGCCTTTCGTCCAGTTTGTGCGACGCAGACTCGTAGTTGTCAATGATGTCCTGAAGCTTTCCAGGGTCGATCTGAGGGGGATCCTGCCTACTAATGTACGTCACCAAGAACTCTGACGCATTCTTTGCCCGTTCCTTTGCATTCTCAATGCTGGTCTTCTTGGCCCTAAGCTCCTCAAGCGTAGGCGACGTTAAGACTGCATGAGGTTTGGGCGGAGTCGGCGATATTGTCACATCGTGGATCGTCGCGGAGCCATGTCCGTCAACCCTGTAAGCCAACATTACTAAGAAAGTCACTTAGAGAGTTACGAATGAGGAAGTACCGAACAGAGTCTTCAGCAAGTACATTTGGTAAGCCATCGATGATGATTTGGTTCTGGCCAGTTTTCAGGTCGACCTTGAGCGAACGCGTGATTTCGGCACCACGGGTGTACACAGACACCCCAGTAATCTTACTGGCCACAGCAGAGACGAGTTCGATGACATGGGTATCTTGCAAGGGAGGCGGAGCCTCCGTGGCTGTAGCTGGGACGTTCATCAAGATAGCAGACTGGGAAGGGGATGTTGCTCTTCTGGGGCTGATGAGTGCCCTTTATATACGCCCGGTTCTGAGAGGCCCGGGTGTATCGTGTCATTTCCATCGCCTTCCATTTCAACTCGTGATGGGTGGGCGCCTATCTCAAAGAATTTGAGAACGATCCTACCTCGAGTAGGACCTGGTGACAAAGGGATTGATACAAAGGGATAGATTCAAAAAAGAACCACAGTTAATGGAGTGCAAGAAACACTATAAATAAGTAAATCGGACGGATCCAACTAATGGATATCAGCTCACCTCGATGTATCTAGAACCCACGCATTTAACATCCAAAGCGGAGCGCTACACGTCCTGGATTTGTTCCTCCAACCACGTCCACAACTCCTTCCCCAGGTCCTCATTGAGCGCCTCCGGATTCGCCGTACTATACCTAGCCCAAGGAATCAAGTACTGAGTTCCCATTCAGTTAGTTTAACGCCCATCTCAGAAGCATAATCCAGGGCATATACTCACCTTGCCATTCATTGTCAGCCCTTCACCAGTCGTCCCTGCCCAAAGCTGTGTGAGCGCCCCCAGCGGCGCTGGGTGAATCAAGTATGCCTAAAATGCGTACAAAGTGAGATTTGGAGTTTGAAGAAAAGGAAGGGAAGAGCGCACCATGATATTTCGAAGAGGCCCAGGCAAGTGTCGCCCGAGGTCTGTCTTGAGGTTGCCGGGATTGAGAGAGACAGAGACGATCCCCTCGTCGCCGTACCTCCTCGCAAGCTCGCTGGAGAAGACGACATTTCCCTATAAACGACCCTACTCTCAGCCTCGCGCAAAAACCATTGTTAATGATAGACTGACGAATTTGCTCTGGTTATACAAGGTAATGGTCGACAGTTTCCTCCGCGCCGGTCCGTCCTTGAATGTGTTAAAGTCAAGTTTGCCCATGCGCGACGCAAACGAGGACGTGTTAATCACTCGCGCCTTGCCTGATGGGGAGGCCTTGGTGGTGGCAAGGAGAGTGGGAAGCAAGAGTTTGGTAAAGTAGAAATGACCTGACGAGCGGATAAGTAGCGATTTCAGCGTATATGAGGACCTAGAACGTTAGCCACTCACCAAGAACGTTGGTTCCGAACTGCAGATCGTATCCCTGCGCCGTGATTAGAGGGACAGGGGCCATCATGACACCACTATCACCGACCAACGCATACATCCAGTCAGCCTCGCCGAAAAGTGCCTATATATGCGTGTAAACTCACGCATTGTTGAACAGAACGTGCAGTTCCTTCTCCTTGCTTTATAAATGCGTAAATCAACGTAAATTTCTCGTTCTGCGGCCAACACACCTCAGGAACTCCTCAGCACCACTCTTCACGGACTTAAAGTCCGCGAGGTCGAGCTTGAGGAATATTGCTTCCTTTCCTCCCGTCTGCTGCTTTAAGTCTTGGATAGCTTGTTCGGCTTTGTCTTGACTGCGAGCTGCGAGATAGACTTTGGCCTTGTGCTGCAGGAGAGCCTTATCGGACGAGGGTCAGTCGTGTTCAAGTCGAGAAGGTTATCTGTTCGCTGAAGTACGTACTTTGACTGTTTCCTCTCCAATACCTATCGGTCGTCTCGTCAGCTACGCGTGTACTCCAACAGACTGTCAACCTCGATTCTCACCAGTGTTTGCTCCAGTCACGATAATAACCTGGCCGGACAGGTCTGGGATGTCATCGACGCTGAAAGTGGACGCTGGGGGGTACGATTCGCTGTAGAACGAGTACGCGTTGCCCATCCTGTATGAGCTTCAAGAAGTTCGAAATCGCACGATGTTCGTGCAGTGGTGGAGGGAATGGCCAGATGATACCAGTGTGCGAGTTCAGCATGTCTTGCTTCGCTTTTACAGTGATAGCGGTGTCAATGACAACGTCACGGCTACAATCCTAGACATTCCTGCTGGCTCGGGTAGCTCGCTGTTGTTAGTTTGTTCAATTGCCGGTGGGCTTATGGGAAGCAGATGGGAGAAATTGGAAAGAAGACGAAAGACGACCGCGTCTCGGCTGTCTCTTCCGTCGCAGTCGTGGGATCCGGACTGACGGCTGTGGAACAGAACATCCGCAGAGAGGCTGCGGCTACGCTGCTTCACAAACTGGATCTCTTCAAATGCTCCACGTAGTCTATGTAGAGGGAAGAATGGGATCAAAGCGACGGAGAACGATAACAAAAGAAGCTTATGTACTGCCACATGTTAGCCTATAGCCTAGAGGTACAGATCACTGATATCGATAACATACACCAGATATACAACACTGAGTACTGAGTAAAAAGTACTGACGAGTCCTTCCCGAATAATTTAAGTATGGCAAGAAATGATGCAGTGGGTTATGATATTGATGAGACATGTGAGGAGAGGAGGAGAGGGCAGGTGAGTGTGGTTGTAGCACTGGTGTAGAAACTAGAATAGGAGGTTGTTCGAGGATACCGGGTGGCTCAAGTCGATAACTGGGGTATCGTCGTGCGACGGCAGATGTCGTCCATCTATGGTGCCCAGGATTTGCTGTGTTGGAGGATCCATGGGTGGCTGATAACTTGGTCGAGAGCGAGTCGTTTCGGTGGGTCGTGTTGGAGGAGCTGTAAACACGCATCAGCAAGAGGGTCCTCCTGATCAAGGCTGAGTATTGTCTCACCCTGGAAATTAGATCTTGAACTTCGGGCGAAAGGCCCTTGGGAAATCTCAGATCAACCTTTGCGATCTTGCGGTAGGTGTCTAACGGATATTTCAGTCAGAGAACGTGGAGTACGAAAGGAGAAACACTCACTGTTGACACTGTTCTTGTCTTCGAACGGTGGGTTACCGACCAAGAACTCGTATGTCAGAACACCGAGAGCCCAATGGTCGACCCGCTCGGTGTGATCCTTTCCTTCCACCATCTCAGGAGGAAGGTAGTCGAGGGTTCCACAGAGGGTCTTGCGACGATTTCCCGGAGCATGCACACTCCATCCGAAGTCACCAATTTTCAGCTCCCCATTGATACCCAGCAACAAATTCTCTGGCTTGATATCGCGGTGAATGACATGCTTCCCATGCAGATAAATCAACGCATCCGCCATCTGATAAATATACTTGGCACTCCTCCGCTCCGAGAAGCGTCCATACTTGGACAGCTGCTTGTAGAGTTCGCCCTTGCCGGCAAACTCGAGCATGAGGAAGATGCGCTTCTCGTCGTGGAAGTAGCCGTAGAGTCGGAGGACGTTGGGGTGGCGCAGGTTCTGTTGAATTTCGATCTCACGTCGGATTTGTTTCTCTACACGGCTTTGCACGATTTCGGATTTGTAGAGGGTTTTGAGGGCGAGGATGTATTTGGGCTCGGATTTGGTCCGCACCATGTAGACACGACCGAATTTGCCCTTGCCGAGTGGACGGCCCATGTCAAAGTCGTGCAATGTCCATTCACGGGTTGGGTTTTTTCTGGTGACGTTGATCTTTTAGTTGTCTGGATA
Organism: Coprinopsis marcescibilis; assembly: GCA_004369085.1. Taxonomy (NCBI): domain Eukaryota; kingdom Fungi; phylum Basidiomycota; class Agaricomycetes; order Agaricales; family Psathyrellaceae; genus Coprinopsis; species Coprinopsis marcescibilis. Next base: position 148,430 of record ML210201.1, read on the forward strand.
TCAAGACCATGAAGTGGAGTCTGCGTACCCATTTACACTGGAATCGAGTGCAAGGTCGTCAGCGGCTTCGCCGTAGACTTTCTCCCCTCGCTTCTCGTTGTCAGTCTCCAATCCTCCATCATAGCTTCCGATGTCAAGTGGCCGGGGTGTCTTAATGGCAGGTTTTTCTGTTGTAGTCGCTGCAAGTGGGTTTCTAAGAGATGAAGATGTCGCTGGTTTCGTGTTTGGGAATGGGTTCGGTGCGCTGAATTTCGTGAGTAGTTTCGAAACGTTGGTTTGGCTGTTTTGTTTGACGTGTCCCGGGCGAAATGAGGACGATGACGACGAGGAAGGCAAATTAGAAGGTTTCTTGGTGGTGGTGGATATCTCGAGGGCAGCTATTTGGCGAGTAACAGAACCGATTGAAGCAGCCATATTAGCTGTGTTGTTATTAAATCTAGACAATTAAGATGAGCCACCGCTCGACTGGCATGTACTTTGAATCTTATACCTATTTAGCGGGAGTTCCGAACGTACTGGGGTCGTAATATGAGCTGCAGAGGGAACAGTGAGCGAGGGCGACCTAGGTCGACAGCGAGACGGTGGTGGTTCACGCAGACCAGGACCTTCTTAATCGGGCATGTTCGACTTTGGCGCGTCTACCACGTGATCGCGTTGATGGGGGACCACCAGGAATCTCTTGGCACCCTTCCTTCCTTCACCGGGCTGCACGGACTGCACCAGCATTGCTCGTTCAAGTTGCCAATTCGTCAGGCAGATGGGGGCATTACGTGCGTTGGTAGGACCCTGAGATAATTGATGGGGCTCCTTGGTGGATTGGATACTTGAATACCCTCGATACCCTTCCACGATCCAGTCCAGCCCAGGTCGCTGGCTCGTAAGCTTCGTTGGCCATAGACATCTCTCAATCAGGTCCCGGGATGGCAATCCTTGGGCCCCCTTCTTGCACGGGGCAGTCAAAGATATGGCATGGCTGGTTGGAAAGAAACAGTTCCACGCTCCAGCGAGCAGAACGGGCCACCTGATCCTGCTCGAGGTAAGATGTGTCTGGTTGATGACAATGCCTTTCAGATAGGCGCCCACAGATAAGTTGAAATGGAAGGCGATTAGGTCGATACGACATAACCGGGCTAATCAAAACCAGGCATAAATAAGTACAAGGGATTTATGTAACAGCCCAAGACGAACAAGCGTTTCCATTTAGTATCACTCACGGGAAAGAATGTAAATATTCGGATTCTATGTATTTGAAAGAGATACCAACCGCAGGTCAAATGGGCAGTATTATACTCGAGTAATTTGTGCCTCAGTGGAAGCTGAACTTATAATTTTAGGGATGGCTACGAGCTCATGCAGAACCTGATGACATTCATAACGCAGCAATAACGTAGGGAAATGATTATTGAGCTGGGAGCTCATTATGCAGTTGGGATTCTTAGTATCGAGGCAGCCTACTAATGCAGATGATATAGCGGTCTGGTGGTTGGCATGGACTGGACGGAGAGAAGTTAAAGAGAGGAATAACATGATACTGTAAGGTGCATTTTCAACCGACTGTGAGCTAATGATATTGTTCATGTTAAGTCTATCCCTTTGTCTTAATCCCTTGGTCACCAGGTCCTACTCTAGGTAAAATCGGTCTCAATCATGACATTGTCCTGAGGTATGCGCTTGCCCATCACAAGTTGAAATCCAAGGCAACGTCACAGGTTGAAGTTGAAACGTAAAGTAATGTTGAAGATGACACTCGGGCCGCTCAGAACCTGGCGTATATAAAGGGCACTCATCAGCGCTCAGCCCCAGAAGAACGACATCTCCTTCCATTTTGATGACCGTCCCAGCTACAGTCACCGAGGCTCCGCCTCCCTTTCAAGATCATGTTATCGAACTCGTCTCTAGTGAGGCCAGCAAGATTACTGGGGTGTCCGTGTACACCTCTCGTGCCGAAATCACGCGTTTGTTCAAGCTCGACCTGAAAACTGGCCAGAACCAAATCATCATCGATGGCCTACCCAATGGAATCGATAAAGACTCTGTTCGGTACTTGCTCATTCGGAACTCTCGAAATGACTTTCTTATCAATGTTGGCATACAGGGTTGACGGACATGGCTCCGCGACAATCCACGATGTGACAATTTCGCCGACTCCGCCCAAACCCGCTGCAGTCTTGACGTCGCCTACGCTTGAAGAGCTTAGGACGAAGCAGACCAGCATTGAGAATGCCAAGGAACGGGCAAAGAATGCGTCAGATTTCTTGGTGACGTACCTTAGCAAACAGGATCCCCCTCAAATCGACCCTCGAAAGCTTCAGGATATCATCGACAACTACGAAACTGCGTCGCACAAACTAGACGAAAAGCTCACCAAGCTGAGAGCCGACCAACGGGTAGTTTCTGAAGAACTACGCAAGGAGGAGGAGATTCTTCGGTTAAATTATGCTGCTACAGCTCCGAGCGGCATGCTCTACCGCAGGGCGACTGTAGCCGTGTTTGCAGACGCCGAGGGTCCAGTGGAGCTGGAGCTAAGATACGGTGGGTTGAGATCGACCTCTTACTCGGATAGCTCAGCTCACGAATCCTTGCCTCGGTGTTAGCGGTTACAAACGCTACCTGGACGCCCATTTACGATGTTCGAATTGACACCGAGGCTGGCTTAAAAGATAAACCTGTTGTTCTAACGTACAAGGCTTCCATTGCACAGCACACCGGGGAGGTAAGAGTTGTCGATCTGATCTGAATTCGGTGCCTGCAAGGCTGAACGCTCTTCTCAAAACCCAGGACTGGAGAGGGGTTCCTATTGTTCTGGAAACGTCCAAACCCACAGTCGGAGTAAACCTCCCATCGATCCATCCTTGGAAACTTTCGGTCTATGCTCCCCCTCCGCCACCTCGATATCCGGCTCAACCTATGATGGGGATGCCAATGATGGGGCAACCTCCAGTGATCATTCAGTCAAGGTCAAGGTCAAGTTCAAGATCCAGGTCCAGGTCACGCGAACGTCGGAGACGGTCGCGGTCGCGATCCCGGTCACCTCGTCGAATTGTGATTCAACAACCTTCCATAATTGCCCTTCCAGCACAATCCATGCCTCCGCCGCCAGTCCTCCAACAAATGATGGCGGAAGCGTCCAGGGCAAGCGATTTCAACGTCACGTTCACTGTACCTGGTCTGATGTCTATACCGAGCGACCGAATTGCGCACAGTGTGACCATCGTTAAATTGGAGCTCGGCACTACGCTGGAATGGGTTTCCATCCCTAAAGTTGATGCAAAAGTCTATTTGAAGGTGCGGCCCCCAATGCTATTCAAAGATGTGCGCGCTGACTTGCCAATCTTACTCAGGCCGTGATCAAGAATGCTTCAGACTACTCGTTTTTGAGCGGTACCTCGAGCATCTATCTCGATGGGAGCTTCATCGCAAAGTCTCGCATACCTTCTGTGAGCCCTGGTCAGAGTTTCGACTGTTCTCTCGGGTAAGCTATATTACACCCCTGTGCCCTGATCCAACTGAGCGCATATTCGTCTATTAGACTGGACCCATCCATCCGCGTCACGTACCCTCCGCTTTCGAAGAACCTCGTTCAAACTGGCTTTGTGACCAAATCGAAGACTCAAACTTACACCCAGCAAATCGCGATCCACAGTACCAAATCCGTGGCTGTCGACAATCTGATTATTAGAGATCAAGTTCCCGTCTCAGAAGACTCGACCATCATCGTAAAGCTCTCCTTGCCTTCTCTCGAGGCTCCAGACGTCAGAAACGCATCGAACACGAAGACCATGTTCTCTATGCAGAAGGAGACTGTGGTAAATAAGTCGGGGGTACGTGTCCCTGCACCGGTGAATGTTGGCAACGGCGTTGTCGCGCAGTGGGATGGGGTGGACAATGTGTTGTCAGAGGACGATGTTGGGAGTTTGGGGAAGGACGGGCTGTTGTTTTGGAAGTGCTCTGTCCCACCGCAGGGGAAAGTTAACCTTTCTTTGCGTTATGAGGTTTCGGCGCCTGTTGACTCGCGCATCACTGGGCTTTCGAACTAACCACAAATTCTATGTGCCAATCCTTGTCTCACTTGTCAGCCGGTGGCCGCTTGGGCAGCCTATGAGCAGAGCTAGTAGTTACTAAGGTGTCCGAGTGCATATTTAAACCCCTTGAAAGCGATAAATAATATATCAGTCTGAGGGAGGGTATCTGTCACAGTAGAAGGCAACCTGGGAGCTTCCGTAAGCGGAGGTAGGGGATCAACTGAAAACTGTATAATTATTTCTTGTTTTGAGCGTCTTTCAGTATGATCGAGACATTGGGATCTACTCCAGAAAGTTCCTCAATGGGGTTGTTCTAATCCGGGATATTAGGGACACCTGACCACAGGAGAACTAAAGGGTGGACTTACCCAGAGCATCTTTTGAGCTTTGACGCCTTCATTACTCATGGTATAGTCACTCGTTTCTTGAACTGCCATGCCAAAGCAGAAGGTACCCCGCATCGAGTCGGGGTTCTCCTTGCCAGCGTGGCCCAAATAATTTATCGGCTACCTTCCTCCGACTCGGATGTCCACGGCAAGAACCAGTCCACGATTCTAAATGAGGAACCCTTTACCCCGACAAGTTTGTGCCGTAGCTCGGAGCAACAGTAGCCAGGGCAAGCGCTGTTGAAAATGACTGCCGTATTCTCGAAGGCCTGTGCCAGAGACCGCACTTGACGGGAGAGGCGCCGATAAATTGGCATGAAAATACGCCCACAGACTGTGTTTCGACCTGTTTCGACCTGTGTGTGTGTCAGAAGGGCGATAGAACGTATTTCGGCGATAAATTGTGCCACTAGAGCAAGTTGTATGTCATTGCATCCTCCGAAAAGCCAATGCAGAACACTGAACCATAAACATTGAGCGCCGAGGCTTAGATGACAGCTGACCACTTCTCTGATTGAAATTTGAGGGTGAGAACATCAAACACCAAACGGCAGGAACAGCCACTTCGTACTGTGGCCATGCGCCTGAAACAGACACTTCCTTACTTATCTTGCGCCCTATCGCCCGGTAGCTCTTGGGTAGCTCCATGTCACTTTCGACGAAAATTAAACGCATATTCAGGACGCGGAAGGCAGAACCCCCGGGGAAGGCAGGACTAGGTTCGAGGGAATCAGTATCATCGGCCTCGAACACCGGTCAAGTGAATACAGCTATGGCTTGTTCTGCCTCTACGTCAAGCTCAGAGCCACCATATCCGCATGAGAACTCTGGTAAGCACAGTGCCAGCCTAGCTATACCTCTGCTAGAGCTCCCATAGCCAGATCACAAGGTCATAGCCCTGACCCAGACACGGGGGGCTCGCCTTTGACCTCAGTCGTCGAAGATGGCTCCCCATCCTTCTTCAGCAAATCCCAAGGCGTCCAAATCATCAACTCTCAGCTCATCGCTACCCACTCTGCTACTATAGCTGGACCAGATCCGAACCTGGGTAGAGTTGCAAGAGGTAAGCGATGGGCACCATGGCGAATACCCGAATCTGATAAGCTGCCACAGGGAAGAAACTTCTCCTGGCACAGATAGCATCCAGCGCGTTGTTTAACTCTCAAGAACGAACCGACCCTCCGAGATGCGATGAAGACACACGAGTCGGGCTCCTCGACGAAATCGGTGATTGGGTGGATGAAATCCCAACGCTTAAAAAGCTGCTATGCATAACCGGGTCAGCTGGTTCCGGGAAGTCTGCCATAGCCCAAACCACGTCTGAACGAGGTGACAAGTCCAACAAGGTCGCCGCCACATTCTTCTTCTCAGTGAACGACCCCACGCGAAGCAATCTCGACCACATCGTAGCGACACTTGCATACCAGCTCGCATTGTCCGACAAGGAGGACAGCACCTTCGGTGATTGCATATTCAGAAGAGTAGAGCGAGACCCCTCCATTTTTCAACGTTCGATCGAGACGCAAGTTGTCGAGCTAGTCGTGAAGCCGTTCCACGAGGCGTTTCCTGATGGGCTTCCAAGTACTCTATCCTTTCCATTGCTCATCGTAATCGACGGCCTAGACGAGTCTGGCAGTGCGGACAACCAGGCGAAATTGCTTCGAATTCTTTCAACCACGTTCATCGACACCGATCTCCCGTACAAGTTTCTGCTCACAAGCCGACCTGAAACCACCCTCCGCGCAGTATTGCTCCAGGACACGGGATACATGCACGCCAAAGCCTACCACATCCACCTCAACGACCACGATGCAACTGCAGACATTCGACAATGTCTAACACGCGGACTGCGAGCCATTGGGGAAGCGAGTCAGGATCCCAAGGCTCAGAAAGACTGGCCTTCTGATGCAGAAATCGAAAGAATCGCCCACGCAGCCGCTGGACATTTCATCTACGCAGCAACAGTGGTCAGATTTGTTGGTCAGCGCCGTCGTTGGCCAGTACCGCAGCTGAAAGTCGTCCTCGATACAGTTGTCGCCAACCGTTCTGTTGCGCCCTCAGCACAAGGCGATTTGAATTGCAAACGCAATCCTCTGTCGGATCTAGATGCACTTTACCGCAGGATTTTCGTTACTGCTCAGCAAGGGCTTGAAGAGCAGACAGGAACTGATGATCCCCTCGCTCTAATCCGAGTTGTGCGGGGAGTTTATTGTTTGCGAACCGTTAGAGTCACGAAATTTATCTATGCTCCTGGCTTTGAAAGGAATATTCGTATGCGGGGTGGGATAGCCCTAACCAGCGCACGAACTGTCGAAGCTGTAATTGGGCTGCAACCGGGGGAGCTTGCCTTTTATTTTTCCGACTTACATTCCGTTTACCAAATTCAAATAGCAAACCTTGACGGTGTATGGATCGAGCCATACCATCGATCTGCCACGGAGTTCTTGGGAAACCCGGAACGTTGTGGTGATTTGTTCGTACCCAAGGACGATCTTTGTAGGACCATTGCTACAAATTGCCTTCACATCCTCGCGGAAGCCAATGATTTGGGTGTGTCCTCTTTTTTTCGATCTTATATATTTAATGATGCACATTGGCCCGCAGAACTCGGTGATTTAGAGGATAAGTCAAAAGATTGGGATGAGACAGCACCCACCGCTGTGATCACAAGACACCGCATTCTTGTATTCTGCCTCAGGCACTGGGTCACACTCATACCCACTCCAGAGTTGTGGCGGAGCGAGTCGGGTGAGCCCGAGGATGTGGAAGACACTCTGAATCGCGCCAAGATGTTGGAAAACTGGCAAAGTGTCGTCCGTCCCTTTGCGGTCAATGGACTCTTCCGACGGATCGCAAACGTGCTTTTGCAGCATTCGGCACACAATCTTAACAAATACATATCTGTAACTGGGTTCACGTTAGCCTGCCTCTTTTGGGAGTATCCTTATAAATATGGCCTGGAGGTGGGTTTCGAGAAATTCCTGCATATGTGGGATCCCTGCACGGCTGACGAGAATACTCTTAAAACATAGTGGGATCCGATCATCATTGGCGACGTCGAGGAACTGCTCAATGCAATCAATGTCCTTCAAGAAAAGGCAGGTTATGGTGGGCTGCTCCTATTCCATGAGATGGTCACCTCTGCCGAGCAATGATTTGCAACTCAGCCATTGAAGCAAATGTTCTGCAGGGAGAATCGTCATGCTAAAGTACTTCTAGTAACATTTACGGGCCGAAATTTCCTTGATACATTATGATTGTACCCGTTTTCTCTCTGGGGAACACGTTCTATGGATGCAGATTGGCCACGGAAAGAAATCACAGATTCCAAACTCCTTATCCACTCTACAACCTCGGCTTTTCTTCCTCAGCCTTAGCCTTATCAGCCCTTGCCGCAGCCTCCAACATCTCCCTAACCTGGGTAGCAGCTTCCGCCAAATAATGCGCCATCAACTGATTCCGCTCCCTCGCCTTCTCACTCTTCACCACCCTCTTCTCCTTGCTCACACCAGCGGTATCTCACACAGCCTCATCTTCACAGCTCGTAACCGTCCACCGCACATAACCCTCCCCGATGCTATACAAAAGCCCAAAGCCATCATCAGGAACAACCTCGCCATGGCCCCAGCCATCAAACCACGGGCTGCTCGGCTGCGACGTCGACAGCTCCCAATAACAATTGTTCGAATTTCCAAACGCCTTGTTGGTATAGATCGCCGGCACAGGCTCATCAGACTTGAGCAACCGCTGGGGCCGCTCACACAGCTTTGGGTGATGGGAGACTGAAGATGATCGGCCAGGTATATGTGCTGGATTATGCATTGGGGATGGGCCAGTAAACTAAGGTAGGGCCAATTCACGACCCGTCCACGTCACGTGAGCCCAATTTTACCATGATTTCGACTTGTTTTGCGATTGCACTCTGCCACAACACGAAGTTTGTCTTGAAATGGTGTGTAAATGGTAGCCTTGACTAATATGAGCAGATCTGTGGTTTTAGATTTCTCAGATTCTCAGTCTTTGGACCAAATGCAGACCATCCGTTCCGTAAGTCAGGGCCCTCACTTGTGACGCGTCTAACATGAGCGGTATCCCCTATTTCAAGAATTTAAAACCACAGATTTGTTTTTACGACTGCCAAATTGCAGACGGAGCAGCTTTTATATTCCAAACTGCGATGTGCGAGAGCGCAACCGCAAACTAAGTCTGAAATCGGCCAAAATACATCTCACGTGACGTGGGTGGATTGTGAATTGGCCCTACCTTAACTGAAAGGGTACTCAGTACTCAGTACTTGATTTATTGGGCAAATTATGGCATGCCATATCAAGAGGCGCTCAACGAGGATCTGGGGAAGGAGTTATGGACGGTTGGAGGCTAGCGGCTCTAGATACAAGGTTAGCTAACGTCTATTAGGTAGATCCGTCCGATACTACTTTGACTCAATTTGTAGTGTTTCTTGTGCTATTCAACATTGTACTTCATTGACACGAATCAACCCCTTTCTGTCAATTCCTTTGTCACAGGATCCTACTCGAGGTAAAAGCTGTCTCACTCATGACATTATCTTTGAGATAGGCGCCCGCCTATCACAAGTTAAAATGCAAAGCAATGTCCCAATTTATGGAGGGAGATGAGAATGATACGATACCCTCGGGCCGCTCAGAACCAGGAGGTATATAGGGAACTCATCAGCCCAAGAATATCAGCACTGCCCTTTTGTCTCCCTTCCTGGCCATCTGGATGGACGACTCAGCCACAGTCGCTGAGGCTCCGCCTCCCTTCCAAGATACCCATGTTATTGAGCTCATCTCTGGTGTGGCTAGCAAGATTACTGGCATGTCCGTGTACACCTCTCGTGCCGAAGTAACACGTTTGTTCAAGCTCGAACTGGGAACTGGGAAGAACCGGATCATCATCGACGGTTTACCAACTGTACTCGATGCAGACTCTGTTCGGTGCCTACACATTCCAAGCTCTTGGAGCGAAATTCTTACCAATGATGGTTTACAGGGCTGATGGATATGGCTCCGTGCAGATCCACAACGTGACAGTATTGTGGACTCCGCTCAAGCCCTTTACATTTTTAACGTCACCTTTACTTGAAGAGCTTGAGATGAAGAAGACAAATATTGAGGATGCCAAGGAACGGGTAAAGAATGCGTCAGAGTTTTTGATAAAGTACCTTGGGAGGCAGGATTCCCTTCAAACCAACCCTGGCAAGCTTCAGGATATCATTGACAAATACAAATCTGCGTCACACAAGCTGGACGAAAGGCTTACCGATCTGAGAGCTGAGAAACGGGCGGTCTGCAAGCAGATACGCATGGAGGAGGAGAGGCTTCGATTGGACCATGCGGATACAGCTACCTGCGTCATGCTCGACTGTAGGGTGACTATATCCGTGTTTGCTGATGTCGAGGGCCCAGTGGAACTGGAGTTGAGATACGGTGGGTTAGGATCGACCTTGTTCTTGATATTTCAACTCACGAGTCTGTGTCATTAGCGGCTACTAATGCTACCTGGAAGCCCATTTACAATGTTGGAATTGAGACGGAGGCTGGCAGGATGAAGGGCAAGCCTGGAGTTGCTCTAACATACAAGGCTTCTATTGCACAGTACACCGGGGAGGTAAGAGCTCTCGCTCCGACCTGCCATGCTTCCGAAAGGCTGAAATAATTATAATTTTCTTAAACAAGGACTGGATAGGCGTCCCAATTGTCTTGCGGACTGCCAAGCCCACAGCTGGCCTGTGCCTTCCTTCACTTTGTAATTGGATTCTCTCGGTCTATGATCCTCCCCCACCCTCCCAATATCCGGATCCGCCTCACCCTGTTACTCTAGCCATGGCACCGACTATGATGTCACAGCCGATGATGGCTCCGCCCATAGTCGTTCGAGCCAGTGTTGGGCGGACACTGTCTGCGATCAAATTATGTGACTAAAGTCAGTGTGCAGTTGGCAACCAGTCACTGACTGGACACTGACTGGACATTGCTGACTAAACATGGCCGCCCATACTGGGAAATGCCGGGTTCAAGTCCGGTGCACCGGGTGCAGCCCCTGTTGGGACGTATTCACTCGTTTCGACCGTCTATTAGTAGTAATGTTAGCTTGTAGTGTTTGTATAAGATGCATCTGTCTGTATCTACCAAAGACTACGACAAAAAGCTGTATATCAATGATTTCTGGCACTCTGTTGCTTGATGGAAGCGAAGCATGAGAGATAATTCACTCAAAGAAGATTCTGAATCCTGGAGACAAATGGAGGGAGTCCAGTGCACTAAGTGACGGGGTGCAATGTATTTTGTCTGTGTCTCCCCAGCCTGCCATATAAATAGCAATGTGTAGCTCAATCTTGAGGCATAAGCCTTTCACGCCATTCAGCCTTAGAGACCAGCCTGCACTGTACTCAGCCTTGCACCCTTTCTTCTATTCTCTATGTCTTCGGCACGTACACTACCCTGGCACAAGCAGCAAATGAAGTTTCACCCATGGAAACTGAAATCTGATGTGTCCAAGCGAAACGAGGCTTACGGAGCTGGTGCAAAGGCAAAGCTCTACTGCATCGCATGCTATGACCAACACTTTTCTGAAGTGCTTGCGGAGGATCAGCGCCAGGTCCTTGCTGGAACTTTAGTGAAAGAGCGCACACCCAAAGAGATTGAGCTTTACTGTATGTGTATTTTCATACTAGCATGCTAATAAGGTGAAACTGATCAATAATAGTGTGGGGGTTCATGGCTAAGACTTCAAAGTACCAGAAGTCAACAATTGAGCGTTATGGAGCAAGACGCGATGATAGGAAGACATTACTCAACCATCTCGCATCATGCGATTATGTTTCTTCACAAGTCCGTCACACAGCTCTTGACCTGACTCACCAGAAGACCCAGCAGCTTGACTCAGATCTAGATGAGTCCCAGCCACAAACCCCTTCTATTGGAACACCCCTGGGAATGGTGACATTCCACCCATCTTTACCTGGTGCAGAAGGGCTGAGTCCAGCACTATCAAATCTGTCTGAACTTCCCTTTCAAATGAGCTACAAATCCACATCATCGCTTGCCCCATCAGACTCGGCATCTAATATTGCAACAAGGCGTGCAACTTCTCATGGTCCATCACGGCGTCCATCAGCACTTGGTCTCCATATCCCCGAGGGATCTCCCAATATAGGAGCGAGCCTCCCAGGCACTCCGCAATACACGACACAGTGGAGCAAGACCGATCAGCTAGAGTTGGAGGAGATGCTGGCTGAGACCACTGTCTCGGCCAACCTACCATTCAGCTGGGTTGACAACCCTCAATTCATTGCATTCATGGATTGCTTTCTTCCGCAGGCAAAGACACCATCCCAGAAGGTGTTGAGTGGCCGCATCATTCCCAACCTTGTCCAGAAAGCTTGGGGCCGTGTTCGCAATGTAATTCGGGGGAGATCAGTCACCTTGCAAGCGGATGGGTGGACAGGAATCAATCACCGTCATGTTATAGCTTTTATGGTTGGCGTTGATGGAAAGGTATGCGCCGTGTATGGATATATATCTATTCAAATCCTAATTACTTACATCTAATGACAGGTTTATACAGTCAATGTGATCGATGCTACAAACGAGCGCAAGACTGCAGACCAGTTTCTCGAACAACTCGATGCAGCATACCACAAGGCAGAGACAGATATGGGTGTCATGGTTATCTGCGTGACAACTGACGCCTCAGGAGAGGCTGCAAAAGCCCGGCGCCTATTCAAATTACGTTACCCACACATCATCGTCCTTGACTGTTATGCACATCAGGTAAGCTGCTCAGATTCCTCCGTTGTGTGGCAATCTACAACCAGACTCATGTTATCCCTAAACAGGCAAACCTTGTTGTTGGAGACTACTTCCGTGCTTCGGACGACCGCCTGATCCAACTCACTACAATGGCATGCAAGCTCATCACTTGGTTGAGAAGTAAAACCCTGCTATTAGGTCTCATCTGTTCAGCTTATGCACAGCACAATAATGGAAAGACGAAATCCATTCTCCGGGCAGTGCTCACACGTTGGACATCGCATTACCTGGCATTTAACCGGCTACTTGAACTCCAGCAAACCCTGGACCTGGTGGTACTTCAAGACGCCATGAAGCCAGCTGATCAGAAGCTGATTGTGATTGGCGATGCAGCAGCAAAAAATTGGGCAAAGAAGATGATTGAAATTATCAAAGATAGCTCATTCTGGTTGGGACTTGTGCGGTAAGCACTTATTCCATGATGTGACATAAATAGATATTGATCAATGTGCAGTGTCGTTCGCCATCTTTGTCCCCTTGCTATTGCAACCAACATGCTCCAATCAGTATCATGTCGCCTTGATACTGTTCTCATCACATTTGGCTTCCTTTACATGCAGTTTACCAAAATGAAGCAGGAACTCGGTGCAACAGATGAGGACATCGCAGCATGTGAGCGAGTCATCAATAGCATTGAAAAGTGTTGGGCGAAAGCAGACCAAGCTATCTTCATTGCCGCTGTTATCCTCAACCCCTTCTACCCCTTTACAATATTCCAGGGTGCTAACTTCTTGAGCATGGCAGGCACAATCAAACTTTTCCAAGACCTGTGGACACGGTTCTTTCGGGAAGATCCACCAACTGAACTTGATCTGGAGGTTATGGATTTTATCAGCGGCACAGGCGTCTACCAACAACTGGCGATGATGGTCAATTTGGAGGAGGCAGCGGCAATTAAACAGGTACGTCGCATACTTTTGGCACACACACTCAAGGTTTTCACTCAACTGATTAAATTAGGGATGGGATGTCAATCCCATAAATGTCTTCGACTTGCTCAAGCTGATTGGGACACCAGATACACCATTAGTCCGCCTTTCTCGCCACCTCTATGCTGTGTCAACCAACTCGGCATCATGCGAGCGCCTGTTCAGCTCGTTTGGGAATCTCCTGACAAAGCTTCGCAATCGGTTGGGACTGGGTATCATGCAGTCGATCGCAGAGCTCAAGCTGCGAATCAATGATGAAAACCGGAACAACACCCAAGCTCAGCAGCGTCTAAAGCGTCATCTTGGACACAAAGTCCCGCAAGCACAGAACCTGTTGGTCTCAGGTACATAAGTCATTTCGAAGTCTCATCGATTATATTTGTCTAAAATATTACCAGTGTCGAGCACAGGAACTTCTGTTCCCTCTGGCACTAGCCCGGAGAACTTGACATCGCCTTACCCAACATCGACACCGCCTAGTATAGGTGACCCCATATCAAATGACTACACAGCCTGGGTACAGGCTCAAACACGGCTGATTGACGAGGAAGAAGCGGAGGATTGTGGCAGAACCAATGTCAATGAGATCAGACGCCGGGATCTATCCTTGGCAGATGTTACTTTTGGGTCGTATCCCCTTTGCATGCTTTTCAACTATTCCGAATCAACTTGGATGCAGAAATACGAGAACACAGGTGCAAAGACATTTGATCAGGAGCTGGAAGTCTATGAAATGGTTGATTTACAAGATGCAGAGGGTGTAGAGGATGTGGAAGGTGTCCAGCTGGATCTTGATGCATCTGCAGAGTCGTCTGTCCTTGCCATGCTTTCTCATACTCGTTGATACCCCAAATAACACAAAAATTAACTTATCTACTGTATGTACAAGAGGATATAGGATCACGTTATCATATCTAAATTGAGACCAAAGTTACGGTTTTGCTGACAGCCGAGTGTCATGTGAAGTATTGATGGACAGTGACTGGTTGGTGTCTGGTCACTGTCCATTTTACCTGTCCGATGCGCCAGTCACTGACCAGTCACCGACTTGGCCAACGCTGGTTCGAGCTAGTAGGTCTAGCTCCCGCTCCTCTTCACCGCGTCGGTGGTGGCGGTCAAGATCCCGCTCACCTGGAACTCCTATTATAATCCCCCAACCTATACGCAGGCCGTTGGTTGTCCAACAGACTGTGGCGGAGACATCCAGAGCAGGCCATTCCAACGTCACATTCACTGTACCTGGTCTGATGTCCATACCGAGCAATCAAGTTGCACACAGTGTGACCATCGTCAAATTGAAGCTTGATACTAAGCTGAAATGGGTTTCAGTACCTAGAAACGAGACATGGGTCTATTTGAAGGTGCGGCATCCAGTATCTAATGATATGGTTGGCATCTCCTGACGCAATCTTGCTCAGGCCGTAATTAAGAATGCTTCGGATTACTCGCTTTGAGCGGCATATCGAGCGTCTATCTCAATGGGAGTTTCGTTGCAAAGTCCTGTATACCTGCTGTGAGCCCTGGTCAGAGTTTCGATTATTCTCTTAAGTAAGCTCCACTAAATCACTGTCTTCTTGATCCAACTGAGCGCATACTCGTCTACCAGACTGGACCCATCCATCCGCGTCACCTATCCTCCATATTCTCTAAACACTATCCAAAAGGGCTTTATGAGGAAGTCAAAGACTCAAACGCTCACCCAGCAAATCACTATCCACAATACCAAATCCGTGGCTATTGACAATTTGATTATTCAAGATCATATTCCAGTCTCAGTACATTCGACCATCACCGTAAAACTCCTTTCGCCTTCTCTCGAAGCTCCAGATTCCAGAAAAGGATCGAAAGAGACTCTGGTAAACAAGTTGGGGGTACGAGTTCCTGCACCGGTGAATGTGGGCAAGGGCGTTTTCGCGCAGTGGGACGGGGTGGATAATGTGTTGTCAGAGGATGATGCTGGGAATTTGGGGAAGAATGGACTTTTGATTTGGAAGTGCTCTGTCCCTCCACAAGGGAAAGTCAACCTTTCCTTGCGTTATGAGGTTTTGGCACCTGTTGCCTCCCACATCATTGACCTTTTTAACTATTGTCCAGACTAATAGGCCCGTGTACTGTGATTTACAAGACTGCATCAGTAAAAGCCTCTGATGGGCGCCCCTCAGCCTTTAGTAATCTTCTTGTGTCATCGACCCACAGGAACTCCGTGGATTTTATGGATTTCAGTGGGTATATTCTGAGTTTCTACGTGTGCCAGTCATGCCATGGCCGCGCCTACCCATAATGCGTGCTAAAAAAGACTGCCAAGGCATTTTGGGACCTTTGTGGCAATGTGGTGGCGGGCTGCAACACCAGA
Organism: Coprinopsis marcescibilis; assembly: GCA_004369085.1. Lineage (NCBI taxonomy): Eukaryota > Fungi > Basidiomycota > Agaricomycetes > Agaricales > Psathyrellaceae > Coprinopsis > Coprinopsis marcescibilis. The sequence goes on from ML210201.1 coordinate 163,955, forward strand.
AACAAAGTGATGCCAAAGACCGCTAGCGCTGTTTTCTGCCGCAACAACGCGTCATTTGAACCCCCGCCAGGGCCCCGGCCAACCTTCATGAGACTCTTCAGAACACAATAAGTACGATGCCTTAGGCCTGAATGTAGACAAACATTACTCGCCACACACGCGATCGACCCATCTCCCATAAAACAAAACCTTCTCCATCTAGCCCAAATAACACAAAATGGGCACTGTTTGGTCGATGTACACGGAATCGTACCCTCCGAGGTCGAAATTCAATGTTGAAGACATCCCAGATTTGTCTGGCAAGGTCGTCATTGTCACTGGAGGGAACAGTGGTAAGCCCACATGCATTCAGCTTAACTTGTCTGGTACTCACTCTATTGCTACTAGGTATTGGAAAGGAAACAGTCAAGGTATGCATCCTTCCAATGCCATGTGGTGTCCCGTTAGACATAGCTGACCTTTCTTTTTCCAGGCTTTGCTTCAACATAACGCGAAGGTCTACCTCGGAGCGCGCAGTCGTGAAAAAGCCAAGGAGGCGATTCAGGAACTGAAAGATGAAACAGGAAAAGAAGCCATCTTTCTCAAACCTGACCTTGCAGACCTCAAGTCCGTGAAGAGCGGTGCGGAGGAATTCATCAGGTAAGAAGTTATTCTATTGCTCCTTGTCTCTTTGTCTGACACATTTTTCCAGCAAGGAGAAGGAGCTTCACATTCTGTTCAATAATGCGTGAGTCCCTTGTGCATCCTCATCTGTATCTTTGCTGGATTTAACTCTGGTGACAGTGGTGTTGGGGTGCCACCCTTTGAAATGATGACGGCTCAAGGATGTTTGGAACCAACGTCCTCGGTACGTGTACTGAAAATAAATTGCTATTCCTGCGCCCCACTCACAGGCCATGTACTCAGGCCACTTTTATTTCACCAAGCTCCTTTTGCCTGTCCTAAGGTGAGGGTAGTCAACACCTCTTCCTCTGCCGCGTGGGTGGGCGCAATCGACTTCAACACATTCAAAGACAGCCCTGCCCGATCAAAGCTTTCCACAACTGCGTTGTACAGCCAGAGTAAACTCGTAAGTTTTGAATTCACCTCTCCTGAAGGGGCTGTAATGTGGGAGGCTTACATCAGTTGTGTGTCAGGGAAATGTGATCTTTTCAAACGAGCTTGCTCAGCGATATGGAGATCAGGGCATCATATCCTCCTCGCTAAATCCTGGCAACATTGTCACCAACCTCATGCACTATATGCCTAATTTCATCAGAATTGTTGTTGTATGCACTTCTGTTTTTTTTTTCTGAAACGTTTAGCGTGGATTAACATGTTTGATAGGAATTCGGCCTCCATCCAGTAAATAAGGGAGCCCTGATGCAGCTGTGGGCTGGAACATCTGACGAGGGGTTGAATATGAATGCAAAGGTCAGTTGCTCAAAGTTTGATACCGAGTGGCCTTCTGACGCTATATGTAGTATTTGATTTCGTGGGCTAGGTACGCACTGTACGGACCCCAAAACCCACTGGCCCTTGACGAGACACTTGCAAAGGAGATGTGGACCTGGATGGATGAGCAAGTACAGGATGTGTAAGGGCTATTGTGGGATCAATAGCTCCTGTGAGGCTCTGTTTGTTGTTGAGTAGATAGATGTAACATTGCCTTGGTGAAAAACAATAATTATGTGACTAATATATATATCCCTGTCATAGTCACGCTATAAAGTAGCGACTGCCGCTGTCAGCTTTATCCCAGTGTTCTCGATAAAACCCCAGCGGTATGTCAAGATTATTTGAGAGGGCTCTCAATAATGCAGCCTGCCAGGGGGCACTGGCAGTGAATCTGCACCATCGTTCCATCTGTTACATTTCGCATTTACCGCAATTATACAAGGTCACTCCGCGAAGGAAGTCAGAAACTCTGGGCGGGTTTCTCGAGTTGGTGAATGGGTCGTGGTAGGGCGCTTATTACGTAACTTGAGGCGTTGGCCATAGTCAGGTCTTCGATTACCGGTCGGCTTGGCTGAGCAGGATATTACCGCTTATTACCGAGAGGATGAGGCTTTCGGAACTACGTATGTACGCTCAATTAAGCCCAAGGTATGTAACCGACGTCGATAACGTGCCTTACCGGATCCGAGTTGTAAATGAGATAGGGGGACCTGCAGAACTGCTGTGGCTAGTCTCTATCTTGAGAACCCCGGCTCTCAATGCCTTTTGTGCGAGACCCTGGGTGACATACACCTTTATGTAGCCACATTTCTCTTCTTAGAGGCTACACTGAATCCTACCGGCTGCAGAAGCAGACTGTCGCATTACCCGAGATACACATGCTCGGCCAAAAGAGGGAACAATCTGAACGGATGTGGGTCGCCGGGATCGGGTGTCATATTATCCGGAGTTTCTCCTGTCACCTATACTTGGGCGCTTGATTTGAGCCACAGCGTCCTCCTCGTACGCATATCGCAATACAAACCAAGTTCATCGCGTAAAGCGAACACAAGCCTTCGGCTTGCCCGTGGCTTCGCCACGGGGGAAAAACACAGGCTTGCCCTGCGGCCCGCCAACACAGAGGCTTGGCCTGCGGCCCGCCTTAGTAGAAGGAAGTTGTAAGTGTTAGAAAAAATATCAATTCAGAATTTGTAATACTTCAGGATATACAATATTTTTAGTTCTAAGTGGTAAAGTAAAATCATCACGTGGATCAGTAATAGCTTTTATGTTATGAACAGAAGTAACTCGGGAAACTGCAACATAAAGTTGCCCATGAGTGAAAACAGGAGTACGGAGATCAAGACCAACATGTTTTACTGATTGACCTTGAGACT
>ML210202.1:2257-19710 GCA_004369085.1 Coprinopsis marcescibilis
AATAACAGTTCTTGTCAGATTCCTGTCAACTCATATTTGAGAGGACCTTTTCCCAACAACTGGAATAGGCTGAATAAGGTCACTTCTGCCGAAACCCAGAAGATAACTAATATCTTGACAACACCTGCTCTGTATACACAGCATTCAAAAAAGTGACCGAACAGCACGTGACAGAAAGAGGCGTGCATTTAGTGGTGGTTCAAAATTATTTACTCTACTCCTTTACTACTCACTTGCATTACCCATAATGACCACAACTAAGACTCCTCGCATTGAACATGATACTCCCAAAAAGAACAGATTCATTGGAGCAATGCAGGCAACCGGAAAACTCAATCAATCTGCACACTTGGCTGGGCTGGCACCATCCACTGCATCAGGCATCTGGAAAAAGTTCAACAGGACAGGCTCATGCAAGAATAAGCCTTGCTCAGGGATCATAACATCAAATTGTTCCTGCATCCGCCATTGTCTCCTGATGTTAATCCCATCGAGCCACTCTTGAATGACTTCAAAGCCATCATATGCACCTTGCCACGCCAACCAACCACAGTTCCGCAGCTTATTAGTGCTGTCAAGTCAGCCTGGGAGTCCATTGACGTTGAAACAATCAATAAGCACACCAACACAATGTCAAATCATGTCACTGCAATTATTGCAGCAGAGGGATCTCACACCAAGTATTAATGCTTCACAGTTATACATATGTACTATAGGAAGCTACTATAGGCTCTACATAGATATACATGCAATAATGAGACCAAAATTCCCGGTCTACTTTGAACAGGATGCCATGCAAGGACAATGCAACGCGCCTCGATCATGTGCTGTTTGGTCACTTTTGTGAATGCTGTGTAGACTTACATGCTGATACAGGTATCGTCTGGCCCTCTTGTTGATGGAGGCACTTACAGATGACGCCACAATGAATGATATGATTTACAGTAAATGTCAGTGCCATACTTGCCTGTTCAAGGAGATAGGAGGGAGTTCCTTTCCATAAAGAATGCCCTGTACACAAAACTGGGCTTCTATCTTGCCATTGATCTTGGATGCCTTGCAGAAGCGCCAGACCTTTGGGTCAGTAAATTGCTGGAGGACGATGTCATCCCACTACACAGACTTTTAGTTTGACAGACGACTTTGGGCAGAAAAAGGACTCACCTTGATTGCAGTGATGGGAAAAACTTGATTGTGTTCTTTCTTATTGGCCTCTACGGCCTCAATGACAGCCTTCAAGGATGCAACTAAAGTAATCAAGTCAGTCTAGTTCACACCTTCAAGAAATCATTCAACAAGTCGCACCTGCTGTTTTGCAATTGTAGAACTCGTCGATTGTGTAGTGCTGCATGGTGCAATAGCTTGATAGAATGAATAGAGACTGGTACAAACTTTATTGCTGCCTTTTTTGACTTGGATAGCCTTGGCTCTTTAGTGTTTTGGAACAACTCTTTTTGTGTTTCTGTGGTAACAAGGCCGAATACACCAATGTAACCAGTTCATTGGTATCAATTCGGGTTTCAACCCATATCCATGCTTTCAATTCAATCCTGGTCCCAATCGGTTAATATCTTGAGTTGCACTGATTTGGAATGAATGGCTTTGGTATCTTGATGTGGGTCAAACTCTGGTAATCTACTTGGATAGCCATAAATAGCTGATTGCTTGACAATTTCTCAGTTTCTAAGTTTGTTCATTACCTTCTCTCCACCGCCTAATGGATTCAATTTTGACGACTGCATACTCGGCTCTGCATACAACCTTTGCTGTTACTGTTTGTCATCGGACTGTGTGCGAGTTTATCCTATTAATAATTGCATCTCAACTGTGTACTTCCAAGTCCACATATCTCATTAACTTCAGGATCTGTGCTGTTGCTCGATTTAACAAAGACCTGTTTGCTTCTTGAGAAGTACGAAGTTCTCTTCAAGTACCTGACTCCTTGACACTTCATCTACTCTTGATTCCTTGTCTTCTTGATCTTTCTAATTCCCAGTCTTTTCGTCTTCAATGCCAATGACTCAAGGTGGAAATTCCAAAGGGTGCGTACGATCACTCTACTTGTGCTTTGCACCTTGAACAGTTCCTCACAAACCTATTGTTATCAGAAAGAAGGCTACAAAGTCCAGTCCTGTTGCAAACACTTTGGAGTACGTTCATGTCCTTTTCCAAATGCTCTGATATTGAAATCCTTCAGTGATGAACAGTTGGCATCTCCCCCACCCAAGACTCCCATGGAGGCTGGTTGGAAGCGTAAATCTGACAGATCGCCAACTCCTAAGTCAACCAGTCTGGGTTCCCCTTTCAAGGCAGATGAGTCTGATCCTTTGCCATACATGCAATCTCCATTTTCCTCTTGTCGTTCCAGCACCAACCCTCTTTTGCAGTACTAAGAAAGCTTGAATGACACCCTCCTCTGCTGGTGATAGCAAAAATGTAGACGATGACAATGACGACCCATTTGCTCCTTTCATCGCCAAGGACGACACAAACAACATCATGGATTTGAACAACATCACAGTCAAGTAAGTGTTCACTTTCCTCCCCATTGTTGTTTCTACCCCCTTTCTTGCTAATTCCATCCACTATATCGTTCCTTATCTTATCATACAATTTGTTCCAGATTACTGCCCGATACCTGCGAGGTCACTCTGATCCACATTAAAGACCCTCATCTTGTATCCATTGGACACTATGACAATTTGCCCAATCTCAAGTACGTGTTGTTCTTATTGTCTCAAGCATATGCTTAGCTTGCTCAACAGGCTTTGTGGCCTCATGTCCTGGAGGACATCGGGTCAGGCCAAGAAACACAAGACCAAGGTTATGTCTGTCCACGGCTGGATGAAATGCATCCCAACATTGAACAAAGTGTACGTCTTCTGTGTCGCACTATCATCTCTTTTCTTCTTTTCTAATTTGGTACCAGAAAACTGGTTCAGGGGCTCATGTTTGCACGATCTGGGGATTACTATAATCCCAGTGTCGCTGATCCCAGGGATTTTGAAGGTGTGTGGGTCAAGACCAGGAATTTTGCCAAGCAGGAGATTCATACGACCAAGAAACCTTGCCTTGTCGCTGGCATTTCCATCATTGGTGTAACTGAATCTTGTCTTTGTGGACTGGCTGACACCAGATCAATCACTGGTATCTTGTTTGGGGCTCGTGGGAGCGCTTCAATGCTTTCATCTGCATGCTCCTTTCCTCTCAAGAGGAGATCACTGCCCAGGTAATTGGGACTCTTGTCACTTTTCAGATGTGAACCAAGGATTCCAGTGGACGAGCCAATATGAGTGTGGCATCAGGCAGTCACAGCAAATTTGGTATGTCTTTTACATGGCTCTCTCTCTTGTTATTCTCTTAGTCCATTGCCTTGTTCCAGCTACCAATGACGATCCTGTTCCAAAGGAATTGGGGGATCATACCACTACTTACGACAGCCTGATCAAGACTTATGTTTCCCGCCAAGGATTTGCTCGTTACAATTATGATGAAGATGGTATGTCTGCATATCTATATCTCAATTAGACACATTTGTTCTAAGTCATCACTCCTTCAGTCCCCATTTACGATGCCCACACCACTGATTTCAACTTCAACAACGATTTGGGGAACTTAAATGGAAAGCTTCCTGATTGGAAATGCAAGGTCCCCGTTGGTGCTTGCTGTGCCATTTTGTATATTGCCCAGTCTTATACTTGGAATGGCTCTCTTCATCTGAAGCTCTTTCTCCAGTGGGTCATTGTTCTGGGTACTCGTGCTGGTTGATTTTATTCTGTCCTAATTTGAAGCATTACATGTGGGATACTAAATGAATTGTTGACAATGTACTACTAGCATGAATTCAAAGTGTATAAGTATCTTTTGGTATCCCAAATATCATATCCTGTACATTACTCTAAATACCACATATCCTTCTCTGTGAAATGAGTTGTCTGAACGAAGTGAGCAGATGTTTGATTCCTATCCAGTCACTGCTCAGTATCTCTGATGAAGAAGCTCTGATTACCGAGTTCAAATGCTTTTGAACTTGCTGTATCCCTTCCCTGACTGCCAGAATTCTTGCTTTTTGCGAATTGCCTTGACCAGACTCAGTCACAACCCCAAGCTTGCGAAGAGTGTTCAAGCTGGTCCTGTTACAGTCGACAATGTGCCTTGCCAGATCATCGAAAGTTGGTGCTTGACAAACACCAGCATAATGAAGATCACATATAAGCTGGAAGGTGCAGTATTTGCCAAGAGTAGGGAACCTCCCTGAATGCATCTCTGGTGGTTGAAAGAAATCATAACAATGCAAGAAGGTTGGGTTCAAGGATTCCAGGGCCAGCCATTCATCTGAGGATTCTCCCAGCCAACTCCAAGCCTGATCAATCACCTCCATCCTTCTCTGGTTGATACAATTGCTGTATGCAGATGACCAACAGAAGTACTCGTCTTCATACGCCCGATCGTCTATTTCTCTGGCCGTCTTAATTATCTCTTTGGCATGTTCAGGATTGCTGAATACCATTGGCCATTCCCTCGAAAACATTGTGCTGTATGTCACTACCCTCCACACTATAGCACTGAATATGCCTGATTTTGAGTGAATTGTTTTGAGGGCATAAGGTCCTTCATCAGATTGGGACCTTTGGCGGCCAGGAGAGAGTTCCCGAACGCCAATGTATAGATCCAGATCTTCTTTGATTATTTCAATCAATTCTTTGGTGGTCAAGTAGATGTTCCCCATATCCTCCCCTGCTTGAAGTGTGTGGCCAATGTCAATGCTAGCGTCTATGAATTGGTGGAACCAGTCCAAAACAGAGCTAAGTGGAATTGGCTCATCTATTGCTTCGGATATGAGACTATCACCAATGAGGAGGTTGTGATACTCTTGAATTGACTGTACAAGTTCACTATCATGGGACAGATAGTTGTCCATGAACTTATTGAAGTCGTCCATGGCATTTAATCATTTAGCTGGCAGTTGAACTGCTCTTGTAATGGCGTGCTCACTTTTGAATGAACTCCACATGTCCCAGACAATCTGAGTTGTTAGAATTGATCGCCCAAAGCGTTGCAATATGCTGTCTGTCCACCATGCTCAATGCTGTTCTCACAGACGCGGAAATCCAATCCAAGCCGTGAGGATGTCACAAGTTAAATTGGATACCTCCTCCACCATGATATCCATGTCTGCAGGTAAAATGAAGAGTCTTGATCTCTGTGGGTTCACGTATTCGAATCGTTTAGGGCTTATGACCTGGAGAGCGTTGTTAATGTTGGGGTCGAATACCAGCTTCTGGAATCTCCCAATCAATCCAACCTCTACTCTGTCGACGATTGATGACAACCATATACTTCTCTGCACCATTTCCAATGGCTTTCCTTCTTTAATGTACTTGTTCACCCACATTGAGACATCCCTATCAATCCACATCCATGCTCTTGTACTTGCTTCCATCATGTGTCTCCTTTCAAATCGCATTATACCTTGCCGAGACTTGAGGTAATCTTCCAGTATCTCTGTAGACTGTATGATCTTGCACACATTTGAAGGTGAAGTCGAATCCACCAGTGATACTGAGACCGACTTCTGCACGTCGGATAACTTCTCATAGTTGTTGGGGGATGGCTCGTTGGCGTTTTCAAGTTGTAAGGATGCATTCCTCATGTCAAGACCCAATTGATACCGTTCCTGGTTTATGGTATTCACATTGAGCCTAGTAAAATGAGTGAAGTCTTGTGGGGCAGCCAAGTTTAATGGCAAGACCTGTGTGCATTACAAGGGCATCACATACCTAGCTGACGGCTAGACGCCGCTCCAACAAGTTGGCTCTAGGTCTCTTGGTGCCTACACAATGGAACATTGTTATATTGGTTGACCAGGTGCAGATTTGAACCTAACACTTACCTGCATGTACTCCTCCTGTCCGCACTCTGTAGACACTTGCTTCTTGTCATGTGGAAAGCCCAGGGATCTCAATGATCCTGTTCCCATCTAAGCCATTGCATGAAGTCAACTCCGAGTTGGTGCCCGACACATCATCACTCTCTTGGGAAGCATCGTCCAGAAGCTCCTGTCTGTTGTCTAACTTCTTGCTCTTCCTGGTCTCCGACAAGTGCAAAAGGGTTAGCAATATGGATGGTATGTTTGAAGAATACTTTCTAAGATGCGTAGTCCATTCTTTGTGAGCATGAACCGCCTCTTTGGAGCTACCATGGACTTGAGGTGCACAGTTCCAGCTCTTGACCCTTTGTCTGACACCATCTACTTCGCATGAGAATGCACCTAGAAAGGTGTCGGCATCTATTTGAAGTTTCATCTCCCTTGGCGCCTGTTTCGCAAGATAAACTGCCTTTTGGAGCATGGATCGAGCGAAGAACTCCATGTGTGAAGTCAGGGTTGTAGTCACCAAACCATCACGAATGAAGTTTGATTTGTATCCATTTGGCACAAACTTGGTGCTGCTTTGTCCTTTAAGTTCACTTCATGCCTTGAGAGTGTAAACTTGAATAACGCACCTGGAGTTGATCTTGAATGGATGAACGTATTCCATGGAACCTGCTGTAGATGTTCCAAGGGTACATCTTGCTGTACCAAGAGTGACACCCTGAGGTGGGTAAAGAACCATGGTAAACCTGTATGCACTTGGAGATGGCTTCGCGTTTACAGGGGTTGGAGAAGTAGATCCATGTTTCCAATGACCTGATGTGATGATCGTAATGTAAGGGTGGCGTTCTACAAACACTCCTGGTAGTAAGATGTGAAATCTTCCGGGGTCGTAGCCTGCTGGAAGACGCAAATTACATATAATTGCTGTAAAATAACCAGGGTTATCTCTCTGGTCTGTGTGTGCTTGTCCAAAAAACCCAATGTTGCTTGATAAGTCGACATCTGCAAGTCCAGATGAGATCGAGCATTTAGAAGACTTGCCAGAAGCCTTACCATCTGGGTTCTTCCCAGCTGGCAAGATGTTGCATTGAACAGTCGGGAAGTAGTAGTTATCGTCCCAACCTAGCTTAGGGGCACCTGTTAACTTGGTCTGTGCCCGAATTGGATCAATTATGCTCTTGGGACATGCATTCATTGCATGAAGAGCGATTTGAGTGCCAGTCCAAGCAATGGGACCGTGATAGTATGAGAAAAGTAGCTAATTAAACATGTCTCTGTTGTACTCACCTTGATTATATCCTGTACCGTGTCTTGATATAAATTCATGTCTGCGTTGGGTGTTTCGAACTTTCCCGCAGTGCCGGGTGCATAGATATTATGACCTATCTCCAAAGAAGGTCCCAGGGTTGCAGATCGAGTCTTGTTAATGGCTTTGTATCCTTGGAGTCTTTTGAAAGGAACTGATGATGGCGTTCTCTCATCAGAAGTTTCAAGCACACGGTCGGTGCTTCTATCAAACGCAGATACCTCTGAGTCTGATATTGACTTGTAGTACTCCCTGCCAATCGAGAGCGGTGAGTCTCACTACAGACATTCGAGTGTTCAGCCTATCAAACTTACTTTCCAACAACCATACATACTAGCACATCGTGTTTAGGATCGGATGAACTTGTATCATCTCTTGAAAACAAGCAATCAAAGGGACGCAGTGCTTGGAGTCCTCGAAAATCCAGGTACTTAGAAACACAGTGTCTGGTGACAGTTCATGCAATATTACACACCTTTAGCTTTAAGCTCCCACGTCCTCTCCGGAGGTATTTTCAACATCTTCTCCAGCTTGTTCAGTTTCATCATATGGCTTCACATGCCCGTCTTCTACACATAGGCGGTTCCGCTTTGGAAAAGGATGAGTCGGATGGTTGCTGACTTGAAATAAATCTGGCATCTCTTTATCTTGTCCTAGAATGTGTAGGTTCAACTCTTCTTCCTTGTATGACATTGCTTGGCTGGCTCAGGGCTGTTGATGCACTTTGTAGATACGTGAAATTCGCTGAATGGTGTCGTTTGATGGTAAGATGATTCACGAATGCTGGAACTGACCATTAAGTAGACCTCTGCAGAGGTCCAAGCATATACTCAACTCAATACAATTGTAGAGATTGTATTGTTTATGTGCTTGGACCTCAATCCCCAACATTTATGACGAAATCGCCAAACCCCAGCAACCCACAACTGGGAGTCGTTCTCCCTCAAGTACATCATATTCATGCACAATAAACCTTTGGATATCATGATACTCGACATTTAGCCTACCCTTCCTCAATAAAAGGTCAAATGCTGTAGTAGTGGGATTGGACAATTAGATTAGATTATGTGTGGCTATGCCACACTGGATGTCGTAGATACACACCGAGACTCTCAAATACACATCTGACCTTGCTTCCTACGCTATCACAAAGCTGCTCGACGCGATACTGAGCCTGCCCTAGTCACCCAGCCCAAGAGTAGCCAGATGGCCTACTCCAACGCCTATGACACCAACATCTCCAAGAGCCAAACATCCACGCCAAATTGATGCACTCCCATTTAACACCCCAGTAACACACACTACCTTGGATCTGATCCAAGATGGATAAACGGAAGCGATGGCACTGCGTAGACTTTACAGATGGAGTCTTGCAAGGCTCATATGTATGGTAGATATACCGTAGTGGACAAAACTTTCAGAAGGTTCAACACATACCAGAGACAGGATCCGTTGAACATGGGTGTCAAACTGTGTTCGTCATCTAGGCGAATGGAGAGGGAGGTGGGGAGATTAATCTTTCCTTTTATCTTTATTATTCCTCAATTGCTTCAATCATGGCAATGGTCTAGCAACTGGCCTTATTACAGGCTTTCAAACAGAGCCAGTGCAATGCTTGCCGAGTCTTGCTGATCTCCTTACAATAGTCATATCAAGCCCAGCCCTCACAAGTGATTTATCCAAGTTCATAAACCAGCTTGCCAATCTTCTCCTTCTCAATCACATCAAGCTGATCCTTGACTACAACAATTCTAGATCAATGAAAGCAAGGGGATCTCTCCTTTTATTGGTATCACAACGTACCAAGCTAACCTTGTTACCTTCCTCAATCGAGCTGCATTGAGTCTGGTCAGCTTCTGCATGAGTCTCAATATCAGAGACCATACCCCAACTTGATATTACCAAACTCGGAATCTGAACAATGTGGTAGACGTAGATATCATACGCTTCTAACGAAGTACATATAACTGAACTATGCATGGCAAAGGAGCATAACGAACAGGTAAGTGCTTTTGGAAATGATATTCTACAACTCAACTTACTGCTGCCAACTGTTTCCACCAAGCTACCAGAGGTAGTGGTGGGAGGTTGCTGAGATTCCTGATGCTGGATGGGTGGTGGTCGAACGAAAATTGGATTCAGGACGAGATTAGACAAAGCTGGGAGTTCCGAAACCTTGCGCTGGGGCTGAGGTGTAAGAGAGGTACGCATGCAGAAAGTTGGACAAGAAGTGAGAGCATTTGCAGGAAGTGAGTTTTCTCTGAAAAAGGAAGAGCCTTGAGAGCCCTCCATGACCACGTCAGGTACTGAGACATCGCACGAGATATGCAGCCGGCCGAGAGGCAAATCTATGGACATGGTGCAACTGAGACAAATAGGCAAGAGCGTTGATCAAGAGAAGCTCGGCCTTTGATTACGAGTAGAATCTATGCTAGAGGCTGAGGCAGAAGAAGAATGAGCGACAGGTGCAGGAGTTCTGTGCTTTGGACAGTAGTGCTGGAATGCGGACACTGGTGGGTTGAGATATAGGGCTGCTGAGAGTGACTTTGGAGGACTATTGAGCCTCATTCGCTTGCAAGAGAGGTCGCTGCCATTGTCAACATTGTCCAGCTCTGTAACTGGCTCCAAGTTGTGCCTATCGACGATACTCGATGGCCCGTATAATGCTGATACTACATTTGTAGCATTTGAGGCACGTCTTCGAAAGGCCAATGAGCAAGCACCACAGTTAAATCATAGGGCTGTCTGGATATTCAGGTGTACTGTTGCTGCCCTGCGAAGTACCGTTTGTAGAGTCATGGGTCTGGAATTGGTGTTCAGGTGGATGGAGAAAGATGATATTGGATTCAACATGCAATCAGCAGTTGGAATGGGGGCCCAGCTGGAATCCATGGCGGTCCCAAGAGTTGATGGTCAAATGTAATGGGCCTGCAGTATCCAAGTGAGGTGCAAAACGGCAGAGACGGTCCTAGACTCTAAAGACAGGGAATTCCGATTTGTAGAATAGTGAATGGACATACTAATAGCCATGACTAGACCCACCAATAATGTATTCTGAACAGCAACCCCAATCCCTAACTCTGTCTCAGCCAGGCTCTCTTATTGTGGATAGTGCAGAATATGGCTGTCAAAACCGACCCGTAGTCTTGCTTGCACTTGTTATTGTTTGAGCTGTATAGAGATCATGTCAATTTTGTTGTATTCCAAGGCATACAAGTAACTATTGCAAACGCTTACCAGAAGAGACAACTGGAAACATTCAATTGCGTGTCTGTGATAGTATGAGTTGCAAGTTGCAAGTTGCACTTGCTGCTATTTGTATCTGTTTACCTACTACCTCTGATAGAAACATAAGCAATGTCATCCTGAGCTCTGTCCATAATTCGAGTCTCAAGAACGACATTCCCAGCCAACACCTCTATCCAGTCAAACCCAATTACTTACATCTATCTTGTTTGTTGTGCAAAATTAATCTCCGTCTTCTTCTATATGTCCTTTCCATGATATCGGCCATCATCATTGTGAATTCATGGATTAATCAATCGAGCGTGCATACTCAGCACCACAAACGCTCTCAACACCAGCGCGATACGTGAATTGCACCCATCATTTATGTTCAAAAAGGTGAAGCTCAACTCTACTCGCATTCAACACGTCAGTTTATAGATTCTTTTGAAGGTCCTATGTGTGACTCCTTACAGATGGTCCCGGTTCAGTTTGGCTGCACCCAACGCGACGGCGCGCAAACATCTTACCCTGTCTGTTATCATTTCAAGAGTAAGTTTTGAGAACTTTTTGTGTTACACAATACATCTCTGATCATTTACTGTTAGAATTTGCACAGATACAAGTTTCTAATTGTAGTACATTTCTATATGTTTAGTATGTCGCATTTTCTGGCATCACACCTTTTGTGAATACACATAACTCCAGCCCTGGCATGACTGCTTCAAATCAAATTTGCTGTGCCCAAAGCTGGCACATGTTTCTTCCGCTGCATAATGCAGAATCTATTGACCACAAAATTGTGGGTGGACATTGCTTATTATATCATGCGGATGGCAACGCATAAATAATCATCAGCTTGTGCTGCCAGTGTGGGATTTACATTTCCCATTGAAAGTATGCACATTAATATGTTTACTGCTTTCCAGCTTTTGCACTTTACACCATGACTTCAATATAAAGACTTTCATGATTCTTTCCAACAGAAATGCTTATGCATGTATTCTTGAGCTACTAGATACAATAATTGATGTTTACTTTGTCTCCTTGTATGACTTAAATACTACTGATAATGTAAAATGCTTTAATAACAAACACAAGTCCCACTGCCTACATGGTGGTGGAATGCAACCAAAATACCAATTTAAATTTTATGATATTAACAAATACCATAGTATACTCCAAAACTGCTTATTTCAATTATAGTGATGAATTTGTATTTGTAAAGAAAATAAATGCCTTATCATGTATCTCTTTTGTTTCAAACAGTAACAGTTCTGAGCTTTTATCTTGTAATCTACCAACAGAGATGTATATAAAATGCATGTCACTAACTTCTTTAAAAGAATTCTGTAAACAGCATTCAATTAAATGTTATTCTCGAGACAGCAAATCCATTCTAGAAGCAAGGGTTTTGTCACATCACTGTATGATGTGTGAATATGAAATATGTTTGATTTGATGCAGAGGGTTTCATTTTTTAAAGTGGCTGAACCAGTTAAGATATCCAGTAATGAACCATTTCCACCAGAGCCTGCTTCACATACATTAATTGAGAATATTATAAGAAATTACTGTGATGAAACATCCCCTGCTGCTTTTGAGGAGAATGGATGTGCTGTTTGTGGCCAACTGACTCCTATAATGCATCTATCAAAAATTAGTGATTGTGATGTGGATTTATCCTGCCTTATATCATCCAATAATACTCGTAAGGAAAGAAAACATGAAAGCGAACCTGTTATAGGATATGAAACACCTGCTATAGTTAATAAATGTGATCCTATTTGTACTGAATGTTTAATAGAAGTAAAGAAAGGTTGTTCTCCAAAATATTCATTAGCAAATGGTCTATGGATAGGTGATGTACCTGATGAGCTCCAAGATCTTACATTTGCTGAACGTATTCTAATTAGCCGTGTTTGTCACAACCCCTGCTTAATGTGAGTTGCTTCTGGGTGTGCAAAAATGATTGCAAATGCAATAATGTATGCTACACCAGCAGTTAAGATATATCATGCCTTACCTCCTACTGTTTCTGAGCTTGATGAAGTGTTGGCTGTTATATTTATTGGTTATACACAGGCTACAGAAGAAGAATATAAGTGCTCACCTGTACTTGTAAGACGGAACAAAGTAGCAACTGCATTAGAATGGCTAAAACTCAATCATTGCCAGTATGCTGATCTTCATATTTCTAAAGAGAATTTAGATCAGTATCCTTTAAATGGTGTGCCTGTTATTGTTGACTTTCGTTATGCAGATAAAAATGAAGATCCTACTAATAAACTTCAAAGTGAAATGAGTGTACATGATAATGAAATAAATATTGCAACTTCAGAAGGTAAATGTCCATTTATAGTTCATGGAATTACAGGAACTGAAATCAAACAATGCCATTAAAAGCTATGAAAGCCAAAGCATTAGCTCATCTTAAAGAAGGTGGTAAAATGCTGGGAATTGGTCAAGCTCAAGATCCTGTTTCTATATATTCAGATGATTCATTATATCCTCAAATGTTTCCATGGTTATTTCCATATGGTAAAGGTGGTGTTGGTCAGAAAAATCATAAAAAGTTGCTATCAGAATTTGAACACAAACATCGACTTATGATGTACTGGGATAAACATTTTCAAGAAGACTTTTATTTTCTTATGATTGCATTTAACCATGATCAAGTCAAAAGTAATGTATCTGGAAGCTATATACTTGTAAAAAAGAGTAAGTTTAAATCAATAGCTGAAAGAATTCATAGTGTTGATAGTGAGATACTAAAAATTATTAGTAATAAATTGGCAGCTGGAGAGGCCTTTAAACCTGAATCAGAAGCTGAAAAGCAGTGTTTTAAGTTGATTGATGATTTAGATCACATTAGTACTTTTACAAAAGGATCCGTAACCTCCAAAAAACACATGTGTAATGAAATATGGTCATTGATAGCACTTAAAGGATCTCTGTCTTGGTTTATTACATTATCTCCAGCTGATAGCAGACATCCAATGTGGATATATTTTGCAGGCCCTGCTGGAAAATTTAAGCATGAAATATTATCTTCTCAAGAAAGAGATAAACTTATTATGCGAAATCCTGCAGCAGCTGCAAGATTCTTTGATTTTATTGTTCACATGTTTATTAAACATATCTTAGGAGTAAATAGCACAACAGAAAGAGGACCTTATGGTAAAACAAGTGCTTATTATAGAACAGTAGAACAACAAGGAAGATTAACTCTTCATTTGCATATGCTTATTTGGATAGAAAACAGCTTGTCTCCTCAAGAAATACATGAGCAATTATTGTTGGATAATAATGAAAGCTTCAAACAACAAATTCTCAAATATCTAGAATCATCACATCAGGGTGATTTCCTAGGAAGCACAATGAAATGCATGGAAGAAAATACACCTACTGTAAAAGTTTGTAGAACAAAACCTGGCATATATGAAACAAATCCTAATTTGATGGCTGATTCTACTGATGATGATTATATGGATCCAACACTTTCACTTCCTATACCACCTCCTGTTGTTACTCATGCTATTTCAGAAACTGATCACTCTAATTACACTGATAATATAGATTCATGTGAATCATGTAATTTATTAGAAAAATGGTGGCATCAATTTAGAGACACAGTAAATGATATTATATTCCAATGTAATGTATACTCCTGTAAAACTCCTTATGAAATTACAAGCAAGACAGATAATACTACAATTAAATGGATCCATAAAGGCTGCTGAGATGGTGATGAGATCTGTAAAGCTTGCTTTCCACGAGATATACATGAACACACTACAATCGATGATGATGGTCATATTTGTCTTAAAAAGCTTGAACCTATGTTGAATACCTTTTCATTACCAGTATCATACATAACTTGGTGTAATACGGATGTTACTACTTTGCTTTCTGGTACAGCAATCAAAGCAATTGTATCATATGTAACTGACTATATAACTAAACCCATGCTTAAGAGCCATCAGATATTTTCAGCTGCATATGATATCTATCAAAGGAATATTCATTTAGCAGATACTAAGAATGATCGTATACAATCTGCTAGAAAGCTATAACTGAAACTTGCAAATAATATTACTTCTAATCTAGAAATTGGAAGTCCAATGGCATGTATGTACCTTCTTGGAAATCCAGATCATTATACAAGTCATGAATTTGTTCCATTCTGGTAGCATAGTTATTTTAATAAAATTCAAAGAGATTATGAAATGAATTATAACATGACCAATGAACTTTTAGATGCTTTACATATATCAAAAAATCTACAGTTGAATACTATAAATAATCCAACAGTAATTCTCTTGGATGAGAATGATATAGAAAATGAAGAAAGTATAATATTAACCAAAACTGAAATTGAGCTAGCTGGCTGGTCTAGTATAGATGATTATATATATAGACCTGATAAACTCAGAAACATATCTCTTTATGATTGGATTAGATACAGTGAGAAGAAATCTATACCTAAAAGAAAAACAAAGGATTTAGATATATTAGAAGATGATACTATTCATCTACCAACATCTGCTTTCAAATTCCTAGCATGTCATTCTCAGTCAAATACACACTGTGTATATTTTTTACCTGAAAAGCGTAAACATTGAGTTCCTAATTTCATCGGTGGATCTCTTCCAAGAGTTGATCAAGGGAATCATGAATCATACTGCATGTCAATGCCAATGCTATTTAAACCATGGTGTAGCACAATGGATTTAATATCAGCAGAGAAAACTTGGAAAGAAGCATTCAATACTTTTTCTTTTTTACCAGAATACTCACAAATTATGAAAAACCTTAATTTATGATATGAATGTCTTGATGAACGAGATGACTACCATTCAATTTTAAGACAATGTAAACAAGATATTAAAGCTTCAAAATCACAGAAACCACGATATCTATTTGATTTTGATGAAGAGGATGAAAATGATAATGAGTTTAATGAACTACTTAATGAAATCTCAGCAAGACTCAATGATACTGGTGAAAATGATTACAAGTTCTCTATGGGAAAAATGTCTTTAAAACGCAAAAATTATATAAATAGAGCTTTTAAGATTATTGATAAAATAAATTGGTCACAAGGTATTCAAAAATTGATGCCTATAAATACAGAAAGACTGTATTCATATTTGAAACCTTCACAATGGAAAAATGCAGTTAAAGATAAAAAGAATACCATTTTAAGAGATAAACAAGCAAGCTGTCAAGCTTCCATATATTTAAATAAGGAAAACAATAAAGATCCAGTTTTAAATAGATCTTTTGTAAATAAATCTAATAATGATAAAGTTTTAACGCTGGATCAAAGATATTTGACTAAGTCATTTGTTCCTAAAAACAGAGCAGATACTGACATGATTAAAGATACAATAAAGCACTTTTCATTAAATACAGAACAAAAAACAGCTTTTTTGATAATAGCTCAACATGCAGTATCTGACAATCCACAACAGTTAAAGATGTATTTAGGAGGAATGGGAGGAACAGGAAAATCAAGAGTCATTCAAGCATTAATTAATTTTTTTAATGCTAGAAAGGAATCACATAGATTTATTGTATTAGCACCAACTGGAACTGCAGCAGCATTATTGAATGGTTCTACATATCATTCAGTTCTTGGGATTTTGTCTAGATTAGATGGTGATGAAAAAGTACGGAATGAAGGTCGCCTAGTAATGGATGCTCAAGAAAGACTATTTGGAGTTGAATACATTTTTATAGATGAAGTTTCTATGATATCTTGTTTGGATTTATATGATATCAGTGTGCACTTATCTTTAGTTAGAAATGACTACGAAAATGCATTTGGAAATTTTAATATGATTTTTGCTGGCAATTTGAACAGCTGCCACCAACTAATCGTAATTACTTATATGGAGACTTTGAGAAACCAGAAGTGTTAGCCAAATTATCAAAACAACATTCTGCAATTGGTAAGTTTTTGTGGCATCAGGTCACTACAGTAGTAATTTTAACACAGAACATGCGTCAACGCACTCAAAGCAAAGAAGATTCTAAACTTCGAACTGCTTTGGAAAACATGTGATATGCTGACTGTACATATAATGATATTGCATTTTTAAAATCCAGAATTATTGATTCTAAATCAGAACTTATACTTCAAGATTTAAATTATAGAAATACATCAATTATAACCTCCTTTAATGGTTACAAAGATCAATATAACATGACTGGTGTGGAACATTCTGCAACTGATACAGGACAAAAATTGGTTCATTTTAAATCCTGTGATATATTAACATCAATACAGAAGAAAAATAGAAAAGGTAAGAAACGAAAGCAACACTCTAAAGATAGTGATCATGATATGATGACAGAAGATTTACAAAAATCTTTATGGAAATTAGAACCTATCAGCAGTGATCATGTACCAGGTACTTTGTCTCTTTGTATAGGTATGCCTATAATGATTTGTTATAATGATGCAACAGAATTGTGCATTACAAGAGGTCAAGAAGCAGTTGTTGTTGGATGGGATAGTGGTATTGGATCATATCAATCTATGACACTGGAAACACTTTTTGTAAAATTAATTAACCCTCTTAAAACAGCTAATATAAATGGTCTTCCAGAAAATGTTGTGCCAATTCCTAAAAGTCAAAAACATTCAATGCATGCTTCCTGACGATTTCATTGTAAGTATAGACCAAAAACAAGTAAATGTATTACCTAACTTTGCCATGACTGATTATTCATCTCAAGGTAAAACCAGACAATATAATATTGTAGACCTATCTTGTAGTCAGACATTCCATCATATGTATACAAGTCTTTCACATAGGTCTAATTATGTGATTTTGATGAACAGAAAATCACTTGCAGAATATCAGGTTACTTACGAAGAGAATTTCAGGATCTTAATATTCTTAATAAAATAACTGAATTATTATATATGGAGAAATTAGATACAAGCATTCAGGGTGCCTTGTGTTACCCACTTATTCAAAGCTATATCACAGCATCTAAGGATAAAAACATCAGAATTGATGATGAATGGCATAA
>ML210202.1:20210-162464 GCA_004369085.1 Coprinopsis marcescibilis
TGTAACAATAGATTTAATTGTGTGCTGTATATGATTAAAATACCCTCTTTCTTAGTATTTAGCATAGAGGATGTTCTTTTATGTCCAGAGCTTGTTTTAAATCTGAATATAAATAATGTCTTACATGCATACAACTTGAACGGTTTGATATATGGAAGTGACAATCACTTTACTGTTCATTTAATTGATAAGCATGGTCAGGTCTGGTTTAATGATGGAATAACAACCAAGGAAAACTGCATTCATGAAAAAACAGTAACATTAACAGACTCAACAGCTTGGCTGAAAATGAAGGATACAAGACATTTACTATATCTTGTATACATCAAATCTACTGTATGTTAAGAAACATTGATAGAGACAATAAACCCTTGTACTGCCACGCATATGCGGTGGCACACTTCACCTAGTACAGCAAGGTGGTGGTTTGTGTCAAGAGGACGCAGGGTCACGTGCACATCACTGGGCAAGACTTGTTGAACTTAGAACGATCGACTACACTTATGTCAGATACGTGACTAAGTGAATATGCTGAAGTCATATACTTGATTAAAGTATTACAAACCATGACACATTCACTTGTGTCATTATTACTTTTACCGACTCGTACCTGAGTCTAGACTATGCTGGAACATTCTAGCAATGTCTATTTATATATTTACTTATCACATGTAGTGTGTAACTTGCTTACTAATATGCTTGTAGAATAAGTATATAAGGGCTGTAGTTTAGCCCTATATGAATTATCTCTCTTGCCTCTTAACTACCACCTGCTAAGCTATCTAGCAACTCTTAAACTACATTCTACTACCAGGTAAATATGTCCTCCCAAGTCGTATACATTGGCCTCCTGTCTGCCTGCGCATTAGCTGCGCTCCATGGCTTTCCACAAGACTTTGCATTGCTCGTTCGCTCCGCTGCCTCACGATCCACCAAACATGTCCGAGAGGTGGCTCCCACCGATTCCCAAGTCAACGAACACTGAACCTACGCGGACGCGACCTTCATGCCTTTTCTCAATCCTCGCTTGGGGTCCACATATCTCCCAGCCGCAATATTTTCGATGCTTTTCTTGCAAATCTGCATCGCGACCTCGCTGAGCTCTGGGAAAATTGTTCCCCAGGGTTCGGGCTCACCGTGGATTGTTGGAGAGGGCGAGGATACCAGCCATTCCTGTAAGTCTCGCCTTTCCTGGATCGTTGTAGCGACTGATTATCGAATAGACTGTGCTGTTCCTGCTTTACTCAACCTACTCACTTCACACTCCCCCAATTTCGTCCTCGGATAGATCCTCGATTTCTGGTGGCTCCATGTTTGGGGTGTTCTCTCGGGCCTCTCAGTGGCGATTGATCTGGCGATGTTTTCCAACAACCTTGATTTGGAGGCTATGCCCGCCATGCCTAATATGATGACACTCAATGCTAGTCTGGAGAGTCCGTGAGATGCGCCTGCGGGGTGGATGGTGGCTTTGGAGGAGAGGGATCATTTACATGCATATGATGGTCTATGGCCCATGCGGAGCGATCTCAAGATCGGGGGTAGGAGAAAGGCGGCTATGGATGTGCTTGTCAAGGATGATGCCGAGGTCAGGGCCAAGGATGAAGTGAAGATTGGGGCGCAGATGAAGGAGTGGCAATGCAAGTCCGACTGCTGCTGCTGTTGCGAAAACGGAAGGAGGGTGAGCGGGGTGGGCTTGCGGATGCTTTGGTTGTGTTGGTGCTGTGGGTGCTGTCACTGGGTCAGGTGGGGTGTGAAGTGTCGTGGCGAGGATTAATGAGCAGCAGGTGGTATGGCCTTGGGTGGGTTGAGGTGGGATAGTCGAGGATGAGCAGGGGGAGTACGGGTAGTTTAGATGGGACTGGCACGGGCACTCTGACTGTGGTCGAGTCTGTCGAACATCAGCAGTTTTAAACCTCATGCTCGGAACGGGACCTCACTCTCACACGACGCGGATGTATCGAATGCAGAGCTGTCGCGGGAGTATTTTTTGCCGCCTTCGATGTGAGTCGGTTCGGCCCACGGCATCAGCATGTCTGTTCCTCGACCTAGCAAGCAGAGCGTCAAGGCCGACTCGAAGCGCATCTCGTTCGTGTCCCTCACCCGCCCTTCTTCTGCAATTAGCTTTGCCGGCCTCGATTCGTTCAATGAGGTCCGACATGGGTTCGAGTTCCACGATTACCGACCTGCGTTTCATGCCCCGCCTGTGTCTGTTCCTGGTGGTGCCTCGATGAATGCTTCCTGGGCGACGACCAATGACTCTCAATCGACCTCGATCGCCAGTTCGGCAGCGTACAGGAGGGCGTATGGGCATAGGAAGGGACAGAGCTCGGCGTGGACCATTGCCAGTGTTTCGTAGTATGGCAGGGTGTTGATGGATGGTGAGCCGGATCCGTTTGATTATGGTATTCCGATTCCTGTTCCGCCTTTGCCTGCTGGTTATGGAGCGGGTATACCGGGTCTGAGGGAGAGTGCAAGTGAGAGAGAAGGAGAGGGAGAAGGAGTTGCCAGAGGTTCCGAGGGATGAGGGTGGGAGTGAGGATGGGCATGGAGGGATGAGCAGTGCGGAGATGACGGATTCGATCAGCTTTGAGAAGTCGACGCATATTGATGATACTTTTTCATTCTTGCATCATCGACCGGCCGGGTAGGGTATACGAGGCAGAGGGTTGGCAGTGATGCCAGCAGCTTTTATTTCAGGGCTCCTAATCCCCGAGGCCAGCACCGACGTCGGGAATCGAACCTGTCCGTTTCGTCCATCTCGGGCATGCCACCCATTAGCATGTTCACAAGGGCCCACCATCGCAAGACGAGCTCGGTGACGAGCGCGGGTTCTATTGCGATTTCGTATGCGATGCATGGCGCGATTGGTGGGAGGGCTGTTTCGGCGAGGTACAGGAGGGAGAGTTCGTATGATTTGGTTGCGAGTGATGCGTCGATGTACGCACATCAGTCGGGCTCTAGGAATATGGCGAGGCCGTGGTTGGGGGATACGATGTTTGAAACAGAGATTGGCGGCGATTACGGGGAGCCCGAGTGAGAGCTTTGATCTGAGCAGTCTGGAACACGGGACGAGCAACAATACGGATTTCTATGGGTATTATGACTCGATCTTGGACGCGGACGTGAAGATGTACGATGCGGAGGAGGGAGACAGGAGGAGCATGGCGATGGATGATTCGTTGTTGGACTTCGGTGTTTGGGAACGATGATAATGGGATGGCGCCTGGACGACAGTTCCGCCCCCTTTCGATCATCAGCAATCAGATTATGCATAACCCGGGGGAGGATGATACGATGATTAGCATGAGTTTCTCTGTCTATCGTTGGTTTTGGATCAAGCTCTGACGACGTTCTAGATGATCGGAGGTGGACATGTTAGGCGTCGCCCGATTGGATCGACGATTGATGCTTCAAGTGCCTTGTGTTCGGATCGAGAAGATGAGCCCGCGCCAGAGGACGACTGCCAGGATGGTCTATCTCAGCTGGTTCGCGTGGATGTCCAAGGCAACGAGCTCGAACTTGCTCCCTTGCCCAAGAAACAAAAGATGGCTACCCTCGTCGAGAAACCGGCCATCGCTTCCACATCATCCTTCCAGTTTGGCGACGACCGGATGATCAAGGCTCAACGTGGCCTGTTGAAGAGGGCCAGCCTGGAGGATAATTGCTGGTTGCTGACGACGAGGATACCAGCCATTCGTGTAAGGCTCGTTTTTCTTGGACTTTGTTATCGCGACTGGTTTACTAGTCCGTGCTGTTCCCGTCTTGACTCGACCTACTCCTGCTTCCCACTCAAGATCCAGCACCTACACCTCGACATCCGAAAGTTCTGGTGTCGACGCCCCTCCCCTTTCGCCTTCGGATGGTTCGTCGATATCTGGTGGCTCCATGTCTAGCATCGACCTCAACGACGTCAACATCATGCTTTCGAACACGACCCACCCCACTTCGACATTGGCGACTGCGAGGAACCGTGCACGTACACAAGGCACTAGTCACCGACGCCGTTACTCCAAAGCGCACATCTCCCGACCCTCCGTGAACGAAACCATCGATGAAGAATCCAATGCGTCGTCGTCCGAGGCTGACCATTCCGATCCCTGCACTTCGGCGACCAAGAAACTCACTGGTGTAGAATCTAGCCCAATGGTTATCTATTTGGTTGATGAGGATACCCAGTCGTTCGTCCAGGAGGACATTAGCATGTGGGATGATGAAAGGGGAATTCTTGCATTGAGGAAGTACTACACCCTCAAGGACGAAGCTACCACCACTGTCATGGAAAGCCAAAGGGCCTGGGAAGATACTCCGTTCTCTGTGTTCGCCGTTCAAAGTGAGTCTTTGGCAGCGTTAGACTGGATGCATACTTACCAAGTTGGTTTTATAGCGTTCGACCCACCTCGCCAACCCGACGCCATGCAAGCTCTGCTTGAGCATTCTGTCCGCAATTACGTTCTTCTGCCGACTTCGCTGCATCAGATCCAGGAAAGACTCGTCAACCTTCGCTGTACCCTCAAGCTCCTGTATTCTTCACCGCTAACAGCCCACCCGTTCCTCAACTCTACTTTGAAACTCAAGCATCCGCCGCTGCCATTCCTGTATATCAACAACGTCGCTTTGATCCGACCCTTAAAAGCGCTCCATCTTGACGCCATCCGCCCTATCTCACATTTCGCTTTCAAACTCCCCAGTTCCTCGAAGGGCATGAAGAAAACTAGTCGAGAATTGTGTCGAATGGCTTTATGCATCTTAGAATGCCTTGTGCCATTCGTCGCAGCGCTCTGGATGGACAAAGCGCAGCACCAGCTCCAAACCATCTAATGAACATTCGCTCACTGTCATTTTTTCATAACGCTCGATGCCTGTGACTGCTTCGCAGTCGTTGGACCGATTTTACGAATTACTTTTATGTACACCTCAGCCAAGACTCGGGAGTCGGCTGGCATTGGTCTCCTGTCTCCGTTCGGTTGCTAAGAATCAATATTATGGTTGATTTTGCTGTCTACCAACGCTGTTCGGTATCATCCAACATCGGTTTTAATTGCCCAATTGTACATCTCTTCGCACCTTGTCCATGAATCAAACCGACCTCTGATGCACAGCACTGCTGAATGTTCGCATATACCAAGTTCGGCTCATAACTCGCGACTTCCTCATATCAATTCAACTTTTCACCCAGTCGCCGATTCTCCGAGCTCCAAACGCTCCTCATCGCGCATGAGGGAAAACACAGACCCTTGTCCTTCCTAATCATTCACATTACCAAAGAAATCGCGGACGAGGGACTGACGTAAGTCTTCTCTCTGTATGAGGCTGGTGTTCGTCGTTCATGGTCAAATAGGTTAAGGAGAGGAAGAGAATGCCACGAGTAAGCGGCAGGTGTTCGCTCATCCTATACAATGGAGAAGGAGATACTCATTGCAGCAGCACAGGTCACAGTGCCCACTGCGGGGCTGTGCACACATGCTTTATCCTTATTTGAGCGGGCGTCTATGGGGCGGACGGTGCGATCGTCCAGATAAAGTCAGATTAATGCGTGACCATCCTATTCTGCAGCTTCTGGTGTTAACGAACACCGCACGCATGGTAGGGGGGCTAAATACGCGTGGATGCTGTATTAGGCCAAAATACATCCAGAACCCTGGCCTGATAAGGTGCCGCTTCGATTCAACGTGTGCGAAACACATATAGAAAAGCCTTAAATTGATAATTGTGACAGGTTTGGAGCCGGAGATAAGGAACGAGGTCGAAGACAATATAAATTCATGATACTGATATAGAATAAGCGCTGGGTTCCAGCAGATCGGTAGTGATCTTACCGGTGTACACGGAAATCCAATGCTCTCTGATGTTCTACGATCTCTGAGCCTCGCAGGGAGCAGCCTTGATTAGCAGTCAGAAGAATCGTTTTTCCCCTCCTTGCCATTTCGCAAGCTCCTCATCATACTTACCGAAGATCACACAGGTCGATCAAACTCCGCCCATCTTCCCACACAGACAAACACCGAACCTGCACTTGATGCCTTCCCCGATCCTTGTTCAGCGCTCAGGACGCATGCCCCCCAGCTGACTTTCGCAAGATATTTTCGATGCTACTCTTCCGAAGCTGCACCTCGACCTCGTCACATTCAAAATCTTTCCGCCAGGGCAAGGAAATGTTTGCACGTGCAGGCTGGCATGAGAACCGACGACTATGATGCCCTGGTGGGCGTTTCCTCTTCCAAATTTTGGCTGAATGCGATACTGACACAGATGCTGGGTTCTATCCAAAGGTTTTACAAAGCCTTCGAGGAGAGTCCTGGGTGTGCGAATGATGTTGTTTCGTGGTAGGCTGAGTGGTCGCTGATGATGAGCGTCGTCGGATCCAGATCACATCGTCCTTGCAATTTGGCTAGAGCAGGACGCTCATGGCTCAGCGTAAGCTGTTGGGGAGGGGGAGCTTGGAGGACAAATGTGTTGCTGCTCAAGGCGAGGGTACCAGTCATTCGCGTAAGTCCCATCTTTCCTGGATCTCGTTATCGCAACTGACGACCGTGCTGCTCCTGTCTTTACTCGACCTACAGGTCCCCTTTCAGCTCGGATAGATCCTCGATTTCTCCGACCCCACATCGACGTTGGCGGCTCAGAGGAACCCTGCGCGTCCACAAGGCACCGGCTATCGACGTTGAGACTCAAACGGTCACATCTCTCGATCCCTCCGATCGCTGCGCTTCGGGGCAAGATACTCTGTGCTCGATGTTCGCTGTTCAAAGTAAGTTCTCGACAGCGTTAGACTGGACATATACTTACCAAGCTGCTCTGCTAGCATTCGAACCACCTCGGCAACCCGCCGCTACCCAAGATCTACTTGAGCATTCCGTCCGCAACGAGGTCGGTTCCTCTGCCCACCGACCTCCGCCACATCAGGTCCAGAAAGGACTCGCGACCTTCCACTTACCGTCAGGCCCGCGTGTTTGTTATCGACAGCAACCACGCATTCGTCAACGCCGCTTTGAAACTCAAGCTTCCGCTGCCACTTCCACTTCCATACTTCAGCAATGTCGCTTCGATGCATATTCTGGTTCAAAACATCGCTACATTTCTCGATGCTATCGAACCTCTCTAACCTCTTGCTTTCTGTATGTCGTAGCACTCTTGGATGATCGAAATCTAAGCTGCGCACTTGCTATTAAAGACACCATTCCAACATCATCTATGCTCCACACCACCGCTTCGCTGGTCGAACTCGGTCACAAATTCACTTTCTATGCTCATCTTTGCCTATGTTCCCTATAATCGCGTCCACAATCCCTGTACGGCAACTCCAATCTATGTTTCATCTACACTTTTAGTTCACATTTTACTAACTTGCTTGATGGATGTGTCGAGTTTGCGGTCATTGGACCAAATTTTCCCTTATACAGTAGCTTTACAAATGACATTTATTCATGATGAATCGGCTGATATTCTTGCAATAGGAGAAAATACATATGGAGTGCATATACAATGAGTCGTAAATACTGCCTAAACGCCAAAGTGAACATAGGGGACCCAATTCCAGAACTTTGCCCCTCTGTCTCGAATCTTCTGAACAGCGAGATGGAGAGCATATGCAGCTTCTGTGACGTCAGGAGGACGCTCAGTGCCATGGCGGAACATATGCTCATAAAACGTGTCCGCAACGACTGGTGCATCATTGTCGCTGATGGACCTGGTTAGTGGGCGGCGGTTAGAGCAATCTCTGTTGAGGAACGTGGTTGAAGGACGTACCACATCGTACCAACCAAACCTCGAAACCCGGCAAACAGCATCGTCGCAGCCAATGTGAGCGCTTCATCCGGCCTTTCTTCGTCGCTCTTTGCGGTCTGACAAGCGCTCAGATAAGCAAAAGACCCGTTCGAGGCCTGGCATTTCTGAATGATCTTCTCCATCGTGAGATGCCCCCCGCTTAACACTAAAGCGCTGGCAAGTGGATTTGTTGGATGCTGAATGCCGTGGCATCCAAAATGGGCGAAGGCGCATCCTTGGAGGCTGGAGAGAACATCTTCCAACTTGATTGGATCTGTTCGCTTTCCAACATGTTCGATAAGATTGTCACGGGCTGGAATGCGTGTTTGAATTGTCTCGAGTTCGACCTTTGTCATCGGGAGTGCGCTGTACCCGCTTCCACTCGTGGGCTCAATCACAGCCACCATCTTGAAGTCAGAGGTCAGTGCGGGAGGAGGTGAGATGAGGTCCTGAGGAGTGTAGATGTAGGACGAGATGGCGTATTGGAACAGAGCGTCTTCGGGACCATCAGTCTTTGAGTATGTGCCGGCTGCATGGACGGGGAGGAACGAGAATACTCCTGTGGCACACCACCAAAGCCTACAGGGTGCTTCAGTCTAAGTATTTATATGTATCTTAGTCCCACATTTAAATGACGATGGGAAAGAATGACGTACCTTTGAGAGACCAAGACAGTCAACCACCGGTTTAACAACCAGGGTCCATAGACTTTCAAGGAGAAATCTAAAATCATCGTCAAGGGTCTCCGTTCCTGGGCGGCGCTTAATTCTGCCTTTAAGACGAGTATCAGAACAGGAGCTACGTATCAAGTGCTCTGTAATGTCTTCAACAATTTCGGACCGAATGAACTTCTGTTGTGCCAGTTGCTGAGACGCACTGCTGAGGGTGTGTAGAATTGCGAGCTCCACACCCAGAGAAACATGCTGCAGCTGCCCACCTGGATGCACGATGACGGCGTCGCAGCTGTATTTACTGGCG
Organism: Coprinopsis marcescibilis; assembly: GCA_004369085.1. NCBI lineage: Eukaryota > Fungi > Basidiomycota > Agaricomycetes > Agaricales > Psathyrellaceae > Coprinopsis > Coprinopsis marcescibilis. Next base: position 28,953 of record ML210202.1, read on the forward strand.
TTCAAGAACACTACAGGGCCATTTCTGGCTGCAACGCTGAGAGAATCGAAAGAAGGGGGAAGGAGAAAGTCTTGAAACCCGTCGATTTCCCGAGCCTTGGCAAGAAGCCGTTCCCGTCGTTGCGAAAGCGAGTAAAGGGTCTCTGATTGGTTGGGTTGTGTGTGCAGGTGTGAGATGGGGTCCAATGTGCTCGTCTGATTGGTAGCGTGCTCGAGGCGTTGGGAGACGAACCGAAGGTCCTGAGCAAGTGATGGGTTGACTGATTCGAGACGGTCCAGGGGGGACCGGAGTTGAAGTGCTTGTGACCAGAAAACTGAACGGGAAGTGGAAAGAAAAATAACTGCCGTCTGTAATGAATTGAATGAGATGGCGCACTGAGCGGCATCGCTGGAGATATCCTTGGTGTGAACCAGAACACGTTGTCGCTGTGACAGTGTGAGGTTGAGAGAAGAAAGCAGGGGAAGCAAAGTGATGATGTAGGAATATGCATCGAGTGCTGATGCACAATGGTTTTGTCGACTAAGGGAGGCCCAACGCTTGGCAGAACGCAGCCGTTCCAGGAGTGATGCGGTGCTATATTCAGCAGCTGCTTTGAATAAATCGAGTGCGCTATCCAAGTCCTTCCCATCATGAGAGCGGTGATAGGCAATGTATTTAGCTTGTGCTAGGTTGAAGAGTGATTTTGAACGCTGAGGATGGGGAGAAAGCTTCAACCTGAGCGCTTCCGTGTGAAGATTAATGCACAGCTCGAGATCGTAGAAGCTGCCCTTCTGTGTGAATCGGGTTTCCAGTGCATTGGCAAGATTGGTGAGTGATCCGGAACGATTGGGATGTGGAGAGGGCCTCAACCCGAGCGCTTCGGTGTGAAGAACGATAGACTGCTCAAGATCTTCAAAGCTGCCCTTCCGCCCGAATCGGGTGAACAGCGCACAAGCAAGGTTGTTGAGTGAGGCAGAACGATTTGGATGCGGGGAAGGCCAAAACCCGAGCACTTCTGTCTGAAGAATGATACACTGGTCAAGATCGTCGAAGCTGCCCTTGTGCTCGAATCGGGTGAACAGCGCACTAGCAAGATTGTTGAGTGAGCTGGAACGATCGGGATGTAGAGAAGGCCTCAACCCAAGCGCTTCCATGTGAAGAATGATGCACTGTTCCAGATCGTCGAAGCTGCCCTTCTGCTGGAATCGGGTGAGAAGCGTATTGGCAAGATTGTTGAGTGAGGCAGAACGACCGGGGTGTGGGGAAGGCCTCAACCCGAGCGCTTCCGTGTGAAGGATGATGCACAGCTCGAGATCGTCGAAGCTGCCCTTCTGGTCGAATCGGATGAGCAGGCTATAGGCAAGATTATTCAGTGAGTCGGAACGATCTGGGTGCGGGGAAGGCCTCAACCCGAGGGCCTCCGTGTAAAGAATAATGCACTGCTCAAGATCTTCGAATCTGCCCTTGTGCTTGAATCGGGTGAGCAGCGCACCAGCAAGATTGCTGAGTAAGGCAGAATGATCGGGGTGTGGAGAAGGCCTCAACCCGAGCGCTTCCGTGTGATGAATGATACACTGCTCAAGATCGTCGAAGCTGCCCTTCTGCTGGAATCGGGTGAGCAGCGCAATGGCAAGATTGGTGAGTGAGGCAGAACGACCGGGGTGTGGAGAAGGCCTCAACCCGAGCGCTTCCGTGTGAATAATGATGCACTCCTCGAGATCGTCGAAGCTGCCCTTCTGGTCGAATCGGATGAGCAGGCTATGGGCAAGATTATTCAGTGAGTCGGAGCGATCTGGGTGCGGGGAAGGCCTCAACCCGAGCGCTTCCGTGTAAAGAATGATGGACTGCTCAAGATCTTCAAAGCTGCCCTTCTGGTCGAATCGGGTGAGCAGCGCACCGGCAAGATTGCTGAGTGAGGCAGAACGATCGGGGTGTGGAGAAGGCCTCAACCCGAGCGCTTCCGTGTGAAGAATGATACACTGGTCGAGATCGTCGAAGCTGCCCTTCTGCTGGAATCGGGTGAGCAGCGCATTGGCAAGATTGTTAAGTGAGCCGGAACGATCGGGGTGTGGAGAAGGCCTCAACCTGAGTGCCTCCGTGTGAAGAATGGTACACTGGTCAAGATCGTCAGAGCTGCCCTTGGTCTCGAATCGGGTTCTCAGCGCACTGGCAAGATTGCTGAGTGAGGCAGAACGACCGGGGTGTGGCGAAGGCCTCAACCCGAGCGCTTCCGTGTGAAGAATGATGCACTCCCCGAGATCGTCGAAGCTGCCCTTCTGCTGGAATCGGGTGAGCAGTGCATTGGCAAGATTGCTGAGTGAGGCAGAACGATTGGGGTGCGGAGAAGGCCTTAACCCGAGAGCTTCCGTGTAAAGAATGATGCACTGCTTGAGATCTCCGAAACTCCCCTTGTTCTCGAATCGGTTGAACAGCGCATTGGCAAGATTGTTGAGTGAGCTGGAACGATCGGGGTGTGGGGAAGGCCTCAACCCCAGTGCTTCCGTGTGATGAATGATAGACTGCTCAAGATCTTCGAAGCTGCCCTTCTGCTCGAATCGGATGAGCAGGCCATTGGCAAGAATGTTGAGTGAGTCGGAACGTTTGGGATGGTGTTTTCTTCGGCTAGAGAGGGAGCTGGTCAGAAACGGCAGTGCCTCCTCGAATTTACCTCCTCCCAGCAGTTCTGTCCCCAGATTATATTGTTCGCTGCCCTGCCTATCCTCTTCCCTCGCCAGATCCTGCCACTCTTTCCCCTCGATTAAAACCTCATTCATACCCTGCTCCACGCATTTCGTCCACCCAATATTCTCCAGGGAGACCGCACGGATGTACGCCCAAGGATCATTGGCTCCATGGGGTGCGTCTGCATCCCGCAACATCCTATATCCTTGCTCCAAGCTCTGTGTTGAGCCTCCTTGCATGTAATCAATAACCAGTGCCCTCCCGAGCACGATTTGAAGGCGGTGACGAAGGTTTCCATGACATGCTCCCGATTCGAGAACCTCGGATGCAACACAGATTGCAGTGCCCAAGACAGTTCCGTCGATACCACTCCTAGTGTTCTCAATTAGTCTCAGCGCGAGCTGGACGACGTCCGGAGTATCAGTTGAGCTTTGTGATAGACGCTGGAGGGCCTGGATCTACTCGTCAGTATGTTCGTGGAGCCCAAAGTTAGGCTACAGACCTTAAGGGACCCCTCTTCCGAGTGATCAATCAAAAGCTTCCTGAACATCGTATAGTCATCATCCCATCCATAGCATGCAAGCCTCGTCAAGAGCGCCTTCATGAGTGCGCCTCTGACCGAGGCTCGAATGTTTATGTCCGTTTCCTCCTCCATCGCTTCGTTGAGAAGGGAAACAGCGGTCTCAAAGGTATGCCAGTCCATTTCACGAACTACGCCGTCCAGAATCCCGGAAACAAGCTCCACGGTGCCGACTATCTCGTCTGGATCGTCTACTTCTTCACAGAATGTCAGCGATGATCCACAGTGATGATCAAGCCCATAATATCCCACCTTTGTCGCAGTTAGAATGGCCCGCCTGGTGTGGAAACACCTCAGTCCTTGCTGTAGTTTGGAGGTGGCAGTGAAACGTACGTTAATTCTCTCCACATGAGGCTCAGGTTCGCCATCCATGGTCAATATGAATGCGATGGGTTAAGGAAAGCAAGAGAACGTGTCAGTATGAAGGGTCAAGTACCCGCTAATCCTATATAGTGGATGGTGAGACGCTCATGGCGACAGCAGTACACACCGCTGGGTACAGTGGCGTGTCTGCAATGCTGCTGGGAACATGCTACATTGTCTTAATTTGAATGGGTGTCTATGCGGATGGCAGTGCGATCGTCCTGATAAGGTCGTATTAATGCGCCACCGTCCAAGATCACAGGTTGTGGTGTTGACTGACCACGCACGGTAGGGCGTGTTCAAGCGTGGCTTCTATATTTTGAATTGCCTCCACCCTGACTTGAGAAACGCGGCTAGACCCTCACCCATGCCTGATGAGGCGTAGATTTGATTTAACTTGTGAGCCACCGAAGTATAAGGACCGTGCAACAGTGCTGTAATATGTTTGAATATGTAGTCTGGAGTTGGAAACCTAGGAAGGTCCGAGCTAATAGAGCTGCGCGATGGCGCTGTGAAATAAGCGCCAGGCTCCCAGATTGGTAGCGACAACATCTAACCGGTGCACACGGAGATCCAATGTTCTCCTCTCTGAGCCTCGCGGGGAGCAACCTTGTCTATCGGGATCCAGAAGTCCATTCCCCCCCTTTCTCAAGCTCGACATACCGAAGATGTCCGAGAGGCAAAAACAAGCTCCGCCCACATTCTCACGTCAACAAACAGTGCACTGAACCTGTGAAAACGCGATTTCACGCCTTTCCTCAATCTTTTCTCAAGGTCAACGCATGTCTCTCAGCTGACTTTTCGCAAGATATTTTCAATGCTATGCTCGCGGATCTGCACCATGACCGTTAAACTCTGAGAAATCAATCCGCCACGGGCCTCAAATAGTCCACAACAACAATTCATTCGGGCGAGTTGCCAGTGGCACCTGGAACGATTATGATGCCTACTGGTGAGCCATATCTCTTCAATGTTTTCGCTGGATGCGATCCTGACACAGATACCTTGCCCAAAGGTTTGACAAGGCCTTCACGGAAAGTCTTGTGTTTTGTGGTGGTAGTGAACACCGATGATGAGGGTCGGTGTCGGATTACTTCGTCCTTCAAGTGATGACAGGATGATCGAGGATTTTCAGAGAGGGATCTTGTAGGACAACTTCTTGCTTGCTGACTGCGAGGATACCAGCCATTTGTGTAAGTCTCGCCTTTCCTGGATCGTTGTAGCGACTGACCAGTTGCATAGTCCGTGCTGTTCCTCTTTACTCGACCCCCTCCCGCCTCCCTTTTCGTCCTCGGATAGGTCCTCGATTTATGTTGGCTCCTCGTCTGGCATTGACCTCAACGACTTCAACATCATGATCATTCTACATCGACTCTGGCGACTGAGAGGAATTGTGCATGTACACAAGACACGTCATCGAAGCCCATACTCCAAAGGGTACATCTCGCGATCCTCCTTCTACAAGGAAAAGTCCGGCACGTCGTCTTTCAAGGCTGACCATTTGGATCTCTGCACCTCGGCTACCAGGAATCTTGTGTCGAATCTAGCCCAACAGCTATCTACGTAGTTCACGAGGATAGCCAGTCGTTCGTCCAGTGGGATATCAGCATGTGGTATGGTGAAAGGGGAATTGCGGCGTTCAGGAGTACTACACCAGGCTACCACCGCTGTCATGGAAAGCCAAAGGGGTACGCCGCATCGATGTTCGCCGTTCAAAGTGAGTCGTTGACAGCGGTAGACATGCATACTTACCCAGTTGTCTTGCTAGCGTTCGACCCATATCGTATTTCGTCCGCAACTACATTCCTCTGCCCGCCGAACTTCGCCGCATCAGATCAGGAAGGACTCGGGACCTTCGCCTTACCCACAAGCTCGTGACTGCCAACAGCTGCCCGTTCCTCAACTTTGCTCTGAAACTCAAGCTTCCGCCGCTGCCACTCCCGCACTTCAACAACGTCGATGTGATGCCAACACTCCGAGCCTCAACGTCGCTCCATCTCTCGACACCATCAAACCCCTCTCACCTCTCACTTTCAATCTGCCCAGTCCCGCGAAGAGCCTGAAGAAGGACAGGAAGGACAAGGAGAACAAACCTAGCACAGGCCCTGTCGTCGCATCGCTCTGGGAAAGCCGAAGTCCAGTACTGGCTCCAAACCATCTACCAAGAAGTAGAACGCTGTTACCCAACGATTAGAAATGATTGAGGTCCCGATCTCTTTTCATAATATTCTAACGAGCTGTGTAGACCAAGCGACTCTCCAAATCGACTGTCGTACGCTTGGCTCGCAAGCTCGCTGTATGCGATTGAAGACACCATGCCAACAACCTATATCCTCCACGCCATTGATTCACTGGTCGACCTCGCTGATTTCCTTGACCTATATTTCCCGTTATCCCAATCACGATTCTTGCACGAGGCTAATCCACGTTTCAACTCCGCGTTTACGCTTGATGCCTGTGACGACTTTGCGGTCATTTGAACGAATTTCCATTTACGACTTTATGAATGATTTTTATTTTATTTACGACGAATCTGCTGTTCTTCTCGTCGTTACCTAGCTTCGTAACTTGTGTCCAGTTCCCTTATGCGCTCCGTTCATCTATCGCTATAGAATTGTTCTCGATTTTGCTATTTAAGTTGCTGCGCGGTACCATCACACTTCGGTATTTGTCGCAACTCGCAACTGTATACCTTCAATTAGACTTCATTTCCTATGTATTTCCCTTCAGCTTGGGCCCTCTCTTGTAAATTATGGTTATTAACGGGTACATTGGTGGCTCAATTGATCAATTTGCTCGCTGATCATCGTCGCAATATGAGATGAGATGCGATTGGGGCTCCGAATCCGTAGCACAGCATGATATACACTAGCGCTGTTATCGCTAGTTAGGTCAGGCTTAGACGTGGGATAGAGCCATGCTACCGTTACAGTGAGATCAATTCTCAGTTCCGAGCGCACTACTGTAGCCTTCAAATATATATCAATTTGGTTAACACCCTGCCTTGGACTGAAATGACATTATTCCGCTAACCATTCAACTCCCGAGTACTCCGAATTCAGCGCAACCAGAACAAATCCACCGAACGAATGATACATATAACATGGCACAATGATCCGTGAATCAAGCCAATCCCGGACCATCAGCACAGTTGCCTCAGATGCATAGCAATGCTGGCAGTTTGCATCGCCCAGTGTTCCACATGCTGCAGCCAATGTCAAGTAATCAGAGCTAAATCAGAGCATAGCCCCAGCCTAAGTCTTTCCCCGATAAAAGTGGGTATGCGTAGATCTTGAATGGCCTACAGATAGTTACCGAACGAGCAACCATTAATGACAAAAGCGGTGTGGGCGTCCATCGTAAAGATCACTGTTACGGTAGTTAACTAGTACAAGGGCGGCTGGCGGAGCTATTAGCATATATGTATAAGACTGGAGAATGAAGATTGAATGCCTCGTTACTACGTCCACCACTGTTTCTCATTCGTTCTTTCTTCTTTTTTCTTCGATTTTCCTGGTGCGCTTTTGGACTTGAAACTCTCTTCATTCTTTATCTTCACTATTGCCTGGTGCATCTGCGGCTCGCGCATATCGCTCAGCCTTCTAAAACCAGCAACTTCCAACCATCATCACCTTATTTGCCGTACTAAATCAATGGCCCTCGTAAACGGAACATATACTATCAATTCCCCAATCGGGGATGGCGCTTTCTTCCTATTGTTCCGCGATAGCGAAGTTGGTACCCCTGTTCGTGGCCGACCATACACTGGGGGGGCTGCACACCACGTACGAACTCTCGCTTTTGAGCAGTCCAGATGCTAACTTCGTATGTATCATACCTGGCACCTGCAGTGGGAAATCACAACAACGAACACCCCACGTCTCTACACTGTTAGGAACGCACTTTCTAAACACTACATCGCTTACCCTGGCGAAGATTTTATTCTCAATTCGTCAAATTTTACTCAGAACTGGTACATTCTACCAGGAGAGAGCGGTGACTATTTGTGAGTAATAATCTCACACCCCGGAATTCCAAAGCTCACCACAACCCTGATACCCCAAGATTCTCGCCTGACACACAGGTAGTCACCACCCCCAACCGCACACTTGTATGGAACATCGCGGGTGGTGCTCCAGTTTCATATGCTCATGTATGTCGACATTCTCCCCCTGTGTTTCTGCCTCGCCTCCTCCACGTTGCTTTCATACTTAATAACCCACTTCCATCCGTGTTAAGATCATTCTCTATCCAACATTCGATGGTGCACCCAACGAAGTTTGGGATATTCGTCCAGTCCAGCTCGACGGCGACGGACAGCCCATTCTCTCATCCACCGGAGAAGTGGGTTCACCTTCTCCGCCCCCTCAACAAGCTCAAAGCCAAACTCTAAGCCGCACAGTTTCGCCATCAGTGACCCCCAATAGCGGTAACGGTGGAAGTGCACCCCGACTCGAGTCAAGTTCCATACATATTAAAGGGGGGTTTGTAGTGAAGACTGCTGGGCTGTTGATGCTCGGAATGCTCATTTCCCAGTTGGGACTGGTCTGATGGGGCTCGTGGATTATTTAGGGTTTTTTGAGGTAGTCGACTACAGACATTGTTTGAAGTAACTGCTGAGGTACTAGTACTAATTTAATATAGCTAGAGGCAATAATTCTCGATTTACATTCACAGTGTAATACGTTGACGAGCGCCTTGTAAGTTGAAATTTGTGCTACTTGAGCCCAACCTGAGGCTCTTGGTGATGCTTAAGCGAGCTCAAGGTTTTTGACAAGAATGCAATTTACCGTAAGAATCCGTGACAGAAGGTGTGGGAACTTGGTGCGGTCCGGGTACATCAATTATGCTGAATCTTGTTCTTGTCTTGTTCCTTGACACGTTCGAGTTTGGTCCGTGACCTTCTGATCTTCCTCCCTCCATTTTCCTATGTCAAACACTTTCAATCCCGTCGTCTTTGACACTGCGTTGCGCCAGGCACCGGATAACAAAAATCGGTTGAGTTCGGCCGTACGTGTTTGGGTAAAAGTCTGGCCGAAAAATGCTGACATGTCGATCACAGGAAATACTCGCAGCGAGGAACGGCAAGGTTTCAGCCTTACTCAGGGCCATCGAATGTCTCCCAGCTGATTTCTCACAAGCCATTTTCGACGCCATCCTCGCGAATCTTCACCTCGATCTCGTTGAATCACTCAGGGACTCTTTTCGCCAGGGCAAACCACTCTACAACAACGAAGCGTTCCAAAGGGCGTATGGGGCACTTTGTGCAATGCGGCTCGTGGGGGAAGCCATCGAAGCCAATCCATCCACGAGACGGATGGTCATTGCAAAGATTCGGGGAAACATGAGGGAGCTGGCGAGCTGGATGCTCATTTCTTTCGGCTACTTTCCTGGCGAACCGTACAGGCCCAGCAAACCCGTTCCGTCCGCGATCGAAACGTCACCTCAGTTGGTTGCATGCGCCCTTGTCACCTTGATGGGGATTGACATCGATTTGGCGAGGGAGTTCTTAAGCTATGGGATGATGAACGACGTCGCGGCTTTGCTCTGGGTCTCATCAATGGAGAGCTCAACGGCCAAGATGGGCAGAAAGAGGTCGCTCCCCAGGGAATTCGCCCGGGTGAACGACCACCTTTCCAAGGAATGCCCTATTCTCGAAATCTTCCACACGTACGTCAAAACAAACGGACCATATCCAGAGACCAACCCCATCCTCAAGTCCTTTGTTAACGGACGCATAGGCAGTCTCAACCTTCTCGCGAGCTCGACAGTCCGCAGAGCCTCCTCGTTTTATCCTGAAGTCGATGAGGGGATGCCCCAAAACATCAAACTTGCCGCCGCCTTCTCCAAACAACTCTTTGACATCACTCGGTTTCTTATCCTCGACGTACACGGTGGGGTTCTGCGGGAAGAATTCTCCTTGGCCAGGATGTTCGAACAATACACACGCCTTCTGGATTCCATCGCGAGGCGCGCTGGACCCGAGAAAGCCACAAGTCTATTCGAGTTCGTCATCAATTCCCAGACCATGCTTTTCGATTGGGCCACCTCCAGCTCCCATGGCCTCATTTCCAACGTCACTGGTCTCGCACGCGGCAACCTTCTTCGCATCGTCACCAACACCATAAAATGGAAGGTACCCCCTGCAGTCAAAGAGGCTGCGAAAGCGCTGCTCCTACGGATGGTCACGCACACAGTCTACCCTCGAATGCTAAAAATGACCGAGTACACACTTATCCAACAACCCAAGGACATCCTTGGCATCAAGGACCCGAAATTCCATACGTTCGCGAGCGTCGTCAAGATGAGAAACAACATGCTGCTGGAGTTCAGGGATCGACAGATTGGGATTTGCGATAACCTCAACGTACGTCATCCCCCCCTCTGTTGCCTCTCCTAATCTCGATGGTTCTTGATAGCACGCTCCCGATGCCCAACCAACTCACTACTTCCACGGCAGAACATGTTCGAGGTGCCATTCAGTCATGTACTGTTCCGAAGCCTGCCAACGTACCGACTGGAAGGCCCGCCATCGGAAGGAATGCAGAGTCCTTCACGCAGACTACTACCTCCGTACGTCCCTGACTTCATCGCCTCACGAACCAAGGTGCCAAACAACCCCACAGCGCGAAAGCACCGAGATTCGTGGTACCGCCACAACCTCCGGTCCTTCCACCTCTCCCTCATCATCTCGCACTACAACAACCGGCTCAACCTCCTCGGTAAAGAAGGGCAAGATCCACGGTTCGCGTCGAACCTCATCGCTTCCTTCATCGCAATCGTCGACATGACCCACGAACCCACCGAATTCGACCTAGAGCTGCCCGAGAGGTACATCAACCGCAAGGTATACGATCGCAGCCTGCTGATGGCGCAAGACAAGCGCGTGGGGAGTCTCATCCGGGAGCTCGTGAGGGCCAAAGACGCAAATGTGAGGTTGGTCGAGGGAGTGTTTGCGTTTGGCCACGAGCAGATCTACGTGATGGCGAAGCTGTGGATGAGGAATCCGAACAAGTGCGATACAACTGGGACGGAAGACTTCAAAGTTCTGAGCAGCGTTGTCAGGATTGGGTGAGTCTTTCCGTTCGCCTCGTTCTTGGGAGTCTGATCTCACATATTTGAGTAGCCCCAAACGTGACTTGCAGAAGTTTGAAGGGACTGATATTTCGGATGACCATTACGACCAAGATAGTGACTAAATGGATCTATTGAAGCTCCCAGAATTGATACATGAACGGAAGTTTCGTGCCGTTTACGCTTTCGTTGGTTTAGGCATGAACGCCGTTGAGCCTACATGACAAAGCGGCCAAGGTCGCAAGATATGGATACTGGACCTGCCTGCATTGGATTACCCCAAGGAATATAGACACATGTGCGAGCGTATTCCGTTATTTTTCGTGTATCCATTAATACGTTGATTGTACCTCACTTTCTCCTTCAGACAACTCGCTCCCGCAGGTACATACCTACATCACACGTTGAACTGAGCCTCATTTCCATCCGAAAAATGTGTTCGACATGCTGGCCATATATATTATACATCAATAAGTGAATCTCACTTTAAATCAATGGTAGATTCACCCACCACGACGCAAGCACATCCGGCGTTGTTGAACTACATTTCTGGTCGGTTCCAAGAACTTATGTAGCCAAGCGATCCGGATGACCACGGACAGGCGCACATGTGCTGTGGGCAATAGATGTGCCTCCGACATATTCGACGCTGCACATCCTAGTCCAAGTGTATCAAGATAAGACATAAACATTTGAAGGAGATCAAGCAAACACGAGAACACTACATTGGAAAGGACGCAATCGCAGCAGATATATATACAAAGCTAACATCCTACACTAAACCTTTGTCGGCTGTGGGTTGAACGTAGTAGACACAGCGTTACAATTGGGGATCATCGTGGCGGGAGCTGGACCCGGCTGGAGGGGGTTACACGCCGGGAGTTCATTCAGATCTACAAAACATCGCGATGAATGTTTAAATCAAGGTGGTAGCAATGATCATTGAGCATTGAGAGTACTCACATGTCCCCTCAGTAGGCTCATCGACCTTTACAGGCTGCGTGCACCGGTTTATCTCCTGGTCAGTTTGAAGCGTAAGCTCCCTGCAGCTCTCCGGAAGACCGTCTCCGCCGGTACAGATGTCCATCGCTCGCTGCAACGAATCACCTTCCCAGCCAAAGACGTAGTCCGCATGCTGCCCGAATCCCGTCCTGTTGCAATCGGCCAAGACGTTAGCATAGCCGCACCAAAACCTCATCTCTAGTTCAAGCTACTCACGGATCGCCCATGCTCATCACGAGCGGCTGAGTGCCGTCTTTGGGCCAGAGATTGGCGTTGTTGAAGGGCCGGGTGTCCCACACGATCTCGATGAAGAGGAGTGGGATGCGGACGGGGTGGCTGCTCGGGCAGTCGGTGCCAAAGATCTGCAGGCCCTCGCGTGAGGGTGTGCCCAGCGGATGCGCTACATGGCTCTAAGGACATGCACCGTCAGAACTATGGCCACGTAACTATCATTAGCAGGATACCACGAGGCCAGACTCACACTATGGTCAGGGCTGTCAAGATTTACGCCGTCCCAGCATCTAAATGACAACATAAGCAAGCGGCTACTACCCTATGGTCCAAAATCAGAGAACAGCTTACTGAGGGAAGTAGATGTTCGACCTGATACCGCCGCTACAGAACTTCTTGGGCAGGTCGATGGTATCCTCAGGCCCAACTCCAGGTGTCCCAGCGCCGATGGAATTTCCCTCAAAGCACCTCCACGTAAGTTGCTTGTGCGCAGTAATACTTGGAGAGATATCGTCTCTTCTCCTCATAGGATTGCCCACGATCATCCGGAAGCCTTTCCTGAACGCCACAACCTTGAGGTCCTTGGTCGGTGCCCGGGGCTGGAAGTAGTAGATAGTCATCCCTCCGTTCGGGTTGCCCGTGTAGTGGTTTGCCATTTGCGGTACCTAGCAGCAGCAAATTGAACAATAAGCTGTAATTAGCACTGTACCGCGTGGGGCATTGCAGGAGAAAGGAAAGAAATTAAGTGCTCACCCGGATGAAACTCCCATTTTGGTGATGGAAGTACAGCACTGCGGTCCAGTAGTTGGATTTGTCCTCTTTGAAGCGGCAGGTCGTGCAGGAGGACAGAGCACCCAAGTCGTTGTCGGGGTGCATGGTCAGGTTAAATCTGCCATAATGTCATCCTCAACACCATACTAAAACGCAATTATTCAACTTACGCATCCTACAATGGCAAATGCGGGCCGCCAGCTCAAATTTTAATGGGTCAACCCTCCTAAAAATGCGTACATACCCCGCCAACGATTTGATGCACATGTGGGGAAACCTCGCCGGGAGTGACCAACCTGACACCCCGAAAACAGTATTAGCTGATGATATACCACACGACGGAACGTAAACGTAAACTCACGGGTCGAATCGTTGAGTTACAAGCTGCGAACACGGGAATCGTAACAGGGCACTAGCAGAGGCTGCCAACGCCAAAAGTCCAAACGCCCAGGAGGATGAACGTAGCATACGAGATGTACTAGCCAGTCGGACAGGCAGAACGAAAGGCAAGATATCGCACCAATAAGATATTCAGAAAGTACTTGATATACCGCCACACCAATACAATCGGCGACTGTAGAAGACATGTCGCCCCTGCTTCTACAGCAGACTGGGGATTCCCAGCTCTATTACAGCCATGGGATTGGGTGGCGCCAAATACGCGAGATTCGCCCGAAAGAAGACAACCGCCTTCGTGGTGATGAATTCAGTGAGCCAGGAGAAATGGTTGACGCACTGCGCTATGTTCTGAGAAACCTGTCGTCTGAATAAGTGAACCCGTCGATGCTCTTTGGATCATGCTGTGTCGTAGAAGCACCTGGGTTGGAAGCGCCCCTGCTCCAAGTCTCAAGAACATAATAGCCGACGAGGCTCGCTTAAAGACGATATGGTAGGTACCACATCCTATGGCGGACCCCCAGGCTCTCAATGATCTCCCAACGTCGCCAAGGACACGTACATTAGACAGCACAACGGGAGCACCCCGATATATCTATCTGTATTATCTGTAGTGGTTGTGTGCACTCGCAGAACTCGGACAAGTCCATCGCAATTCGGGCGATCCCATTGGTGCCTCGTTGATTAATCGTGTCAATTAAAATAACGAATACAATTCCAAAGCAGTGACAACCCGTTCAGGCAACCCCACCCAACCAAATCCCTCGCCACCAGGGATCGAACCCCTGTCTTCGTCCTCCGCCTCGCTGTCAGCGGTCCAAATATGGCAGGCCCCTCCCACGGCCCCATCTTCGCACCCCGCGACAAGAAAAAGTTGTCTCGAGGCACTCGCCATCACCATCCCTACTCCAAATCGATCTTCCGCTACGAGCTAATTCATCATGGCACGAGCACCCCGCGGTAAAAAGGTCAAACGCGCCTTCACCTCCACCTCTTCCACCGTACCCTTCCCCAAATCCACACCCACACCAACCGCCCCAGCACACTCCCTCCCCTCCCCTGCCTCCAACGAATTAGACAACGACAAATCAGAAAACGACTCGGACGCCCCAGAAATCATATCCCTCTCCCAGAGCAAAAAGCACATACAAGCGCAACAATCAGCACTCACCAACGCCCGCACCCAAGCGGCGTCCAAAGCGAAAGAGGAGAACAGGGAGCGGGATCGCAGGCTGAAGGCCCGGGCCGAGGTTAACAAGAGCCAGAGTCTTGGTAGTAAAAGTGCAGTTAACGCTAAAACTAAGGATAAGGGAGTGGTGGCGGAAGTGGAAGTGGAGGTAGAAGAAGAGGTGGAAGAAGAGGTGGAAGAGGAGGATGGAGATGAAGATTGGGAAAGCGAAAGCAAAAGCAACATCGAAGCCGACGGCGAGGCCTCGTCGGATGATGACGATGACGAGGATGGACAAGTTGACACGGAGCTCCAAGCTCGCATGATGCGCGCCATGGCAGACGCAGCGGGCGAACTCTCCGAAGATGCTGACGACGACGAGGAAGAAGAGTTCGGCGGGATCGCCATAGACTCGGACGACGAAGATATCTCAATGTCTTCATCCTCGGAGGACTCTGACGACGACGAGCCGACGCTCAAACGTAGACGCCGGCGCGACGACCCCGAACTCGGCGAAGAAGACTCGGACGCCGACCTCTCAAGACGCAAAACTTCCGCACAACCCAACCGTTCGAAACGCGCACGCAAATCCTCTCCCGCAGCCTCATCCTCGGCCTCCGCACCGACATCCGCAATCAACCACCTCCCCGACGAACTATTCACAGCCGCCTTCCAAAACCAACCAAAGTCCAAACCGGCCCCAGCCCCATCCTCAAAACCCAACCGAAAAGGGAAAGACTCCAAACGCACAAACAGAGCTGGCGCGAAAGATATCCTTCTCGGGTACGTACCTCTTCCCTTTCTTGTAAACTAACCCTAACCCTCTGCAGATCCACCCCCATCCGCAAAATCCGCCTCCTCAACACAAACCCATCCACCCACCCAACAGCACACATCCCCACTACCACTCTCTCCGCCCCAAAACGGATCACAAAGTTCCTCGACAGGAGGCTCGCGCTTAAAGGCCAGGCATCTTCTGGCAGCATCAAGACTAGCTTCGGCTGGGAAAGGAGGGCGGCGAATGTAGGCGTGCTGCAGCGCAGGGGCGCGCCTGCTGCTAATTTCGTGCGGGCAGGATAACGCTATGGTAATAAGCTGGATGTAGCGGGAATTATGATGCAGGGTTAGGTTCGGATCGCATACCAGATGACGCATAAGTCCGGACGTCGGGCATCTGGCCTGGCTCGACATACAATCCACCAGTTCCATAAATCCACGCAAAAAGTACTACGTACATAGCTACAAAATAATACAACCCGTCCAATCAAATACGCATGTACAACGGTATATCGACATCAGGATTAGTCCCGACTCTTAAAATCCATCTCCAAAATGCGAGCAGCATCACCTCCACAAAACCCACTCCTTGACTCCCTCGCTCTGGACCAAAGCCTTCCACAGCTGGCGCCACGAGATCGGATTGCCCTCATCCCGCGCCATACTGCAAAAGCTGCCCTCGAACCCTACTTTCCCATCATCTCCATCCTCGCCCATGCTGTCCCCACTAGCATCCCCATCCTCATCCCCATCGCTCCGGCTGGAATACCGCTCGACCTCAACCCAGCCCTTGAACCTCACCTTCCGCTTATCGAACCCGCCCACCCGCAACAGCAGCTCGTTGTCCCCCGACGCTTTGCATCTTACGCCGTGTCCTTCGAGTGCGGATTGGATGAGCGGCAAGAGCTGCGCGGGGGGCAGGCGCGCGTAGAATCGGGTGAGGTTAGGAGTGTAGCGCGTCCCGGCTTGGGTTTGCGACTGTTGGTGTGGATTGAAAGGGAGTGGCGCGAGATTGAAAGGGATTGGAGGTGGTGAAACAAGAGAGTAAATGAGACGCGATCAATACAAAAAAGACAAAACATCAAAGAAAAAGACATACAAAGAGCATCAACTTTTGTGTAAACTGCGTATGGTTCGTATTCGTCGGACCTCCATATTCATCCCCGTCAACGTCCCTATAGCACCAAATGCCCAATCAGTCAGTAACCATCCATTAACCCTACGTCAACCAAAACAACCACAAGCGAAAATGAACATCCGAACACTGTCTTTAAGGCGTGCCGGCCCTCCCCATCCTATTACACCGCATATACCCAGCATCCCATCGCACCAATTCCCATCCTGCATCCACCCATCCTCCAACCACACCGCATATACCTACCCAATCCAACCCAACCCACATCCACGTCCAAAATACAAGTAAAAAAAACCCAAACTCACATAGCCTGTCCCAAATCCGGCGCAGCAATATCCAGATCCCCATTCTCCCTCAAGCCGTTCGTCAACCGTTCCGCCAACACGATCGGGCCCTTTTTGAGTAGCTGACTTGGTCTGTGGGTGGGGTGTGGTTAGTTTAGGTGATCTTGAGTTTGGGTTGGCGAAGATACGGAGGAAGGGGGGGAAGGGAAGGAGGGAAAGGAAGGGAGAGAGGAAAGGAAGGGAGGGGAGAGAAGAGTGGGAGGGAGAGCGGAAAAGGGAGGGGACGAAATAAAAGAAGAGAGGAAGACGAAGAGCAACACGAAAGAGTAAAAAAAAAAAAAACACGCACCGAACAAGCCACGAATGCGCAGCAACCTGTCCCAACGTCAACCTCCTCGCAGGATCGACCTCCAACATCCCACACACAAGCGCTACAAAAAAGTCCAAAGTTCCAGCAACCTCAAAACTCACAACAACAACGCAGCTACTCACATAAAACGCGTTCCCCGATCCGGTTCCACGGGTCCTCCAGAAAGATCGTCCGGTCGAGGTACCGGCGGAATTCAGGACTGCGGGTGGTAGGTTCATCCCAGGGCGTGTCTGCAATCGCAATCCATCATTACTGAGCCATTACTCCAGACACGAGAGGTATGTAGGACGTACTCCCAACCAACATCGTGAACAAAATCACCCCGCACCCCCACACATCAATCGGTTCCGCATGGTACGGCACCTCATTCGCCAGCTAAACACCACCAAAATCATTAGCATCGCGTCATTCCCTGCTGTACGACCTCCGCCCACGTACCTCGGGCGCCACATACGGCAAGCTCCCACACCGCTCCGTCAACGTCCTCGTGCGGCCCGAATCCTTCAGCTTATACACAGCCGAGAGACCATAATCCGATATCTTCAGCGTGCCGCCCGCGTCGAGCAGGATGTTCTCGGGCTTGAGGTCGCGGTGGCACACGCCTTGCGAGTGGATGTACGTCTGCGTGTCGCAATGCATTCAGGCGAACGGTGGGCGGGACAACATGGGTAGCGACGCACCATTCCAGCGATGAGCTGTCCGAAAAAGTGGTGGGCCGTATCGTCTTCCACGCCTCGATCTGGAGCTGTAGGTAGCAAGGAGGTTAGCGATCGCGTTTTCATTCGTGTGTAACCGCCTTCAAGCCACCATCCGAGCCCGTACCAGGCAGTCCCTTGCCCCTTGGTGTCTTTAGTCCATCCGCCGGACCAGACCCCAGAGTGTCGGGAACTTCCAACCCATCCCACCCAACCCCCCAAAACCCAAAACAAACTCACCAATCTTATCAAACAAATCCCCCCCACCCGCCAGCTCCAAAAGCATATAATACCCCGGCCAATACAGCTCCCTATGCCTCACCTCCACAATCACCGCATTCACAAACTTCAGCACATGCACATGGTCGAGCGCCGCATGGATGCGCATCTCCTTGTCGAGCGTCTTGCGCTCCTTGTCCGTCGTCTGCAGCGTGAGCGGGATGTGCTTGCATGCGGCGGCGCGGTGGTGCGTGAAGTCGATAGCTTTGAACACGTTGGAGAAGCCGCCGCCGCCGATCTTGTCGACGAGGGTGTAGCCTGGGGAGAGGTTGGGTGCGGGCTTCTTACAGAGGAGTAGGGACTCACCGGTAACTTTTGGGTATTCTGGCATCCCTGCAAGCGAAGATGTACTCGACAACTCGTCCTTTACCCTTCCAATGTCTTCCCTGGTGACGCACGAATAGTCGCACGAGTCGCAGCAGCCACAGTATCAATAGCAGCAGTAGAAGAAGTAGAAGTGGTAGAAGTGGTAGAACAGCCGCCCTTGTGCGGTGCGCTGTGACAGACGTGGTTGATGATAGCAGTGCAAAAAGATCTGCCGAAACTAAAAATGGGCGCGTTGATTCTGAACGCGTGCCACGCCGTATTGCGCCAAGAGTTCGTGACGGCCCCCCTGCATCACGTGTCTTAATTGCGTCGCGTCGCGTCGAGATCCGCATATTGCGGGTTTTAGTGGTACGCTTTGCTCTCGGGTTGAAAGATAGATTATAGATATGGATATGGTCAATGTAAGACTCCAGTGCGTTAAACCTTGAGAAGGATCTCAGACCGCTAAGGTTACAGCCTCACCCCCCTCCATATCACGGTTTCTCGCGGGAAGTGCATTGAAAATTATATGGCCCGGCGGCTGCATTTCATACTTACCACTATACACATTCCCCCCGAAATCTCCCCTCTATCTATTCGCATTCACAGAGACACTTATCGATGCGAAGCATATTCGACATCAGTACATGGAGTGGTGGATAGTGGAGTTACTGTTATTAGGGGGCTCTGATGGAGCATGCGGTTAATGGCTCACCCAGGTCGGTGGGCAGTTACTGTTTGTGGCTCTGTGTAGGCAACGAACGTAGTACCAATAGCTTGTACAACTCATAGTTTTTGAATTAATTATATATGTAACGCTGTATAATAGACACATGGCTAGCGACCTCCTGTGCAGCGGCGATCTTGGGAGATAAGTAAACTCGTATGGATCTCACATCGTCGCCGGGATGGGTTTATAGTAATTAACGAAAATGGGGGTCATTAGCGATGAGCTCATGAGGGCAGGGACCTACTAGGTCTCTCGTCAGGCTTCTTTACGATGGCGTAATGAACTCCGGCAATCAGCTTCACAATAGGGGCTATATATTGCCATGCAGTCATAATCTACCTGGCTTCCATACCGTTCACAGCACTCTACTAAATACAGTAGTAGTGTCAACTTGACATGATCATGTCGAATCGACTGCGAGAGCCCGTTGTATTGGACTTAACAACGGCTTGTATCTCTCGGGGTCCCTCGGGATTAGTTTCTCATCAAGAATGCCTACCAGCTTCTTCAAATTCTCGGCGAACTGAGGAGATCGAGCCGACTGGCATCCGGACAACGCTAAAAGGCAGAGTACATATTCTTCGACGCACTCCACCGGCAGTTCATCTTCACAAACGGCCGGCTAGTTGTCAGATGGCTGTGATGTGCACAAAATAAACCAACGTACCACTTTCCTTCCCGAAATACAGCTCCGCAGCTTCTTTGAGCAGTTTTTGGACAGAACGTCTGTCAGGTGATGCCTTCTGCGACAGCATGATATGAATCCCAACACAGAGCATGGCCCTTGCCAGCGCTATATCTCCTCCCGGGCCGCAAGACTTCAAGAAGCAAGACTGTCAATACAGTTAGCATTCGGCGAGAACCTGAAACGTTGAATGAGCATTTACCATTAATATTTCTTGAAAGCTCTTCCAATTGCCATTATTTTTGTAGACACCAACCGCCATTGCCACACCCAAGAGCCGACAGATGCGTTTCACAACGATCTCCCGCGCCCGACTGTCATCTGGATCCAGAGAGCCCTCGATATAGAGGCAAACGTATCTGAACTTGAATGATACGATATCATCGATTATTCCCTGCGTTTTGCTTGCTCCAAGCCGGCGTCTTGTATGCAGAGGGGACTGTGGCGCTTGTGGAGGGCTTAATAAGCGGGCGATCGTTTCCATGTTGAGAGCCACGCCGGCAGTGTCCTCGACATCGGTGAAGCCAGGCAACAAGTTCTTGGCGATCTTATCAATTATGTCTGCGACCAGGTGGGACAGATTCGCCTTTGCTTCCTGCAGTCGCAGTTGATACGGTGACTCCGCCCTCTCCATCACATACTCTTTGACCGAGAAGTGCAGAATGCGAACTGGGCGTTCAGGATGATCCGGGTGGTAGTCGTGTAGGATGGGTCGGATGAGTTCGCAGAATCGTTGGACATCTTCAACGTGGTACCCCTTGCTGTCGAAGAGGTCGCCCAGGTCCAATGTGCTTAGCTCGGTGTCCAGTACGAGCACGGTCCCAAGAACAGTTTGATATAGCATTTTGAATCCGGGCTCCTCCAGCTTCAACTGGGATAGAATGCGCTGATAGAGGTTGTAGAGCTTCGCCGTCCCGTCCTCCACCGTCATCCAGTACGTGCTCCGACTCGATGCGATCAGCTGCAGCTCTTTGTGAGGATCCAGGGACTGCAGCTTATCTAGGTACTGGAGCACGGTCTCCGCCCACAAGAAGACTCCTTCGCTCGTTTTGACGAAGCCCTCCATCAGGTCAGAGTCGTTGAGGATCTTGCTGCCATATCGTTTCAGATTGAGTTTGGAAATGATGTGCTTCTTAACGTCCTTCAAACAGGCATTATCGTTTCCCGTCATGGGGAACTGTAGCTTGGTGGTGTGTGGACATTCCTCGAGGGCGCCCATGATCTCGTGCTTTGGGCGAGTCGTAACCAAGAAACGGAAAGGCGGCGGGAACCGAGGAATGTAGTCCCGGAGGAATATAACCAAGTCGTCGATCGGACCTTCATCTACAGCATCGATGGTGACAACGTAAGGTCGATCGGATTTTACATCTTTGGCGGCGGGAATTACGATGCCGTCGAGCTGGCGAATGGCTGGTGCGTCGATCAAGGTTTCGTCCTTCTCAATCAACGTGGCTATCACCGCCTTGATGTCTGGAATGCGGTACAAGCCACGGATGATTTGGGCCACAAGGTGATCGAGGGAACATTGCTGGCCAGTTTCGCTGAAGAAGAAGCAGGCGACGAGATGACCCTTCTCGTGGCACTGTTGGCTCAGCGTGTGGGCAAGGGCAGTCTTCCCGCCCCCTGCCGGCGCCGCAACAAGAAACATCCCGGCGCACGCCTCATCCGAAGAGAATTTGCTCATCCATGTCGATACCTCTTCTATTTGCTCCACCCGGGTCCCTTCCAGACATCCTCTATCGGAGCGCCAGCTGCGGGACTTTGAACCAACCTCGGGCAAGGTTGCAATCGCATTCTCGATTTTGTCGAATTCTCGGCCTATTCAAATAGGCGTGATCAGAGTCTGATCCTACTCTCAGAATGGCCTGGAACATCAACGAACCGTAGTGGTTAATGATTTGGTGGGCACTTTGAAGAACTGAGTCCTTGACGTGTGTGTTCTCGGCGCCGGCAAGCATCTCGCCTCCTGGCAAAGGATGCGAACATACGTCAGAGGTGGTTGTATCGATAGAAGTCCGTTTAAAATGAAATTACCAGTATGCCCGTCGACCTTCAGGGATCTTGTCCCATGATTAGGTTTTGGCAGTGGTTGCTTCACGATTCTTCGGTCTTCTGTGGCACCCGGTGGCTCTTCTGACACTGGCATGCACTATCAACCCGACGCACAGTACCGCGCTTATGTACTAGCTAAACGTACCGGGAATCCGAATCCCGCCCCTTGGAATACCGATAAGGTCACCCTCATCTTTTGCAGTTGTTCCATCGATCTGAGAGCGATGGGTGCCTATGCCCAATATTGTACGAAAGACTCTTTTGACACGTTTCTTGAAATTCTTTAGTTTACACATTAAACCTTGTGCAGCTCATCTGCTGCGATCGCACCGCTTGCTCACCAAAATGGCCGTCATCCTAGTCCTCCCTCCATCTCTTCTTGCTTCAAGCGCTGGCCAATACTCGATGTTCATCATCTCGTCATTCAGTAGAACCGATATAACCTACCGAGTTCCGAGGACCCAGAACCCGACTTGTGTTTCCCTGACATCTCTAACAACGAAAAGCGAGCCCGAGGCCCTGGCACTGCTTGCCGTTGTGGGAGTGTGAAGAGGAGGCCAGAGGATATGATATGTTCGTATTATCTACGGAGGGATCTCGTGACTCGCGTGAACGTCATGTACTTGACTTCGGTGGAGCTTCCAGGACTGAGATCAAGCGCCTTGTCACTGCTGTTATTTAGCTTCAGTACCTCACGAAAACCATGTGCTGACAGAACACATACTGACTTGTGATCAGTCCAAATTAACTTACTTTGGCAAGTCGGATCTCACGCTCTGAACGGTCGAGCGCTTATACGTTAACTACGGAGACAACAAGGACAGATCTTAATCAAGTCAGATTCCGAACGATATTTTTAGCAAATGAAGCCTGGAACAAAAGAGATTGAAGCAACTATTCACAAATCATCGCGGAGGTCCAGGTGTCAGTCGCACCTCTACTCGTCATTAGAATCTACGCGCATGCCTGCCCATCGATCATATGCAAGTGGAACCCTCAGTCCAGCGCCAGGCTCAGGTTGCGGTCGAGGTCTCACTCCATACAACCCATACGCCAAACGTGCCTCCCTACATATGTTGGCCCACTGCGCATTCGAGAGGTGCCTGCACACAGCAGCCCACTTGGACGTCGCAAAGACCCAGGTCCTGTCGTTGAAAGCATCCCGATTCTCGAGCGGAATTTCTTCGCCCGTCGACCACAAGGAAAGAGCTCGCTGTACCTGGAAATAGAATCAGTAAAACGTGGAAGAAGTCGACGAGAGAAGCGCTTTGCGAGATTGTGACGTACCGCTGTTACGACGAGGGCAAGTCCCCCGACAAACGTCTGGTACTGGGTGTTCGACAACGAGATTCCATGGAGCATAAAGCCGAATGTAAGAAGAATGTGCTTGGCTCGGAAGATCCTCAGACGATTCTACACCCGGAAAAACGTTAGGCATAAGGCTATCTTCAACGTTCACCAGAGACGTACCTCAAAATCTCCGTAAACAAAGGGAAAGTGTCTTGCTAAACCTTGCCTGACATAAATCACTCTTGTCTCCGTCGTCCCCAGGTCTCCCTCTGACTGGAAGAAGTGGGCAACGACCTCCCTCGCAAATCTGCCGATTCTCCCCCGCCATTCCTCAACCCGCTGGCACATCTGCGTATGAAATCTAGTAAGCTAACAACTCTAAGGAGTATTGTTACGATTCAAGAAACGAACCAAGGCGTACGCCATTGTCTCTGCGATATCCGTCTCTCTCGGGTCTGGGGGAAGATCGAATGAGCGATAGAAGCCCCATAGGGCTAATTGCGTAGTGTCATCAATACTCCATGGATGATCACTGTGTGCAAGGTAGGCCAGCGCAGCAGGTAGGAAGGACTTTCGCCAAATCAGCAGCTCTTGAGAGGTAAACTCAAGATGCGCGTTCGACAGCCTTTTACTACCACGTCCACCAAGCCCGACGCCAGCAGTGAGTGCAGATGCGGATGCTATCAATCCCCCTGCATTTGGAAGAACAGCAGTAGCGCCAATGGACTGAAATATGGAAAATATCCCGGTGGTTCCTCCGCCGTAGATTGCAGATTGGAGAATCGCAGCGATAGACCCTGTGTTTCTACAGATCAATGAAAAGATCGAGTACTGCTTGAGACTTGCACCCACCTGCCTCGACACCCAACGCAGTGAACCCGAGAGTATTCAGGGCAAGGATACCAGCTGCAGGCGCCAGGACGGCCCCGCCCGCAACAACAAGACCTGTGCTCATAGACGCTAGTAGATAAGGGTGATTTCGACGAAATATCGAAATTGGTCCCTCAGATGTGCCAGCAGCTATGGTATGCAATGTTAGGGAGCGGGGAGAGGCCGATCTCCCATCCAGCGGCACATGTCTAGGTTCAACTACGCACCGACGACCTTGCACAAATCTTCCTTGAAGTCCTTCCACTCCCAGGACTTCCCTTGCGAGGACAATTCGAAAACAAATTGCATACGCTCCTCCATTGCGCCCTGGAGATCTTCATTCGAGATGAGGGCTAGGGCCACCACAGCCTGGTGCTCGTCTGGGACTTCGTTGACCTCGAAGGCTCTTTCTATGTCGAGAAACCACCTAGCCAGATTGGCACCATCGCACGCAAGAGGGGTTCCTTGTGCGTTAGACCACGTCAGAAGCCTGTCTATGGGTGATGTAGTTGTGTTCATCCCAGCAGTAAAGAGTGTAAGAGGAAGGTCTTCGCGAAGGAAACCTGTCAGCACGCAACCAACAGTTTCTGTTTGCCTCGCCTGAGGCACGTGTCAAAGCCATCAACCGAACCGGCGTCAAGCCGTGCGACAGGTTGAAGCGAGGCAGGAAGCAGCTTGGTGTACCTACATACATATTTATAAGCACCCTTTGTCTCGGCCAACACTAATAAAAGCTGATCATAGTATGTCCTGGCTCGCATATCGCAGTACCGACGCTATTCATCACTATCGCTTTGACACTATTTCTGATCACCATACAACTCAAACTTCAAGCCCTTGATGATCGCTCCGGCGAAGCTCTCATGTATCTGCGGTTCTGTGTCCATCAGATTGAAAGCGCGAAATGTGAGGGAAAGCGTATAAGCGTATATAATGATTGGTGCGGCGCACGTCATACAGTTGCAAAGATCGCATTCGGCGCTTAAACGGTATTTATATGATACTTGGCAGGCCTGATACCCGCACATACGACTCCCTTAGAGCTGTACGAGTCAAAGAGAATGCCGCTTCTCCAGGAGGATTCCCAACTGTAATCTTTCTGGAGTATTAAGCCTGTCGCCGTCGCCATCTAAGCTGATCGTAGTAATAGAAACTGGGTGAACTTTGTGCTTTTAACGCTGAAACGCCCTCGGCTTTCATACTCTTTCGACAGAGCGAATTGAAAATAGGGAAGTCAAATTGGGAGACTTGCGGATGCGATGAGAATTAGGGTATAAATGTGCACGAAATTTCGAAGTTGAACGAAGGAGTGTGGTCGGTGATACGGCGAAAATAGGCATATAGTACAGTCGAACCAGTACTTTACAGCATTCTCAGAGCGTGGATGACGTCTTCCATTTTGTTATTCCATTCTCCACTCCATACGTGCGTCGTGGGATCGTTCGTACTGGAGCTCGAGCCCACGCTATCGTCATCCAAACTATCGCGATACGCAAATGACTTGGGTCTGTCCCTCCCTCTGAAGCTACTCCCAGCCACAGCTCGAGGCGTCTCTGGCCTACTCGAGGAGTCATCCATCATCGTTACTGCCGTGATGTCTCTCGTACGTGAAGATAGGGACTGTATCTGCGCGTTATATTTGCTGAAGTAGTGCTGGTGCATCTCGAGGGCGTTTCGTCCAAGGCCTGCGGATTCTGTAAAGGAGTGGATGGGAGTCTGTAGTGCTCGGGTGTGCGTCGGGGTGGTGGCGTCTTCTACTGGCGTCCAGGACCCAGGAAGGCTCGAAACGCTCTCAATGATTATTTGATCCCTTCCGTCGTCGTCCGATTCGGTTGGCGCAGTGCTGTACAGCAAGAAACTGCTACCAGAGCTACTTGAGCTACTTGAGGACGCGAGTGGGTGTGGCACTTTGGATGTGCTGGCGATTGGAGTTGGAGGATGGAAGACAATGGGTGAAGGGTTCGACATTTCGCTCTTCCAACTCGAGGAGTCTCGGCCCCATGAGTCTGAGAGATCGTCTGACATGTTGAAACGGTGGACATCATCGCTGATGGTTGACTTGGAGGCGCTGGAAGAGGCGGTGTTTGCCCGGTTGAGAGGCGAAGGCCCGCGACGTGGCGCTGGCGCTAATGCTCGCGGACCCATAGGCTTGGCAGTGGGCTCAGTCGAGATCTTGAGGACAGTTGGGCGTGGTTGTGGCAGTGGATGATGCTGCTTCTGAAGTTGTTCGCTCATGAGCTTTTCGTAGATGAAACCGGGAGGTAGATCACCCATAGTACGAGCGAGCTTCGACAAGCTGCCAGCATTCTTTCGTACGGGCGAGCTGGGCGGGGTCTCGTCCAGATCTTCCAATTCATAGTTGCCTAGAGGTGCGGGTGGCGCAGCGGCGGCGTTCGGATCGGTAAACGTCGGGAAGATAGGCGACGACGAGAGCTCAATTTCAAGGTCTTCGTAAGTGACTGCTGGGTCGTCTTTTACTGGGACGACCTGGGGTGTGATGTCGGATGGCGGCGCATTCTCCTTTTGGGGCCGCTTTCGACCCCATGTGAAAGCTCTTCCCAAGGCGTTCGGTCCCGATTCCTCCCTTTCCTTCTCCTTCTCCTTCCCTTTCCCCTTCTTATCCTCGACCAACTTCAAAGGTCTTGGCTTCGAGCCAGACCCTCCTCGCCCTGCTATCCTGTAACCCTTCACCGGCGGCTCGGACTGTGCGCTTTTTCGGAGGTCGGCGTCCATTGACTTTGCCCTGGCCAGGTTGGCATCATCCTTGGTCGGCTTGACGCGACGCTTCGCCCCGAGGCCACCTCTCCCAATGATCCTAATCTCCGGCTCCTTGGGTTTCTGACTCTTTGGCTTCAGGACCGGCATAGTCTTGCGCGAAGTTATTGAGGGCTCGGGGATGATATCGAGGGTTCTGGTGTGTATCTCCAAAGAGACCCCGGTTATTGTTCTAGGACGAGAGCCTACACCGCCACGTCCTACTACGCGAAGCTTGGAGCCAGAATCAGAGCTACTGGCCATGCTCCTGACTTCAGTACGATCTATAACATGTGTTAGACTTGTTAGCTTCCGGATGATACGAGCGTGTACGCACCGGAGACGATAGAATCCATTCGAGAGAGATATGATCCCGAAATTTGACTTGACCTTTCCGAGAAGGTGGGCGTGTAACATGAAGAGAGTTCTGAACCAGGACGGTGTATGGGTACAGTCGGATGAGCAGATAGCTGGTCGACAAATACGGCCAGCCGCTCTGTGGCCTTTTTCTTCCTTTTTTGGGGTCGGGGCTGAAGTTGCCAACTCAGGGTGCTTCGCGTGCTGGCAAAGGAGGCAGGGGAAGTCGCGCGCAACGAATTGTCGTCAACAAGCATGATATGGCCAGGGATGATGTCTAAGCGGAGCTCTGGTGTGCGAGTCGCATGCTATACGTTAGAGAAGAAGGTGCTGCGTGACGTAGTGGGTACGTACCGGGCTGTGGATGCAACCGAGCGTGCACTGGGACGTAGTGACCCACAACCATCCCAGATAACGGAGGCGAAGAGGTGCGCTGCATTTTGACGACGGCTGGGTAAGCGCACTAGGTTATGCGGTATGATACCCCACATAGGGGGCAAAAAGATGGGGGCGCAGCTATAAGTAGGAACGGCACCCAGAGATGATGTCGCAGTCCAAGAGAGGGTTATCTCGTTTAATAGGTCCGAATATGATTCCTCCAGGGACGGCTTCCAAATGGCGAAAGATCCATCATTTCTTCCTCTCTCCGCCAGGATGTCATTGATTCGCCAACCCGCATGCTTTCACATAAATGATGATACTGGGTGTCTACATATGTCTTAAAGTCTACAAGTATATCCTGTATGTAAAGTGGCCTATAAGCTTTGATATACACGTCGACGAGCAGCGTGAATATGCACTCCAACGACATACTTCCTCGTCGCTCTTTTGGTGTTTCTGATCCGTATACGTTGTTATGTACATACTATCCCCAATGAGGCCTGAAACCTGTCGAATATAGACAGAGCTCCCCAAAATACGTGCAGAATATCAAGAGGGGGTGATTCGACACCAGGCAGATAGCTGCGCTTTGACTTGGAGCTCTCAAGAGTTCCAATAGAACTGATCCTAACAGTGAATCTCCGGAATTTGTATACCAAATATAGCTTGCAATGCCTTCCGATTCCCTGGACATGGACATGAGAACTAACAAGAACCTAGATGCAAGATTCAGCCGCTGGATGTCAGATACCGACACCCCCCATCGACCATTTCATTCAATGCTGGCGTAAATGTCTATAGCCAGATGCATGACAACCAACCTGGCTCCAAAACTTAACATGTACATAACTTCATTGACCATCGCGCCCGTAAGACATCGGTTTGCCACATTCCCCACCCTGATGGAATCAGAAACGCGTGCATGACTTTATCATATCGTTCCGCACATCACTCGACTTACCGGCATAGCAAGTCGATGGCCCTAAACGGGAAATCAGCGCTCATCCCATAGATAAGAGAAGAGAAGAAACAGTTTCACACGAGCCAAGGCTGTGCAGGCATGTGCTCCCCAGCCAATTCTGTTCGCCCTGAACTAGTAACGTACAGCAGGAGAACCACATACCCGTTAAATTTCTTCTTCCATCCATCTGAGTCACTGGAAACCGGGCTTCAGAATCGAAGGCAGGATTCCCAAAATCAACTTCGTGTTGATCATTGAAGATCGAGTGGGGAATAAGAGGATAAATTGAGCAAATGATATGAATCGATGAAGGGTTCGTAAAATGACGAACACGTCCAAGAGACCCCCATCCACTTCTCCCGTGGGCTCACGCTTCGGAGATCCCATCGTCCTCCGACGAAATCTGCACCGACCCAGAGCCTGGCTTTCAACAGGACGTTTCGTGCCTATCAAAGGTTCCCCCATGACATCGTACGCAGCAAACCAATGCCTGCCATTCTTCGCCACAGTCAGGTCATCATCTAACAGTCGGATTCAGTGATTGACGTTCCAGTGCTGGTACAAGACAATGGCTTATCGCAGGACCGCGGGATGAGATAACACCCAGGTTGTACGAGAGTGTGATACCTTGGCAATAGCGGTGGCGTACGCCAATGATACAAAAGCCCGGTGACCGAACCCATTTCTCGGGGCGACAAAAGTCATAGAAGACCGCAATGTTGACGGGGATGCCCTGTTCACGACAACGAGGGTCTGGCCTGGAAGCTAACATGAGCCCGCGAAGTCCAGGAATCCTGTCAAAAGACGGAAATCGTTAGTACCGACTGTACATGAGCGAAAGAATGTATACCTTACCCTCGCTAGATGTACACACGTTCGTTTGTCGACAAGAACGAACAGCACGGAAGAAAGCAGGAGAAGGGCACGCCAGTCGCGTTACGTTGTGTGCATCTAAGCAAGCAACCTAATCATATAGCACTCGAAAATCAAAACGATTAAGCTGTAATAAGTTCATTAGGGTGTGACTGATTAAAATGGAAGCGATGGTATCGGGTTAACAACCCATGCACCTGGAGTATACTACCTCTACACGTTATCTATGTTTGTAATGCGGGTTCAGATCTTGTCCATCGGCCAAGAGAATGGGTTGATCAGGATTCTGCTGCTCGCCCATGGCTTTGCGCAGTTGCTGACTGTGCAGAAGCTTCGCGTATCGCGGCTGAACAAACATCGCACTATGACAGCCGGAGTGAAGAAAGGCACAAAGAATGCAGAGGAATGACGTACCTGGCCTCTACAAGAACTGTGCCATCTAAGCTCTCGATTGACCCAGAAACCATTGCTTTACGTCCCTTCACCTCGTCCAGCTTCGTCTTGATCACGACGAACTGTACACATATTCAATATTCTCCTCCCGTTACAACCTCAAAGGCAATTAACATGTGCGTACCTGGTCAGCCATGGTGGGTGCACGATAATTCAACGAAAGCTTTGCCGTCACCCCAACCTTTTCAGGTAGATTAACGATGGCCTAGCAACCGGTAATGTCAGAATCCCGAACGTGAAGAATAGGAACTACAAGCACAACGCACCGTTCTGGCTAATGTTTCATCAAGCAAGGTCGCCAACAATCCACCATGGATAATGCCATCGTGTCCACATAGACCCCGCCCCAGATGCACAAAAACGAGACTCTCGCTCTCGTCCTTCCTCGCCCGGATGATAGGGAACACAGCGAGTTTGCCAGGACCACGTAAAGCTCCAGCAGTCAGGTTGTTAACCCTCCGCTCCTCGGGATATCCCTGGTAGGGTCGCGCCTCGTACCACTCGTCGGCGTTGGGGGCACTTCTAAGCTTTACTAGCTCAGGAAGCTTCTGGAACGTCGCCTCCAAGTCCTCGCTGTACGCGATGCCCTCAGGAGAGATTGGGTCAGGTGGCGCAGGCGCGGCTCTCGGGAACAGGATTGAAACCGGTGGAGGTGGATAGATAGCCCCCAGTGTCCCTGCTACCACTGATATGCCCAACACTGCCGACGCCTTCTTGAAAGTGCCCCATGCTGCCCCGGTAGGTGGTTTGGGTGGGGATCCAGTCGAATAAGGCCTGCTGCCGCTCCTCAGCGCTGTCCGCGATTGTGCCGTCAGAGTCGAGAAAAAGGACCGTCTACAGAGTGCAGAGGTCATACTTGGTACTGAGAACAACGACCTGGCCGCTGTATTCGTCGTCGTCGGAGATGGGGAGGGAATGCATTTTGCGTCCGTGCATCACGACGGAATCGTAAGTCGGATGATTTTATAAGCCGGAATTTCACGTGGCATCCAGGCCCCTATTTCTCCGGAGGGGTACCAACCGATACCAATCGCGCGAGGGATAGCGTATGGAGGGAATTTTTGGGGAATTTTACTATGTTACATCCAAGGAGACTGGAGCCAAATCGAGGAGCGGTAATTATAAAGAGGTTTCTCAGCTACCAGGGTCCATCGAAGAAACCTACCCATGCCAAGAGAGCATGGACAGGTAATTGAATCCGCCATCTCTCCCAAAACGATCCTCACTGCGGAGCTTGAAGGAGCCTTGGACTGCTATATGCCGCAAGGTGGGGACCCAGTAACCGGTTTTTTAAGCGAGCTGAGGCTGCTGTGTAGGAGCCTGAGGTTGCGGAAGAGGAGTCTGCGTCGATTGCACAATTGGAGATTGTTGAGTGACCTGAGCCTGCTGCATCATCGGAGACTGCTGCGTGTTTGCCTGTTGTATATTTCCGAAGGCGTGTACAACGGTAGATCCACTGCGAAGATATGTAGCAAGCGTGGTACCGCATGAAGTGCAAGAGTGCCGGACATCCTTGGACTCGTTCACGAGATATGGAATACAAGGGAGACATATGAAGGCACACGCCACGAGAGCCCACAAGCTACAGCGGAAAGAAGTGAGTAAATGCATCGCGGAAGTACCGTAAACCACCCACTGTGTCGTACTCCCAGATATATGTTCGATCTTCGTGACGATGTTCTGTTTGCAATTCGGACATTGAACCGCCCCAGGACCAGGGCCAAGGATGTGCATTGGATTGACGACTTGAAATACCGGCTGTTGCTGCATTGCAGGTTGATAGTTGTTTCCTTGAAGTTGATTCGGGGAAATGATTATCACAGGAGACTGGTAGTATGGCGGATACTGCTGCATTGGGTATTGCGCATTAAACGGTTGCATCGGTGGCACCCCAGTGGCACTAGGAAATGCGACAGGCGCCGGTGCAGGTAGTGTATTGGGGATAAGTGTAGATTCAGCCGCTTGTGGGACTTGTTGAGCTGCGGCTGGTACAACCGCAGCCGCTTGACCGTGAGGCTGGAACGTCGGTGCAGGCGCCGACACGGGTTCAGGAAGACCTGCCGACGAGCTTTCGCCCGCAGCCATGGTGTTTTCTGGTGACAAAAGCACAGGCGCAGTGTGAGAGATGTCGAGCTGTGCACTTTGAGGCGCCGTCGTTGGGTGTTGTACTTGTGAAACATTCGGGGTGGGCGCGATGATGAATCTGGATGGCTCAATCTGGCCGCCTGGATCGGGCGTCGTCGCTTGCGCAACAGGATCAGACGAGCTATTGACGGTGTATGCTGGTGGTCTAAGTTACTGGTCATCGATCGTATCGCTGTCTGAAGAGAATGCTACTCACGGTGGCGCCACAGACTCTGGCTCAGGACGCGGCGTCTTTTCAGACATGCTTGGCCTTAAGTTCAATCGTGGAGGCTTGTGTAGAGGTGAACTTTTATGAAACGTCTGCTAGAGGAGGTGAAGGTGTATGTAGAAGATCATCGCTGTTACTCACGCTATCCGTCCAGACACCTGCCCCGGGTTTCAAACCAATTATGGTAAAGTGAAAGTGACCTGGTGACGTACTGAGGTGCAGCGCTATTACGGCAAAGGACCCCCTGACGGACCTGTGGGAGCAATTAACTGCTCATATGTACTTAATGCTCGTCGCAAAACGCTAGCAAATGTAGGACATCCGAGTCGAAGCACAAGAGTGCCGCCAGTGAACGACCAGCCGTGGTTGATCATCTCAAGCGGATTCTGAAGTTGTTCTGGGCGCTAGAAGTAGAGCACAACAAGTCATATCGATAGTGTTTTCCGTCGTCATCCCAAGCTATACAACGCATACTTCTTCCTTCACGTACTCTAAAAAAGCCACAGTGAGCACCTCTTGCTCAAAGGTAGTCATGACCCGCAGCCTCTCAGCAGTTTCGTCTCCAACGACAGGGTTCTTAATTCTTCGGTTGATCGTCCTCTCCAACAACATCACGTTAGACCCTGCGCGAATCATGTCGCCTTTTGTGACGAGTCCGGCTATCTTGAAGCGTTCGAGCAGCCAAAGAAACCCAGTGGACCTGAGGAGATCCTTGAGTTCTCTCGTACCACTGTTAAAACTGGTGATTTCTCCGGCTGAACATTTGGTGGTAGTAGACTGTTGAGGTTTACGAGGGGTGGAGCTCTTGTCAACTGCCGTAAATCTCTGAGACTTGGCGGAGACACGGGAGATTTTTTCTAGGCAGCGGTGACCAGCAGTTCAAGTAAGTTTGGAGGATATTTGTCAATAGATACCCACAAACCTTTGCGTGCGTGAGCGGGGCCTTGGTCGATGTCTGAATCCGAGTCTGGCTCCCCCGTCTCTGAGGACTCGGAGAACTCGGAATCCGACTCTTGACTGTAGTCGAAATCTACGTGAAGTGTTATTAAAATATTGCACAAACCAGTCAGTGAAAATACGTACCACTGTCTGCTCCATGATCTGAGTAGTCAACAAAGTTGTCTAATAAGGCTTGCCTGTGCATGTAGCGACCACGAGCAGCATGATGGATTTTAAATATCCACTCCCGGAGTGCCCTTGCTTGTACGATATTCTCAAGCAATACCTCAGGGAATTGAATTGTAAGTGCACGTTGAACCTTTTTTACTTGCTTGGGTTGTGCGGAAGGGGTCAGAGCAATGATCAGATGCTTGGCGCATAGCGTTGTAATTGCTCTCTGTGTAAAGTCTCAATGTCAGAACGACCAGATTATGTTAAATGTGACACAATAATCACCTTGAAAGAATCCCATTCACGGCCTGCGTTGATTCTTAAGATGTTTTGTAGAGTTGCTGAACGATAATATGTTTGAGCGGCCAGACTCCAGCTATAACAAAGCGACGTTATGATTTGTAGCGTACTCACATATCTTTGGACACTTCCCCATTGAGACTGAATTGCACGACTGGATGGTGGGGAACTCTAGCGGAACATGCCTCGCGAGACCCGCAATTTATGTCCTGAGTATGCATCATCGTGAATCTCGCGTTCAAAAAGTTTAAAGCACATATCCAGATAATTGATTACAGCGCCAACTTGACGCATCGTAACCACCTACGAACTTCAACATGTTGGCAGCTGTAGCACTTCACCGATTGCAAGTTCCATCTAATTTGAAAACCACTCACGACAATGCTTGACGGAATCAGGACTCTGAACCCTGGGCCCCAAGAACTTCGCCTGACAAACGCGACGACCTTAGGATCCTTCTTAAAAGCTTATTTTCAACTAACTTGGATCTCCTCAGTGACATTTGTAACATCAGATACCTGTCAAGAAGAACCTGGACGATCGGAAATTATGTGGCACCCCTCATCGACAGAGACTAGCCTAAAAGATTAGCGCGGCTGTGCTACAATGAGTCGCCTCCGAGTCAGCGGCCTTTGAAACACTATGCCAGTTCGTCCCTCTTACGTCCCATCCCTATGGCTAAGACGGTGTGATCGGTAATTGTGGGCTAAAAAAACAGTACTAATAGGTCATAGAAATAAGGAGACATCAAACCGCCGGCCTTCAACTGCGCTGAGTTCTAGCCTTTTTAGATCACTTCTCGAAGCTCGCCTTGCTGTGTCCAAGTCAAATCTCGCTACGAGGCTTCGTATACATAATTGACAGAGACTAAACTCCCTCTTCCTTCCCATAGAGCTCCGCGAACGCAACAAATAAGGAATCCTCTTGAAAATGCGTCATTCGCTTCCCCTCTGATCGATCTCCGTCCATCGGGGATCGCAATTTTACAAGAATTCTGTTCGTTAATTCCTCGCTTCTTCCGAGACTCGACAGATTCTCACGACTGACAAGTCCAATAAGCTCGCAGCGTCGTTCGAGCCATCCCAGTTCGACACTACGAAGGAGTTGCCTGATCTCCGGCGATACATTTCCTACGTCCTTTTTTTTCTTCGACATCCCCCCGGGTGCTGCACGAAGCACGTTAAACGACCAACTATCATGGAATTAATGTCTGAGAAGCTCACTTTGTCTCTCTACTGTCTCCTCCTCTTTCTTCCATTCAGTAACAGTTCGACGGTGGCCAGCCCCTTCATAGGATGAGCATTATGAGTTAGTTATAAAGCTCCGGGCGAGTTGCTTGTACGACTCACCTGACATAGTGTTCCCATATCTATGGCGATACCTGGCGTGCATTCTGGATAGATAACGCCTGACGCAAAGGATGTGAACATTGTTTTCCAAGTCCAACTTGGCCTCCGACTGGAATATAACTTCGACTGCTCGTTCTATGGCTTGGGGCTGCGATGATGGTGCGAGCTTCAAATCCATATGTCTCTGAGTGGCTCGAAGGACTGTCCTCTGTTTTCGCATTCAATACTCCGCTTGTTGGATGATAACCCGTGACTAGGGGTCAACGTACTTGGAAATTGCCCCATTCCCCTTGCTCAATACTCAAGGCGCGTTGCACAATATCTGTTAGAATAGTAGTTGCGGCGAGTTTGAATACAGCGAGAGCACTTTGTTGAGACTTACGGTTTGGAATATGGGATCCATTGACAGATTTGGACCAAACCCTCCATTCGTCCTCATGCATTCTGATTGGGATTGGCGCGGGTCGTTGGATATCGAGTTCTCAAAAGCGGGAATAGGAGTCACGAGTAACAAAGTGCAGAGAGGAACATTGCTCGATTGAGAGATTATATGGAGATCGGTTGCCTCCCGAGATTCGATCTAATAATAGAACGTCTGACATCTGTCGAGTGAGAGTGAAAGACTATCATTATATTACAAAGACCGGCGAGGACTTTCTATCATGGCCCTGACTTGCTGTCAGACATTCTCTTAGTCTGAGGCCTAGAAGATTGCAAAATTCCGAAGCAGATACGTACATCAACCCAGGCTAGTTTCCAACGAAACAGAGTATGACAGGGTAAATGTATATGGACGATAGATATAGATTTAAATAATTTCGTATATGATGTGAAGTGTGCAACATAGGAAGGAAGACAGAATGACGAAGAGACGACATGGTCCCGGGCTTATACCTTTCCAATGGACGAAACTGTTCCGATGGTCGTCTTGTCGAGGTTGGAGCTCGTTTGACCGAAAACAAGGGTTTGGAGCCTGTCGCTACTATTTGATGTCGCTGGGTCAGTCACCCAGGACCTTCCGGTGGTAACACGATAGATAATCAGCTGAGGGGCTAGCGCCTTTTCAAGAGGAGATTAGATATATTTGCCGTTAAAGTAAGGTCACGAATCAATAGGGGTAACTTACGCATGTCCAAATCCAGATTGGGGCGATGAGAAAGAACGCCTGGGCAAGTATATCCGATTCTCTCGCACCAGCCGCACAAACGGCTGCGAGGATGCCGAATGTGGTAAAGGGAAGGGCAGATTCGATCACAAGAACGAGAGCACGATTATAGGCGCTGGATATCCCTGAGCTGACAGAGGCTACATTCCTAATTTTCCATTTCATTCGGATAAGACGAAATGCAATGAGGGAGGTAGTCAAGACGCTAACAAGTGCGACCGAGGAGAAGTATGCCGCCACGAAGTTATACGTATCGGAAGGGGATTCCGAACTCATGCCGGGATACGCCTCGGAGATGTAGACAATGCCCAAGCCTAGGAATAGGTAAGCCCCGAACGATTTGTTAGCCTTGCGGGATCTTACTTAGCGAAGCCAAGTATGCAATGAGTGGGAAGATGACCACCCATCGTTTAACGCTCCACACGATGTAGCAACGCCAGACCTTAATGGAGCAAATCGTTCGTGTTAGAAGGGTTAGGGTCCTCAAGGTAAGTACCTACCATAAGACCATCACCGGCGGTTTGAATTGCTCCAAGGACACATGTACGGGCTGCCCAGATAGAGGCGGGCTCTATCCACATAAAATGTGCCCCACCATTACGACCAATGAGCGCCTCGATGACTGACAACGCATTGACTACGTCGAGCACTGTCACAATGATGTAGAGAGCGAGGATTATATACATCATCTGGACGTAGCCACGCCTTGCCTTCCGTGCCTCCCTAGGGGAAGAAAGAAATGACGACAGGCTCTGCACTGAGAGACATATTTGAAGTCCTAAGTTTCTACTAGTCAGAATTGGCCACGGAACCAGCGTAGAGCAAACATACCCAGGCCAGTGCATTGTATAAAGAGCCCGACTAGGGAAAGACGCATAGTCGGCTTCAGAAACGTCCAACCTGTGAAAACGTAGTCGTACATCTGTAGAGAGGAGAAGGAGCAGGGAGGGCAACGATTGAGAGGTGCTCTATCTATCTTAAATAGGCTGCATCCAGGCACTTTCTTCGACCTTATTTGAGAAGATTTGATACCTTGAGGTCTAACAGTAGCTTCAGAAGTGGGGATCTCACGCTTGACTTGTTGGCATCTCGTCATGACATGATCCAGGGATTGTCGTCCTCCACTTGAAGCATGGGGACTTGGGAGTAATAGTCCTCAGTGTCTCGATGATCTGCCTGCTTGTACGACATCCCGAGGCGGTTTATGTGTGAAAAGACTTGGATTCAACAGGTGAAGTGACCTTTAGGATGTCTGCTTGAAGGCGAATCCATCTTACCTTTCAGCTGTTGTACAAAAGCTTAACTTGTCAGGCGAGAGACATGTAGTATTTGCCCCTCTTTGGGCGCAAGCAAAGCAAAAATAACCCATGCATCACCGCCTATAGCGCCGAGGAGCCCGCACGTTGGTGAGCCCTATCAATCAGAAGTGAGTACATGATGAATGCGCTTAAAATAAGTAATGGGACTTTGGAGCATAGACGCACCCTGCGCCGGAATCGGGGGCCACGGGCAAGTAATCCAAATCGCCGTCTTGCCCTTTTGTTCCTTGCCCGTGGTAAGTTCAGCAGGACTAAAAGGCAGAATGTGCACCAAGTATGCCTGTGTGGTGCGTTGGGGGGTGAAGAGGCTTCGGCAGGAGACTCGAGCCAAACTCCAGGTCGTGGGGTGAAGGGAGACCGCCAGACGGCTAGCCCGGGCGGGCGGGAAACCTTTCTAATGTAACTCCCTTCAAGTCCCACCCCACACAAGCATGTTTGTTGCAGGATTGCATGAGCCGGGGTGGAGGAGGAGGCTAATCCACTTTAATATGGTCTTCAAGCCTAAAGTGAATAAATACTATCACCTGTTTATTGAGACTACTGTCGACAAACTGTCACCACTGGTTAATGACCCACACCAATGAGCGATACCAAGACCCAAGGGAAGTGGTGGGTGGGTCGCAAAATTAGGATTTTGAAGACAAGAACAATGTCACGGAATATCAGAGAGGGCCGAGCCGACTGAAACTGCAGTCGGTACAGCAAGGTTGTGGTTCGTGTCCAAAGTGCACGGGGTCACGTGCACATCACTGGGCAAGATTTTGCATTGCTCGTTCGCTCCGCTGCCTCGCAATCCACCAAAGACAGCCGGAGCATTTGCTGACGAGTGAGTCCTTTGAAGTTGGCGACAGGAAGATTACGGGAAAATGTCACAGAGACAGCGACAAGTACCAAACGTAGCACCGAGCGGCGAGACCATCCTATTTAAGTAGTAAGGGCGTTCCTGCGCCTGAAACGCATGGGCGATGGCTGTTTGGGGGACAAACAGCCAGAGCCCATGCGCTTCAGCCATGCTGTTCAAAGCTCAAACTTACCCTAAACCGAGTTCGACAATTTTGTATGGGCCCAATGTATCCAGGGCAGTCTCAGATATGCCGGCCAGTCTCTGAATCAAAAGGTCGGTCAGCAGGCATCGTCGGAACTAGGCTCGGAAGGGTGGAATGCCAAACCCATTCTGCGATACTTTGGGTATGGCAGCTGCATGCACACTTTGTTCAGCGTATATTGTCGAGTAAGTAGTAGGTATATGGAATACCTGGGCTACGTCTGTCAAGAGAAAGCGGAAAAGGCGAGACTACGCACTGGGTTTCTGGGCGCCAATTCCTCACGAGCCTGAGACAGGTTCCACCCCTTATGTCTGCCTACTACCGCATCTGTCACCACTGCAGGCCTGAGCGACAAGGATAAGAGAACATGTGAGGACCTTGGCCAAGAACAGGAAAAGAGGGCAAAAAAGCGCTGGAGAAAGTGGTCCGAGACAGATGGACAATGGTCAGCGCCGGCATTCTCCGAGACCTCAGGTTGCCCACGCATCGTGGCGCTTTCTCAATATCTACGTCATATTTTTATCCTTGCCGGTGGCTAAGATTCTCACCTTTGGGTGAAAACCTTGATACAAAGTAGGAGGGAATATAAACACTATCATACGCCGAAATGCACAAACGGAACCCAACCACGCAAAGAACTTCCACGCCTCCTCAGCTCCTCTGTAGCAAGGTGTAGGCCATACGCTGCATCCTTTACATCTGGAGTTAGTTCGACACCATTTCGGAACATATGTCGATAAAAAATATCAGCAATAACAGGCGCATCCTCGTCTTGGATGGACCTAACCATCCACTTGTTAGCAAATATCGCAACTAACCCCAAAGCCAAAGCTTGACGCACCACATTGTCCCAACAACCCCACGGAACCCCGCAAAAACCATTGTCGCCGCCAGACTGAGCGACTCGTCCGGCCTCACCGCATCCCCCATCGCAGTCTCACATGCACTCAGGAACGCCAAGTTTGCAGATGTTTGGCATTCGCGAATAATCCGCGCCATGGAGAGGGCTCCACCGCTGAGAAGTAGAACACTGTCCAGAGGGCTAGATACATTCTGTTTTCCATGGCATCCGAAATGAACGAATTCCGATTCTCGGATTCCAGCGAGAACATCTTCGATATTTGTTGGTGAAGCCCTAGACCCCACAAATTCAACCAGGGTGCTGGCGTCCGGAATATGAGAACGAATCTTGGCCAGTTCGTCCTTGGTCTTGGGAAGATTTGCAACACCGGGAGCAGTGCCTTCAGGTTCGATTATCGCCAGCATCTTGAAGCCTGACGTGACGTTCGGAGGGGAGAGGAGATCCTGGGGGGAGAAGCAGTAGGAAGAGACCACATATTGGAAGACACAGTTCCTGTCCTGTTCGTATACACCTGCAGCGTGGATTGGAAGACGCACAAATGGCCCAGTGGGACACCACCAAATTCTTGGTGGAACGTTGCTCTACCAAAACAGGGTAATGGTCAGTGACCATCGAACTCTAAGGAAAGAACGAAAGCTTACCTTTTCAAGACCTAGAGCTTGTATCACAGGCTCGACGACATGATTCCATAGTATCGCCAACACGCCTTTGAAATTATCCTCCGCTGTTTTCCCCGCATTTCGCGGACGGTAGCCCTTCAACCGAGCGT
This sequence comes from Coprinopsis marcescibilis, assembly GCA_004369085.1. Classification (NCBI taxonomy): domain Eukaryota; kingdom Fungi; phylum Basidiomycota; class Agaricomycetes; order Agaricales; family Psathyrellaceae; genus Coprinopsis; species Coprinopsis marcescibilis. The sequence continues at coordinate 68,724 of ML210202.1, forward strand.
CGTTCCCTCGTCCTTGCTGAAGCGAATCCTCTAGGTATTGGATGTCTTTTAAATCGACTGGTTCCCCACTCTCGAAGCAGTGAACGACAACCTTCAGCCGAGTCAACTCCCGATACCCAATTGCCAGTGGAATATGCTGCACAGAACCCCCGGTCGTCATCAGCAAAGCATCGCACCCATACTCGCTAGCATTCAAAAAGACGATTGGACCATTCGACGAAGCAGATACGAGCTTGTCAAACGACGGGGGAAGTAGCATTTCTTCAAACCCCTTAATCTGTCGAATCCGGGATAGGAGCCTCTCTCGTTCCTGGGCAAGCAAATAGGGGCGCTCTGAAACTTCCGTCCCGTGACTCCCATCCTCCTTTCTTCCCTCAGTCCCAGCTGCCATCTTGGACACCGCATCAACCGCCCCATAAGCTAAGATCTCTAACCTCCTCGAAATCTCGCGAAACTCCTTTGCGAGAGATGGGTCTACCACAGCAAGCCGATCGACAGGTGTCCGAAGCTGAAGGGCCTGCGACCAAAAGATCGAGCGCGACGTTGCGAGGAACACAACAGCCATCTCCAACTGACCATCCTCAATGGCACACTGTACAGCATCCCATAGGAGCATAGTGCCATGGACAAGCACATTCTGGCGTTGCGAAAGCGTCAAGTCCAATGAGGCGAGAGAGGGCAGGAGGGAGATGGAATGCCGATATGCCGATAACACCGAAGGCCGACGATGGGTCCGTGCGCAAGATATCCAGGCTTTGCATATTTCTAAGCGTTCGAGGAGAGGACCTGTTTTGTGTTGGCTGGCCTCTTGAAACAACTGTAGCGCGTGCTCCAAATCCTCCGTTTTCTGTGAGCGGATGAACCGTTGTTGCAACCCATCGGCTAGGTTTGCAAGGAGGTGTGAACGGGCGGGATGAAATTGTGGTATGATGGAGACCGATTCCTGATGGAGGGCGATGGATTGGTTTAGATCACGGAGCTTAGAGGTGTGATCATAGATATGTCGGAGGGATTTCGCGTAATGGTTAAGTAAGGCAGGTCGATCGGGGTGGTGGGGAGGCCTCAATTCCAACGAATCCTTGTGCAATTTGATGCATTCGTCGATGGTGTCGGCGTCGTTGTCGTACCGGAAGTATATACTGAGAGCATGAGCAAGGTTATATGAGGAACCAACGCGATCCGGATGATGTAGTGGTCTTTGCAGTAGCGCTAGTCGATGCAGAATCATGCAATGTCCCAAATCCCCTGGATCTTTCTTGTGTCTGTACCGTTCGAGTAAGGCCATTGCCCGATTATTGACCGACTGGTGCCACTCAGGATGTGGATAAGAACGTAGTTCCAACACTTCTCGATGCAGAGAAATGCATTCCTCCAAATCGCGGAAATCCCCACTACGTTCGAAACGGGTGTGAAGGCAGCATGCAAGGTTGTTGATGGCAATGGCATGGCTAGGCTGGGCAGACCTTAACGGGATGCATTCCCGAAAGAGAATGAGACATTCCTCGAGGTCACTGGGATCTCCTAGTTTCTCGAAACGGCAGCAAAGAGACGCCGCAAGGTTGCTCAGTGAGGTGGGACGGTGTGGGTGGTTTGCATGAGTCAATAACAACGCCTCTCTCTCCAGAAGGATGGTCTCCTCGAGGTCCTCGATACAACCATAGCGCTTGAAGCGCAGAGATGTAGCTGTCGCGAGGTTGTTGAGGGTAACAGCACGATTGGGGTGAGGGGCGGGACGGAGTGAAAGCGATTCTCGCTGAAGTGATATAGCTCTATCCAAATCCCTGACATCGCCATCATTGCTGAACCGGATTTGTAAGGCGGTGGAGAGGCTGTTCAGGGAATGTGATCGTTCAGAATGTGGAGCAGGCCGCAACGAAATCGACTCCTCATGGAGCCGGATTGAACCCTCTAAGTCTCGCCTCGTGCCGGTTGTCCTGAAACGCAATATGAGGGCGTCCGCGAGATTTTTACACATTATGTCGCGCTGTGCGTGTGGTTTAGGTACGAGCATGAGCGCTTCGCGATGCAGCCGGATGGATTCTTCTAAATCGTCCTGATTTCCCCCTTGAACGAACCGCGTAGAGAGTGAATTTGCGAGATTATTGAGTGAATCGAGCCGGCTGTCGTGTCCTACAGGTCTCAAAGCGAGGGCATCCCTATGCAGTGAAATGGATTCGTCCAGATCTTTCAAATCGCCCTTGTGTTCAAACCGGGTGAGGAGGGAATGTCCGAGGTTGTCCAGAGATTGTGAACGCCGCGGGTGCGGCGAAGGTCGTAGCAGCAAGGCCTCCTGATTGTATCGAATGCTATCGTCCAGGTCTGTCGGGTCTCCTTGATTCTTGAAACGAGTGGACAGCGAGGAGGCTAGGTTGTTGAGCGATTGGGCACGATCGGGGTGAGATGGGTCCATCAAGCCTTGAGCTTCGCGATGAAGGTTTATGGAGTCGTCGAGGTCGTAAATTTGTCCGCTATGCGTGAATCGAGTGGCCAGTGATGCTGCGAGGTTGTTCAGCGACCCATGTCGTTCAGGATGGGGAGAAGGTCGCAGAGCAAGGCCCTCACGCTCCAACGAGATCGTCTCCTCGAGGTCACGAGATTCACCAAACACCTGGAACCGCATCTGGATGGAATGTGCGAGGTTGTTGAGTGACACGCCTCGATCTGGATGGGGAATAGGTCGCAAATCCAGCGATTCCCGATGAAGAGAGATGATTTCTTCTAAGACTTCAAGACTCGATTGGTGCTCCAATCGAGTCGTAAGGGCCACGGCAAGGTTGTTGAGCGATGTCGAGCGATCGGGATGGGGTGGAGCTCTCGACTTTAGTGATTCGCGGTGCAGCGAGATGCATTCCTCCAGATCGACGAAGTTGGAAGTTAACTGGAAGTTGGAGAGCAAACAGTTGGCGAGGTTGTTGAGCGATGTGTCGCGGTCCGGATGAGATGAAGGTAGTAATGTGATGGATTCGCGAGCCAGTTTTATGCACTCCTGGATATCTGAACTGCCTCCTGTTTGTCGAAAGCGAGTGAGAATTGTAGCTGCGAGATTGGTGAGAGTTTGATAACGATCGGTATGGGGAGAAGGCCTCAGCGAGAGGGCCTCTCGATGTAACAGGATGGATTCTTCAAGATCGTGACGGTTTCCTTGAATTCCGAACCGCATCCAGAATCCGTTGGCGAGGACGTTGAGTGTAGCAGAGCGTGCTGGGTTCCCCGTTGGTAGTAAAGTGAGCGCCTTACGGTAGAATCGAAGACTTTCCTCCAGATCTTTGGTATCCCCCCTGCGTTCGAAGCGAGCATCAAAAGCGCTTGCAAGATTGTGGAAGATTGAGGATCCATCTGGGCCAGATGGTGTATCGTTTTCCAGCTGTAGTGATGAGAGCCGAATGATGTTGTCTAGTTCTGCGTCCGACAACTTCCCAAATTCTAAACCCGCCGACGCCGCTCCCAGCTTCCCCACTGGATCCTCCTTCATGTGGTCCTCACTGTTCATGATGAACAAGTGTCAAGCAGTGACAAAGCCTTCCAACTTGAATAATAGATCACCTGCCGCCGCGGAGTACCAGGTTCGAAGGACAGCCAAAGGTCATGGCATTAGCTCGGACTGATGCGGACCAGTTCAGACAAAAGTCAATATGCCGTGGGAATGATTGGTTGATTATGTACGCTACGGCGAAGAACGGCATGGGGGTAATTTGTAGTCTCCGTAGCTGACCTAACGATTCCGTAGATGATAATCGATCTGATGGAATGTAAGGTAATTTGTAGAATCTCAAGAATTGCTTTCCAATATTTCTGATAACAATGGAGTGGCACAATTCTGGTGATTTACACCCTGAGCCCAAGCTGCATCATGCCAGCACGTCGGCACTCGTGGACAGAAACACCGTTGTGGCAGCGGCAGCGCTGTTGGTGACCGTGAAGCTCCTCAGCTGAGGAGGACCTCCCTGACAGCATAGCAGAGTATAGACAAGAAAGAAACACGCGGCGTCATGTATGTCCAAATAGTGACCCATGAGAAGGAGCTTCGAGAGGAAGCATATGTGCTTCTGAGCAATCCCAGGTTATTCTAGGTGCTTGGATGATACATGTTCGTTCGACTCGGAAGGGCAGGAGGTTAGTTGTGCTTGTCATGCAGGATCATTTCAGGACGCTTAATTCAATCCAAGCCGTTCTTCAAGGAACCGCTTCGATCCACCGCAGCTGCTGAAGCGCTCATTGTGTATGAATAACTAACTCGGAATTATATGTAGTTGCCGGGCGGCTATTTTCGTATCTCCGCTCCGGGTATGATGTTACCGTGCTCCACTGCTAAGTATCGATGTAGTATGCGTTGGTTTATTGCTGGAGGTTAATAAACAAGACCGCATAAAACTTCCCCGATGCTTCATCATAGTTTGAAAGCAACAATATGATGCAGAATTATCTCCGAATTACCTGTAAGCCTCAAAATCGGTACAGTTCCTCCGTGTTTATATTTGGCAGGAGTCAGGACAATCATTCATCTGGTTCGGGTAATTACTACCCCTCTTTGAGATCCGAGCTGAAACTGCGTATGCTGGCAGCCTATAAGTCCTTGAGAGCCGTGGCAGACTGCAGCATAAATCACACTTGTCCTCTTTCAACTCTCCGCTTAACTTATACGTTCCCAATCATTGTGTGAGTACGCTGATTCCTCTCAAAACTGCTGCTTAACGAATTCAACGTATTAAGAAATGAAGATTTCATCCTCGTTCCTCGGTGTCGCCTTCCTGGTCGTTGCCTTTGCCAACAGCGTCCTTTCCCAGGACTGGGAAGATCTTTCTGAACGCGAAGAGAATGACTCTCCGGGCTCATACTACCAGCGCGATATCAACACCAACGACATAGCCGAGGAGGTGCTCAGCCGCCTACAATACGAATCACTCGAGGCTCGCCAGGCAAAAAGGAAAGGTCGTGTTAAATGCTTGATGGATAGCAGATCTAGCCGGTTGGGCGGAGGGCCTGTCAAAAAGTGCGATATGCAGAAATGCAGCAAATCAGGCGCCCAGTGCATCTTTAGGAACGCGAAATGCTTCATGAGGAGAAAAAGTAGTTATCCACCCGAGGAGTTCATGAAAGCCTGTGCTCAGTGCAGATGCAGCAAGAAACTTGTTTCATTTGTGTAGCCATAGATATCGTACCACAGTTCACCCCTGCAGATCTACTACTCCTGTTTATTGAAATAGAGCGTGTGGTCTCTTCTTCACATATAGTATGATCGCCCGGCATGTACTGTTTAGTTATTATCGGCCATCGCACATCGATTTACATAAATATTTTGATATCCACTTGTCAACTCGATCGTCCGATATATGCTAGCTTCCATCTAGCAAGGGTGTACGATACTCGAGCTCGCGGTCCTGAACAAAGTGACTTCTCTCGCCCTCCTAGTCACCAAGCCCGGTAACACCTGTCCATTAGCCTGGTTCCACCTGGGCAACTCCTCAGCCGCGACGGTATTGGGCACCTCGCCCGCGTTCAACCTCCTGATCAAAGTCGAGGTGCCGGCATTCCCACACCCGACGTTAAATGCCCAGCTCACGAGAGCACCATATTGGTTCGCGTTGAGTCTGACGGTGTCCGCTACGAGCCGTGCGATGCAGCTACGGAAGGTGGCGAGATCGGAGAGGAGGAGGCTGTGGGCGGTCGTGGTTGTGAGGGGGAAGGCGTATGGCACTTCGGAGCAGCCTGTTGTTGTGCATTTGTGGCCGTAGCCGACGGTTGGGAGGCCGATGGGATCTGGGGCTGGGCGCGGGACGAAGCCTTCGGAGAGCTTGATGAGGTCGAGAGTTGCAGTATTCACTGTGGGGGAGCATTGCGCGGAGACGGTCGCTGTGAGAGCGAGCGCAGTGAGAAGCGAGGTGAAGGGGATAGAAAACTTCATGATTCCTTGGCTTGATAGTGAGGTCTGCCTTGATGTGGGCTCCTCAAATGGGTGTTGGGACTGGTAGGTGATTACTGGGGTGTCATTTATACCGTCGAGGAATCCTTGGCGGGGCGTTCGTCCTCGTGGTAATGCACACTATTTCCTTCTACTCTACATTCTTATGCAGTTGGACAACATATCACCTGTAGCGTCTCAGCCTTTTGAACGGAAAGCTGAGTGAAAGCGTATGAGCGCGGACCGCTTACTCCAGATCCACCAGGTACCTGTCATAAGTAAATGATCGGGGAGTAGTTGAGGACCTTCCTGGTGGCGAGCGTCCTACCAGTTCCTCTGTGCGATCCATAACAAGCATGAGGTTGCTGTCGAAGGCAAGCGTGAAAGGCTTGCTTCGAGATGTCAATCTGTATAATATGTTTGTCGAAGACGAACCTCTACTCGAGTCCGGTAGGGCAAGAAGGATGAGGCGTCTTCTTTGCCATACGGGTTTTGACAACGAACTTGTCACAATGGCGCTAGTGCAAGAGTCCGCGTATTTGTCGGATCTTCAGGAACACTGCGAAGCCTAAGACTTGGTAGACATGAAGCTGGGATGGCCTTTGTCTTTTGCCTATCGCAGAGTAGGGAGATGTCACTATCCAAGTGGGCGGCTCCCCAGATCGAGCGATAAAATGTTCCACTGGCGATAAGATAAGATAACAAAAGGAAACAGATAAGAATATATATATGAATGTATGGATAATTTGATGCCATCTTCCTGAGATTGTGTAAGGTAGGCATACATAAGGTGGCAGCACAGGGATGGCAGAAACGGTGTGATCGAACCCTATTAGGCCACTTTTTTCGTATTAAATGAAATCGGCCTAGCAACCAAAAAGAATACCGTCTCCGGACACCGAAATCCAAATTAGGAAGGAGCATTTGCCGTCAACTGTGCAAGAAGAAAGTCGCAGCCGTCGACTGGCAGACGGCGTCTCCGCCGGCGAACGGTTTGATGGAAACCGTCGACTGCGAGACGGCGTCTCCGCCGGACGGTTCGATGAAAACCGTCGACGGTAAGCAGTGCAAACGGCCGGTAAACGGTTCGATGGGTACCGCTGACCAACCGGGAATTACCGATGGTTCTGTCAGTGAACCGTTTAAAATGTATCGCGTTTTTTATGTTTTCTTTTGTGAATTTTGGCGTCTGATCAAGAAAAAGATAATGACATTGTGCATACGGATACAAGATACAATACATAGAGATTATACACAATGCCGGACAAGCAGGACAATCTGTCCCCTCGCCATCTGACAGGCCTGTCGAGTTCCGCAATCTGGGGTTGTAATATAGCTGGCAAGCCCATTGATGGGCATAGGCATGCATGGCACTCGTAACAAAGGCCAATCGTGAGGTTATGTCACTGGATAAAACATCGTACTATTCTTTTTGTCAGTAAAAGTGACACCTGGGATATGCGATGCTTACCCGTGCAAAAGTACGGTCCAGGACACACCCAATGTCGTAGAAAACTAAAACGGTCGCGGTCTTTGGTGCCATGCTATACAGCTTCTTGATGAGAGCAACGGCATACTTTTGTTGCTCCCCGGGGGTGTCGATGTTGGCAAGGAATATGGGAATGTCGTGACGACAAACCAGTGCCATGGTTCCGGTGTCGTCGTATATCTTCGTACTTGTTTTGACCTTCTTTCCACTGGCGGCAATGTGTCCGTCTTCGCATTCATCTACTGCCGCATCTGGGACCTTGGGCTTGACTGATTTTGGGGTTTTCTTTCGCAGTAGATCGAGATGGTCTCCAACCTCGTCAACATAGTCTTTGGGGAGGTAGTATTCAGGCTGAAAGTACTGCTGGGTATTGCCCTCGCGTCGAATGTGCCGATGATTGAAGTTGCCGTCTATGCTGACATGAATATCACCCCCCCTGGAATTTTCATTAGAATCAGGTGTAGAAGGCACAAGGGATTCTTACCTATCATCAAGAGAAAGACCAAAAATATTGCCACTGAAGCATGCTGGGCACCGGTGCTGGAGTACCCAGTCGCATTCTTCTTCAGGTTTGACCGTTTGGTTAGAATCGGGGTCTATAGCACCCGAGTTGTCGTTGGTGGGTGCATTCTCCCGCACTTTCGCTCGTTGAACCTTATTGTCCGCCATCTTGAGGGCCGCATCCATTGTTTTATCCACAAGGACCAATAGATTGTCGTACCATTGGACGGCGGGAGTGATGGACCTTCTCCAGGCATCCTGAACAGCGCAACCCTGAATTAATGGTGAGAATTCAGGCTCAAGGGCTACCAACTGCAAACATACCTTCTTGTCCTTAAGTATAAACCCTCGACGACGGTAGAACGTCTTGCAAGTAGCGGCGAAGGCGTTTATGGCATCACACGAACGCTCGAACGATGCTTGGTAAAAATCCAGCAAGTGAACGGAGATAGCGAGTCGTGGTGCCAACAGGGATGTCGGAAACAGTCCGTGACGAACCAGAACGGAGCATAGATGCTCACACGAGCAATACTCCATCAGTCTTTCTTCGAATTCTGACAACGGGTGAGATTTCATCACGCTGGAGGGGTGGACTACTCACTGCCTTGCAACAGACATAATATGCTATGGGTCTTCACCATGCACTGACCTGCCGGTTGCCGACAGCGGGGTCTGAGTGGTCCAGGTGATTGGAGATCCTGACCCATAGTTCTGGAAGTGTAATCCAGGAACGGCTCCAGGAGGGAATCAAGGATTTTGCACCAATTGGAATAGGTGGAATCCCCGCCATTCGCCTTCTTCCTCTTCCCGCCATTTTGACCATCTTCTCCTTCAGGTGCAGAGGCCTCCATTGGCTGTGAAGGAGCGGGAGCGGCATCACCTGGGTCCAGTCCCGCTACTTCCGGATCCGTCTCCAGCTCATGTTCGGCAGGGTCCAATTCATATACAGTCATCTCTGCATCTTCATCGTGATGGGATACAATTTCTGGGTTGACATTTGGATGCTGGGTTCCGAGTCAATTGCACGAAGGGATTCGAGGAGCTGGCCCATCATGCTGTCAGAGCCCAATGGTTTGATCTTGGTACGCTCTTTCCTCGCATTTCTTCGCTTGGTTGGGGTCTTATAGGGTAGTCCAACCCCTTTTACATAGACCTGATGTAGCCGTTGGGAAGTGTTGCGCTCAGGGGGCATAGTATAACAGTGCAGCGATGTACGGAAAGAGAACGATGATGGCGAACACGAAATATATTCGATCGCGTCTGCAGAACGGTAACGTGACAAGTTGATCACCGTCAGTGATCGGTATGTACAGTGTTTGGACGGCGGACGGCCGACGCGCTACCCAAATATGGGAACATCGGTCTATTTCGGTAGGCCATTTTTGGGATCAAATAAAGTGCCCTAAGGTCACCGTGGGAACCGTCTAAATCTGGTGACAGTGGTGTAAGGTGGTCACCATGGACGGCCGACCAACGTCACGTGATGTCCAAATAAGGCGAAAATTCAGTGAACCCAGTTTTTAAGAAGAATGAGGGGGTTGCGTGCCAAATGAAAACCGTAAGGTTGTAGCTAGTTAGGACGTCAGTATTCATGCAAGAGCTTGAGGTCAACCATTCAGTACAGGCAGAGATATATCGAGGATGGCCCGTGGACGTTATCTCTGAAATAAGTAGGCAATGGACACTTCTCTTGACGAAATTTTTGACATGGAGGCTAATTAGTCCAAAGCAGACAACTTTATGGTTTTAGATTTTCGCGTAACCCCCGTTTCGCGTTAGAAATGAGATTTTCTAGAGCAAATTGCCTAAATTGGGCATCACGTGACGTTGGTTGGCCGTCCATGGGGACTACCTTAACTATTCACAGAACCGATGGCGAATGTCTTAGCTGCAGAATGTCGTGTAAAACTCATTAAACTCGAAGCGCCCAGCCCTTACGCGTTGTGCACAAACAAACCAAACCCCTATCTCTTGGCACAGACCAAATACTTGGCCACAATGCACCAAACAGAATGACGACAACGGTGACCAAAGATATCCCGGTGCGACGCTCAACGCTTGACTACGATCTCCCGGCCAGATACAATCTCCAGCGCTCGTGAATTCGTTCTTATTATTATCTACTCTCGCGAACCCTCAACGCAAAACACTCCTTTGTCGGTATCGGTCTCGGTTTCGGTTTTGAACCGCGCGCACATCTGCGAAACATTCTGCTTCCAAGGCTTAGAAGCAAGCCTGTAGAAAGCGAAGACGTTTTTTGAAGGATATATAGGAAGGATGAGGTCAAGGTTGTCGACTCTTTCGACGTTGATAAGGCTATCGGCTGCGACGCCGTATGTGCGGCAGTTGGTGAGGAGAGGTGTAGAGGTTGCGGGTGCTGGTGCCGGTGTTGCTATGACCATGAATGGAGGAGCTGGTATAGCCGGGCACGGAGATGGAACTGAACATCCTGCTGAGCCTGGTTCTTCAGAGTTTTGGGAAAAGCTTACGATAAGCATTGCTCTTGTCTTGATTGGTGGTGTCTTGGCCGGGTGAGTTGGTACCCCTTTGTGCTGCCTGGCTTACGCTCAGAGGAATGACGCGTTGAAGTTTGGTTGGGCTGGACTTGCTGGATGTAAACTGACATTTTACATAGGTTGACCCTTGGTTTGATGGGTTTGGACGAATTGCATCTGAGGGTGTTGGCCACATCTTCGGATGATCTGAAGGAGAAAAAGAATGCGGCAAAAGGTACGTGTTTTCTCCGACTCTACCCATTTGCTGTTCTCATCGTATGTTGTCTAGTTCTCAAGCTACTTGGAAAAGGCAGACACTGGGTTCTCATCGTACGCCTTCTACCTCTACCCACCCCCTAAATCTCCGCTGACGAACCTTGGTCCGCACATAGGTCTTACTGTTAGGAAACGTCGTACGTATATCATTCTCTTCCTTGCAGGGCTACCGTTCGCTCATTGATGACCTTAGATTGTGAACGAGAGTTTGCCTATATTTTTAGATAAGGCGTTGGGAGGCGGTGTGGCAGCGATTGTAATTGCCACTGCTGCTATTGGTGAGGGGTTCACTCTTTTCATGCCGTGCTTTGTTAACGACTGCCTTCAATAGTTGTATTCGGGTTCGTCGTTCTGACTTACGTGATGTTTCGCTGGACTAATGTTGCAGCGTCTTGGTCCTTTTTCGTGATACAGAGAGTAAGTGGCTCGTTCAGGTCGGCTACATACGATTTCTGACTCCCGGTCGTGTAGAGTCATTCCTCAAGCTGTTAGCGTGCGGTATGGACTTTCGATCGGTGCTGCGTGTACTCCACTCGTGCTGGGTATGATGTACATATTTGGTGCGTTCTCCATCCTTCCCAGCATCTTAACTCCAGAATTCTGACAAGCATTCTCGCCTTTGTTACTACGTTACCCCAACCGACTTTGGGAATCTATCCGACTTCGTGTACATTTGCGCGTCTTTCTGCATGCATTCAGCTCCCATCGCTTGGCCCCTCGCGAAACTGCTCGACTTGGCACTGGGCGCACATGAGGCGCACACGTATAAAAAGGCCGAGCTCAAGTCTTTCTTGCAGTTCCATAGGCAGGGCGAGGAGCCGCTGAGGGACGACGAGATTGCGATTTTGAATGGGGTATTGGAGTTGAACACGAAGAGCGTGGAGATGATCATGACGCCTTTGAAGGTCAGTCTCCATATCCGTCCATTTTTCTTTTTTAAACTAATGTGTGGCTGGTTTGTAGGATACCGTTACCCTCAGTGCGGATGCAATTTTGGACCATGCTGCTGTTGATGCGATGCAAGTGTCATACTATTGTTCAGGCTCGCCCTTTTGATTCCTTGTTTGCTAATCACAAGGGTTTCTTTTATCTAGTTTGACGAGTGGATACTCACGTATTCCTGTGCACGAACCTGGTAAACCACTGTCGTTTCATGGAACGTTGTTAATCAAGAAGGTGCGTTGTTTGAGCTTGTTCATGGAAAGAGGAATTGACGTTGGCTGATTTAGCTCTTGACATACGACCCGAGCAAAGCGTTACCTGTTTCCGAGTTCCCCCTTACTATCCTACCTGAGGCGGCCCCGAACATCAACTGTTTCCAGGCTTTGGATTACTTGTACGTTTCCTTTCCAAATTATCTCCTTTTCTTAAGCAATTATATTGAATGTGGCCTTTCTTTTACAGCCAAACGGGACGAGCACATTTATTGTTGATTAGCAAAACACCTGGTAAAGCCGGTGGAGCGATTGGTGTCGTTACGCTTGAGGATATCATCGAGGTGCGTTGGTTTGTAAACTTGGGGTGTGCGCCAAGGACCATGCTGAGAATGGCGGCTATGTAGGAAATCATCTCGGAGGAGATTGTGGATGAGACGGATCGGTATGAGGATAATAGGAGCAAGCGAAAAGCGAGGAGGGCGACTACTAGCAATATCATGCGGGGGTGAGTTTTATACTTGACATTGCTTTAGTCGGATTCCTGGTCTGATTCATGAACTTTACTCGTAGGATTGTGGAACGCGAAAGACGCAGGGGCAACTCGACTGAGAGGTCGCCGTTGTTGGGTGGGGGTATGAGGGTGAGCGTGCCTGGGATGAGTCGGGAAAATTCGTTGGATGTGGGTGGGAGGGGAACTGATTTGAAGGGACTTGGGTATGGGAGTATACCGGAGCATGAACATGAGCATGAGGATCTGATTGTGTTGAGCGAGAGTCCGAGGGAGTGAGGATGGGAGTTTGTTAGCTGGCCGGTGCGTGGTGGGAGAGCGTAAAGTGCGTGGATGGCCCGTCTGTGGGTGGATGGATGGCCAAACGAGTGAACGGTGTGGTAATTGGTTGATTTATTGGTATTCATGCGGCTTTCTTGTTGTCTTTGTCCATTTTGTCATTCAATAGGTACTAGATAGGTCGGATGCCCATTTTGCTTGCGTTATATGTTATGTGTCGTTGGTTGTCAACCGACATATGATGTAGTTTTGGGCGCATTAACCACACTCAACTGCGTTGGAGTCATTGCTTTGTCATCGGAGCAACAACACATCAGGCGCGTTAGTGATCTCCGGTTTTCCGTAAGATGAATACAGTGCCACAAATGCGATACAACCGGTACAATTCTATTGGTGGCTCGACTGTGAGTATCGAGTCTATCGACCAAGGCACGGATCTGTCAGATTAGCCATCGAGAAAGCGTACTGTTCGTGGTCTTTTTCAACCACGCTGGTTATTCCGGTATTCCGCAAGGCACCCGTTGGTCTCCGGTGAAACCATCAATAGTATTATTAGCGCTTCGTATATATACCTTCTACTCCTCTACGATATTACTACAGCCCCGCTCTCAGGCCTCCCTTGTTCTCTATACGCAAGTCTTTAGTTATGGATGCAGCCGCTGTTGGGTCTCTGTTGGGCCGCGTAACGCATGCATGGGCGTCCATTGGCCTCGTGATATCAGGTACGAGCTTTCATCTATGTACCACATGCCGCGTGAGCCCCCATGTAACTGATAGTACATATATCCTATCCTAATCCTTAGGAGTATCGATGGTCCTCGCCATATCTTCTGTGATCGCATTCTACGAGACGCCGCGAGAAAAACGCAAAGGGAGGACACCGTATATCATCATCAGCGTTGTGATATTCCTGTTGTACGCGGCGTCTGTGGTGCTGGATGGTTATACCGATTTCGAGGTGTTGTTCCGCGCGGGTTCGCCAGAGACGTTTCATGTTACCTATGCGGAAGCTGCCGCGAATGAGGTCGCCACTGCTAATAGAGCGATCGTTGCGTGTGTGGTGTTCGTTGGTGACGCATTGCTTGTGGGTTACCTTTCTTACTTGTGTCTTTTTCAATCTCACCGGTCATGATGCTAGCTCTACCGATGCTACATCATATGGGGCGATACGTGGTGGGTCTCACTTCTGCCTGGGGCGATATACATTGCATCTGTCGGTAAGTAGCTCCCTTGGGTATCTACAACAGCTTGACACTGATGAACTACTTGCTATCTACAGCTACAGGCATCCTCCGCCTCGTTCCTAGCAGTCAAGCAGTGGTCACACACCAAACAATCACCATGGAGTCCATCGCCCTCGTATTAAGCGCCATCATGAACATCACAGTTACCTCCCTCATCTCGTTCAAGCTTCTACAGTCCCGGAGACGGTTGGGCTTGGTTCTTCCGAAATCGAGCCTCCAGGTCTACGCCGGTGCGGTGGCGATGATCCTCGAGTCCGCGTTACCTCTATCCATTTTTGGGACGATCTATGCGTTCCTGATCTTGACCTCTAACATTATACGGCCGGGAAATAGCTTTCCCGTGGGACAGGTTGTGGGACAGTGTGTGTTTGGTGCTTTGTTTTATGGGTTCTCAGTAAGTGTTTACTCAGTGCGTTTAAACGTTCGCTATGGGTTTAATCTAACCTGGGCTTTGGCATAGGCACTGGCACCGCAAATCATTATCTTCCGTGTCACCGCGGGAAGGTCTTGGGTCAGAGACCCTGTTGCGGCGAGGAACCGTGATAGTGACACAAATATTTCGAGAGGGCTCGAGTTCAAGAAACCCGATGTGTCCGCGATCGATAGAGGTTCCAACTCGGACGTATGATAGTGGGCTATGATGTATGATAGATAAGGTCGGAACATGGCGCATTCAAATGTTGGCATTGTAGGTAATAAATACAGACAACAATAATGTTCTTAGAATAAGACACACGAGATATCCAAGTCTAAGAATATGTGTACGAAAGATGAGTAAAAACGGTCGGCTAACTAATAAATACTGTAGCTGAATCAATAGTAGAACATACGGCAAGATGAGACCACAATGATTGGCAAATGGAGGCGGGAAACTGATAGACTTAGAACCAGCGCCATAAAGTCCAATCCAATATCTGTCTCTGTGGGGCCTTCACCTACAATGACATTTGGTGCACTTTTCAGTGTAAACCGCATGCGGATATTTACGATTGTTCTTCTGTTTGAGGTGTTCGCATCTGTCACCGGCATTGTTCAGGCGGCATTGACCTCCTGCTGCTTCACACTCCATCTGTTGCTGGATGGAACAGGAACTGGTGGTCAGCCAGCTGCACACTTTTTTGTTCGCAGGCGGCGGGCTTGGTGGCGGGCTCGGCGGTGGGCTCGGCGGCGGGCTTGCAGGGGCCGCTGCCGCGGTACTACCGCTACGGCTACGACTTCTGGCCTTAGGCGCAACTTTGTTTCTGACAAGGCTGAGCCCTACCGAGGGAGGTTTTTCTCTGATGTTGCGAGCCTCTAGCAGCTCGACGCTTATGCGTCGAACGAGTTCTTCTGTGATGGCGTTGAGGTCCGCTTCGCGGATATAGTAGGCGTCTCCGCCATTGTCTACGTCGCGGCCGTAGAACATGTCCAGTCCATCGTCTACATCGCGTTCGTAGTAATCCTCAAAGTCTTGTGCGACGATGGTGCTGGCCAAGGCAAACGCCATCAAGGCGGCACTTAAGAACGAGGATGTCAACTTCATTTGTCGGATGTCCTATTTCTCGGTTAATAACTAACTCTTTCCTCTTGAGTTAAATCGACTTACTAACTGAGTCTGGTTGCTGAGAGTCTGAGAGGTGATTTTTGAGAGAGATAAACTGGCTGGTTGCTGTTTTAGCCCACCGCAACCTCATTTATATCTTATTTGCAGGTTTACTTGTGGGTTAACTGTGTATGGTACAGCTTACTGGGTCCTACCGTTGATAAGCTTAGTTTCTGTGCGATGTAGACTTTTCGTGAAGTCATCCCGTCTGTCATCTGCGGGAGGAAAACTACGGAATTTGTCTGTACACTTTCAGGAGACGAGCTGCCCATAATGATGTGGTCGGTTTGATATTAGTGGGAACTACCATGTTGGGCTGTACATGCGGTACCGCACCCTCAATCATGTAGCTATATCAGCAGGATATCGAAAATATGGAAAAAAAAACAAAAAAAAAACAAAAGAAATACGGTTTAAATACATTTTCAGTGTGATGGAAATTTAACATTCAATCAAGTCATGATGTACATACATATCAACCCTTAGGTCTCAAGTCTCAACAATCACATTTTCGATCTTTACGCAAGTAAACCTTCGTTTAAAATCAACACCACTATCCTCGGATAGCAAATGCCCTAGCCGATCAGCCTCTTCAAACCCACAAAACCCATTCACGAATCGTGAATCAAACCGAGATACATTCGTCTAATAAAACAACAACACCTATCAAAATGATATACGCTACAGTTTATAAATACACACATACAATTAATTCTGCCCTCAGTTTTTAACCTACCAGGATGGAAGACGAGGATAATCGACTAAACCACGACCAAGAACAAAACACGGCGACCAAAAGGACACCAGGTCCCAAGAAAGTCGAAACCGAGTCCAAGAAAAAGTCTGCACTCTAAGTTCGAACTCGAAACAACAGCCCTCATCGACGACTACTGATCAAACGTCCGATCCCGATTCCTCGGCAAACCAATATCAACCGCGCCATACCCACTCAACCGAGTCAACACCTGCAAGGTCTTTGGACTCCCAACGCCCAGCCCCCTCGGGCTCCCGACAACACTCAAGAATCGACCATTACTCCCCACACTATACCCGCCCCCTCCCAGTCCTCCCACAGCACATTCCGAATTGAGAATCGTCATCGGACACGAACACGTCCTCGCCGCATTCTCATTCTCGCCCACCAACAGCACACTCGCTTCATCACAGCATCTCGGATGATGATACACATCCACCTCTCTCTCCACGATACTGAAACAACCACCGCAGGTCAGGTTGAGATCCACGCTTCAAAGGCGAGAGATAACTCACTTGTCCATCACCACGCCCCGAATGCCCCTCACAGGCACAATCTTGCTCTGGTTGTCGCTATAATGATCCGTTTCATCCACAATCTCCTCCGTGATCATCTCCTCGATGATATCTATTCGCAATGCATCGTCAATTCTCTAGAGTGACAACTGGCTCAAAAAACGAGAGGGGGTGCTTACCTTCAAGTGTAACAACGCCCACACCTCCACCCTCTTTTCCAGGCGTCTGACTTACAAGCAGCAAGTGTGCTCGTCCCGTTTGGCTAAGCGCACCAATCATCCCTCAGCTGCCTTCCTCAACCTTTGATAGATGATGACGACTCACAAATAATCGAGCGCTTGGAAACAGTTTATCGACGGGTGCGCCTCGGGCAAAATAGTCAAGGGGAAAGCAGAGACGGGCAAGGCTTGCTTTGGGTCGTACGTCAAGAGCTGGAGTTGATTGAGCATCGATCGTTCGACAACAATCAGAATGAGTCCGACTCACCTTTTTGACCAGCAGTAATCCAACGAACGCCAAAGGTCTTCCAGGTATATGAACAGGGAATCTCGAATAACCGCTATTCATTCTACACGCATTCGATCATCAGCATCATCAAAATGAACTAGCACCGGGGCACGCACATTGCATTGACAGCAGCCTGGTCCAAGATATCATCCGAACTAAGCACGAACGTGTCCTATCCCAACGCCCATCAGTCGCAGTTCGTTTAAACAGAATAGGTTATAAGATCAGAACGTACCCTCAGAGGGGTCATAATCTGCTCCACATTCTTGCTCCCCAACTCGAGCACCCCACTCAAGATATTTACTTCATCATCCCTCAGGGGCTCCTCCCCCGTCCTGTGGAGTTGCAAGAACGACTTGAGCTCCGCCTTCCTGTAGGTGTGTCTCTCCCCCGCTCCAAGTATCCAGTCGAGTAGCAGAGCAATGGGATATGTAACGGGAGCTGTTGGTGGGTCAGAGACGGGCGACGATAATCATGAACTGACCAACGCACCCATCACAATCATCATGGCCGACACAAACGGCGCACAAGCTGCCCCGATAGCCAATCCATACCTTACACTAAGCGCCTGCGGAATAATCCTATAAAACGATAACACCGTCAATCGCCGGATACCAGACCCCCAAAATCGAGTTCACTTACTCTCTAAAGACACCAAGACACGCCAGTTAGTCACGTTTCGTTTTGCTTCGGTATTACTGCCGACTCCAGCTTGGCAGAGGACTCACCCGAAAACAACTGTACAAACGTTCCATGTCAATTAACCAACGTTTCGAGGATTCGGAAATAGGACTTACCAATCGCCGCAGTGGAAAGCACGATGGCAGCGACACCTCCTCCGAGCTGGAAATGTCCGAAAGACAGTCAGCAAATCACGCTCAGAACCTCACGGCATGACTAGGATGAGTAATGTAAGGGGATGTTTGTATGGAAGGTGAATTGTTTGTCGGATAGATGGAATGGATTAAGTCAATTTTGAGGCATAGACGTCGATATGAATGTCAACATATCGGGAGAGATTATGGATATATGCAATCCCGTGTATCCCGCCAAGCTGGGACAAGACATGGGCAAGATTCCGAATAGAAGGGGCACTCACTGCATTGTCCAGGAAGATGGGCAAACTTTCGTTGACGACCTAAATGAAAGGTTAACGAGCGTCCACCGGCAAAACGAAAGGAATCCAAAAGTCAAAGAGACAAGTGCCAGGCGATTTCATACCACGCAACTAATCCCGCACAAACGGCACGACGAAGACACTCGACGACTTACAACGTTGCTCAGAAGCAGGACCTATAAGTCAAGCCAAGACATTAGACACCGTCGATCCGACTATCCCGAGAACCAACGAACCACAAGCACCCAATGTCTTCTTCCTTGCATCAAATTTAGAACTAGAGAATGCAATATCAATTCAGTAACCTCGACCCGTTATAGAATTGCCCGACATTGACGCGGGGAAGGGACGAACTTACCAGTTTGTGCGTTCCGTTTTTCATCGGCATCTGACGAGCTTGTCGCCAATACCCGAAGATGTAATTCGTCCAGTCCCATTAGGCCAAGGGTTAGCCTGAGAAACGAGTTAGTCGAGATTCTCCAGTTAGGAGTCATGGACCGGGGAAAAGACCACCGCAAAGCTCGGGAATCCCAAAGGATGTCATCGACAGTGAATTAATCCAACGCGAAACAGCAAGAGCAACCTGTAACAAGTTGACCCACTCACCCAGCACAAGCCCCGCCAATAAGCACCAACACGACGCTAATCGCCAAATGGTACCAGAATTCCCAAGAGGTAGGGGGTGATCCTTCATTTTTATGGTGTGCAGCGATGTTCAGGTAGCTCCAAGCAGATGGGCTGGTGGTAGTCTGTGTAGCCGAAGCTGCTAGTGACGCCAGAGGCGATCCTAAAGCCCGCGAAACGGTGGTTAGGATGAAGAGAGATAGTCGAACTGTAGCAACGCCAATTCCTGTTCCTGATGCAAAAGGTGATGTACGGCCTGGCATCAACTTGAAAACGTGTTAATCGCGGTTCTGAATAAGGTATTGAGGCGACGGAAGTAGGCGAGTTGAGCAAATAGACTGGCGAGCGAGTTATGTGAGGCCTAGGAGGGATAGTTGATTGAAACTGTTGATATGATGTTCGATGAATCTGACGAGTCTACCGCTATTTCCAGGGGCGATGTTGTTACAATCTGCGAGTAGTTTAACAAACGGCGATAAGCAATACAAGCAAAGTTCGGAGGACGAAGACGTCAGATAGACAGGAAGCACCAGCCAGAATGCGTCGTATAGACAAAAGGGTGAGAAGATGATGGTGCGTGTCCCGATCCCCAACCGATTGTATTTATACTTACGGATTGCGATGACGGATACAATAAACCAGCTATACCTTACACCCATCTCCTCGGTAACCAATAGACCCCCCCTCTTTCACCTGATGCGTGCACCCATCTGACAAGCGAACAACTATCCAGCAGACTGCCCGAGGAGCTGGTGCAATCGTACCGTAAGCCACCGATGCTCAGCTTATGGGGTTACTGCCAAGGGCGATGTAAGTAGACATGAAGCAGCCAAGTTACACAACTTCAAGAGCTAGTCTGAAGCTTAGAACGATCTGCGGGCGAGAAGAAGGCTGGGCGCTGGAGCGAACCGTTGCGTGCGGAGGAAAGAGGGCGTGGGTTTGCAGACGGAGCTAATTTTAGTGCGCCCAGCCGTTCGGATCGTGCCAAGACCGCCAAGAGCACCATCCGCCAAGGCCCTCGTCCTCGGGTGACTGGAACCAGTTGAAAGTTCGAGAGGCTATCAATGACAATGCAATACCGAGCGGTTAACGCCTTTCAAAATGGATACATCGTCGAGGGCTTTGCGATATCTTGGGGATGGATTATTTCAGGGCCCAGACCCGGTTTACCCATCACATCCAACTCGACGACGACATCGGAATTGGAACATGGAAAACAGTAAGAGAAATTTGTCTACATGCTTAACTGGTACAAATTCAGAGAAGCCCCTCTTTCTCCGGGATCAATGCGTCCTTTTCAAAGCTTGCATGGCCTTGGCACTTCATATCAATGGAAGGTGCGCCTTAAAGTTCTGTTCTGATAAATTCTAGCTGCCGCTGGTATCGAAACTTGCGTCAATTACGCTCACAGTGTCCCTTGTCTGCGCATATTTCGCTTGGTTCTATTGAAGTTGGGGCAATTATATGGGCTGAAGAATTGCCCAAGTGAAATCGAAGTTATCCAAGTCCTCTTGTCTCTCTATTTCGAGACATCGGAAGATGAAATATCTGAACCTTTTCAGGTAGACGCTAAAGTTACATGCGATTCAAGCGTGACCCTCAAGATACCGCGTTCTACCTATCCCACCCGGTCAAGACAGCGGTCAACGTCAGTCAAATACCATACCGATGTGTACGTTTCTGACCGAAACCGGACCAGAACAAGGGCAAACTATTATTATCGCTTCTTCCGCCTCTTCAACTCCTTCTGTTCTGATACCACTTACCGTGGTTAGCAGGCGGCAGATATTACCAAGGATACATAACGCACGTACGTAGGCCTGCGGTCAGCGGACCTTCTCGCACCATTCCACTATTACCGAGGCAAGATGTGGCTTTATCTCTAGGCGGACCAGCAGGGGGCTTCGAATCGACAGAAGCGCGAGCGCTTATTCACCTTGTGACGTAGCCCGATCGTCGCTTCTTGTGCCAAGCTCACGTAGCAGATAATAGGGGCAAATGCGCGACCTGAATTTATTACGCTGATATTACTACGCCGGGAGGCGTAGTTCATCGGTGAATAGGGATCCCACAGTAGCCCACAGTACTAAGAAACTTCCAATGCTAGACCGATATCACGCGATCAGTATCCACATGTCGAATCACAAACCCTATACCTTTCACAGTTCGTAAGGTCCCATTCTACACCACAGGTCATGACATTGTCCAATCGGAACACAGCCGTATTAGAACTTGGCAATTTCAGGTCGTGTGACCTCTTTAGTGGGTTTACGACATATATCTTACCTATCGCTGCGCAGGACGACGAACCAATAAAGTTCGAGTTCCTGTCAGGGGATTAATCATCATCAGAATTTCCGTAGCTAAGGCTGCACGAGAGAGAGCGTTACCGCTTGTGGGAGTCGCACAGTGACTTTGGTTCAAGTAGGGCTATCGGAATCGCCTCTATTATCTATACCTCAGAATCTCGTCGCAGAGGGCCATTCGCCTCTCTCACAATCCCATATATCAGAGCTACATTCCCCAAGAAAGGCATATATATAGAAAGATTGAGGTTTGCTCGCTATTCCGGCCCGAGGGCACAAGTAACACCGGAAGTTCTTCCCCCATCCGTTCGAGTCGTGTGCACTGCAGCAGTTACCACCTATCGCGCAATCAGAACGCCCAGAACGCCCCAGATGTCACGATCTTAAATATAGTTCAGTGCCTCAAGTCTCAAAGTAGGGGTCGGGCTGTATATTTTGTACGCTACACCGCGGCACAGGTTACGCAATCGGATAACCACCATTCAATTTGCACAAGCAGTACCGTGCTGCGCGCTAGCTTTACCACCACTACTGGTATTCCAATATGCCATAGAAACAGCTGATGAATCGGCGTCCTGTTCGTCGTCGACAAAGTATATCTCTGTTAACTCCCTCCCTCGTTCGGTCAGAAGTAACTCCTTCTGCGACTGCTCTCGCAAATGCAAGATCGCTCGACTGGCAAGTATGCCGTGGATGATGCGGTGAAGTCTGTGAACCGGTTAAATACGATGTTATATGTGAGACCAGTAGGTCAGAATGGAGAAAGGATGGGAAGGAAAGGGAAGGCGAGTGCTTACACGAGGAACATTCCATCACAGTTGTACTATGTAAACAACCCGTTAATCAGCACCGTCATGTCCGACTTTCAAGTCATGGGAAGTACTTACAGGTGCGGTTCCCGCAGTTGCAATATTGACGACAAACGTAACTTCCCCACCAAACGATACACAATGTACATCAGCATTTGCACTCGCTGATCCGAGCGAAGGCCAACCGGGAGCCTAAAGCGTACCTGCAAGTCCCAGGAAGTAGACAAAGCCATCCCGATAGAACACAGAAGCGAGTGTACTCTTTGTTCGTCGGTGCTTCTTGATCATAACCACTAGCGTGAGCAGCAGGATAACTGGATCACACGTCTTAGTCTTACTGGCAAGATGCTGGACACTTGAGGAAAAGAAAGTAGTCAGCTCACGAATGTGACTAAACAGCAACACCGCGAAGAGCGCGATAGATTTCCCCCTCGCAGAGAGTTCTTTTAATGGCAAGCAAGGCACGACGGACGGCAGTGGCGAGGCTTGGTCTACAAAGTATCACCGCCCATAATAAGTCAGTTAAACATTGAGTGCAAGGCATCACAGCAGGATAGTATCATACACCTCGTGTTCTTGAGAAGGGCGACAACAACGACGAACGAGCCCACATTAAAGACCTAGGTATCCAGCAATCAGTCATCAATCAATAGAATTGGTACTTAATATCAGAGAGATCGGACAACGTACCCCAAAGTGAAATATCAGCCATATTCCCAGAGCTTTAACGCGACCGGATATCGCATAAAGGCGATAGAACATGATCACTTGTACAGCTCGGGTTGGCGCATGATCTCTCGGTATACTGCAGAAGTCCGCTCACTAACCTTCTGAGAACATGAAGCCAATGAACGTAAGGGCTGTTCGTTCACGCCCCTGTCACCCTCTCTTCTACTTCTAGAAATGAGACATCATCTTACTGGTAGAGCTCATAAACGCAGCTCTGCATATCTACATTGTGACCCAGTCCATCAGCTCTCATTCCCATGACTTGCCGCTGATCAGAGGCAGACTCACCGTCGGGGATCCACCATGTTCCGCTAGTCACGACAATAATGCATAAGGCGTCGTAGCTTGACAGACCCCATCAAAGCTGAAATACCACTGACCGAAATATCGAAATAGGATATCCAGAAGCCAATACCGATTGACTAAGAACATAATCTTGACATGTCTTGTAGGGGTGGGCCAAATGAGAGAGACCTAACCATCCAAAGACCGTAAGTACACACATCCGAAATGACCAGTAGACCAAGGCAAGCCTCAAGTGGGAGCGTCTGCAGATAGTCCGCAACCTGACCAGCCACCGTCAGCCAATTGTCGGATCCATAAGATAGCTACGAGTCAGCCATACCCAGAGCGTCAGAGCAGCAGCTAAGCACGCATTCGGTCAGTACCTTGTCCCGAGTCAACGACATCACACAACACACGAATGAAGTACTGAATTGGTGCCGGATGGTCAACCCTGCATCAATATTCTCACCTTGAAAGATAGGGCTCGGTGATACTCACATGCTCGGTCCTCTCACACTGGGCGAGTGTAAAGAGATTCTCTAGCGACATTGAACTCATATCTAAGATAGAAGGGAAGAGGAACATCGGAAGCGACCTTGCATGTCAGCTCAACACTTAAATCCCACCCCATCTCTTCGCAAATTCGAGATAAGCCAGACCAGCTGTGCCCCGCGAATCAGCGAAGCAAAATCTTCCTGCTGTCAAACCCTCTTATGCAGCCCCTCGGTTCTGATTGTAGTGAAGATGTATATCTCATCAATCCTAAGACACGACATATATAGGCAAGCTTCTTTACATCGTGATGATGAGACTATTACACACCTATAATTTTCTCGGAACAAAGTTAGTAGTTAGAAGTTAGAACGATGGTCGACCATATGTCAGGGCCCCAATTTACACCTTCAATCAATGGGCAGTACTCCTGCCAATGCGACCGAGACTATCATTCCACGGCGCCGTTGAAAAAGCCGAGGTATTGTACGACCCTGTTCATCAGCAAAGTATATCTCAGTCAGTTCCCTCCCTCGTTCGATCGGCAATTCCTTCTGGGATTGCTCTCGCAGATGCAAGATCGCTCGGCTGGCGAGTATTCCATGGATGATGCGCTGAGGCCTAAACGGAAAGTGAATATTTTTAATCGTCAGGCCAAAGGTTATAATATTGGGAAGGAATCGGAGTGCTTACACAAGAAACATGGCATCGCAGTTGTACTATTCGTCAATAAGCACATTTCGGCCGCTCTCAGTTTATAGGTACTTACAGGCGCAGTTCCCGAAATCACGATATTCACAGCAGACGTAACTTCCCCGCGAAAAAAAATTACACCCCGCATCAGCCCTTGTACTTGCAAACCGCATCAAAATTCAAGTTGGAACTTCAAGCGTACCTGCAAGTCCCAAGAAGTAGACGAACCCATCCCGATAGAATACAGAAGCAAGTGTGCTCTTTGTTTTGCGGTGCTTCTTGATCATAACCAGTAATGTGAGCAGCAGTATAACTGGAGTATAGTCAGTGGCCATTGAACGAAATGAAACGAGTCGGCTCACGGGTATGACTAAGGAGCAGCAAAGCGTAGAGCGCGATCTCTTTGCCCCTCGCAGAGAGTTGTTCCACTGGCATACAAGGCATTATCGATGGGAGTGGCGAGATCTGGTCTACATCACATCCAACATTGTAAGGCAAATAGAGTCCAAAATGTGACAACGAGGCTTTAACGTACACTCCGCGCTCTTGATAAATGCGACAACAGCGATGAATGAGCCAACATGAAAGACCTAAACATTCAATAACGTTATGTATAGAACGTAAATATCGGATGAATATAAGAACGTACCCCAAACTGGATAATTAGCCATATTCCCAGCGCCCTTACACGACCGGATATTGCATAAACGCGATAAAACATGATCACTAGATCTTGGGTTGGCACACGGCTTCATGATAGACCACAGGAGGACATGACTGACGCTCTGAGAACATGAAGCCAATGAATGTGAAGACTGTTACCCGGCCAGTCAGCCTTCACTCAACAGGAAATAAACTTCCAGCGTACTGGTGGAGCTGATGAACGCAGTTCTGCACATCTAGTACAATTCGTCCATCGTTACCATAAGCCTAATCAGACTCTAGAGAGATAGACTCACCATCGGCGATCGACCATTATCCACTACCACATTGTGACTCATCAGACCACCATAAAAAGCACAATCGACAAAGCGCCACTCACCGAAGTAGCGAAAGACAGCATCAAGAAGCCAATACCGGTTAAGGAAGAACATAATCTTAACAATCCTCGTGGGGGTAGGCCACACAAGAGAAACCTAACCATTATTCCCACCCACACATCATCATAAGTCCACACATCAAGAATGAACCGCGGTAACCAAAGCGAACCTCAAGTGGGAGGGTGTGCAGGTAATCGACCACCTGGCCAGCGACCGTCAAGCGATTATCAGATACACCGAGGAGTAGTAGCCACAGTCATACCCAAAGTGTCAAAGCAGCAGCTACACATTCGGTCAGACAAGGTTGTCGAAGTCAACGACATCATAGAACATACGAATGAAGTACTGCATCGATGATCAACCCCACATCAATCGGCACACCTGTTAACGATAAGAGTCCGATTTATTACTCACATGCTCAGTCCTCTCACATTGGGCGAGTGTAAAGAAATCCTCTTGCGACGTTGAACTCATATGTCAGCGAGAAGGGAGGAGGAACGATGATAGAAGCCACATTTACACATCAGCTCTACACTTTAAGGCACACCCCACATCCTAGTCGAAGAACAGCGGCGAATGGACGGAGAAACCCATCAGCCCATCTTCTTCCTCGCTCAACTTATGCGGATCATCGATTCTGATTGCAGTAACTTAGATGGCTATCACACCTTTTTGAGGACTCACATCTTTATATTGTGATGCTTATATTCTGCTTGGGGCTCCAGAGTCCAATAGGGCCCGTAAGAACGAGCAGACGTCAAGGTATTTTAAGACTCTCGAATTCTAGTTAGAGTGTCAAGGACTCAGAGTAAGGTATAACTATATGTTAACCATCCCCTCCAATCAACTTCGAACGGTGTGCGCGTCAGCCGTAGTAAGGCTACGATGATTCCGCTGTGACCTTGAAAAAGCCGATGTATCCTGTTCGTGGTTGGTAAAGTATAGCTCTGTTATCTCCCTCCCAGGTTCAGTCGCAAGCTCGTTCTGAGACTGCTCTCGGAGATGCAAGATCGCTCGACCAGCGAGTATCGCATGGATGACGCGCTGGGGCCTGCAAATGAATTGTATACCATTACTTGTGAGGCCAAAGGTTCGGGAAGGAGGGGGAGAATACGTACACCAGGAACATACCATGGCAGTTGTACTATGTAATCAAATCGTCGATCAGCACAGTTTATGCCCTACATAAGGCGTTTTCAACTTTCAAGGTAACATGGGTACTCACGGTTGCAGTTCCCGTAATCACGATATTTGCAGCGAAGGTAACTTTTCCACCAAACAATGTACAATGCACATCAGGTCTTGCACGCGAACGAAAACCAAGGTCATCTCGGAACGTAATGCGTACCTGTAAGTCCTAGGAAATAGACAAACCCATCCCGATAGAACACAGAAGCGAGTGTACTCTTTGTGCGTCGGTGCTTCTTGATCATTACCGCTAGGGTAAGCAGCAGGATAACTGGAATGCATGTCTTAGTCTTACTGACAGTGGGTTGGATGTTCGAATAAAAGAAACCAGTCGGCTCACGAATATGACTGAAGAGCATCACTCCGTAAAGCGCGATCGAATTGCCCCTCGCAGAGTTCTGTTTCGCCGGCAGACAAGGCATGACCGATGGTAGTGGCGAGATGTCATCTACAATACACCACCACCAAGTTGAGCAAAGAGTGCAAGATACGACGACAGATAATTAGCGTACACTTCGTGTTCTTGAGAAAGGCAACGACAGCGATGAATGAGCCCACATGAAAGACCTAGATATCGCGGTAATAAGTCATCAGTCAGGTAAATGAATCAATACATAATATGGGACTCGAGACCCGACAACGCACCCCAAATTGAATACTCAGCCATATCCCCAGCGCTTTTGAATGGCCAGAGATAGCATACAGGCGATAGAAAATGATCACTAGTACAACTTGGGGTTGGCGCACGATTTCCCGCAATACTTAAAGAAGACTGCTAACTGACCTTCTGGAAGGATGTAGCCAATGAACATACATACTGTTGATCATGATACTTACGTCGGATCACGGTCTACAGTGGACATTAAACGACGACGACGTACTGGTAGAGCCGATAAACGCAGCTCTGCATATCTACATCGTAAAGGGGACCATCAGTTTTCATGTCCATGCAGCCCATTGATAAACGGCATACTCACCGTCGGTGATCCACCATGTTCCACTAAATATGTGGTACATTTGGTGTCTTAGCTCGCGCCAAACCCACTACCAAAATCAGAAGACTACTAACCGAAGTAGCGAAAGAGAATATCAAGAAGCCAGTACCTGTTGAGGAAGAAAATGATCTTGACATGCGTGGTAGGGGAAGGCCACATGAGAGCGACCTATTCAATGTTCCCATCCACCGAACGTAAGTCCACACATCCAAGGACCGAAATTACCAGCAAACAGAAGCACCTCAAGTGGAAGCGTCTGCAGGTAATCCACAATCTGTCAAGCTAACCCTCAACCGCGGCCGATTATCCATCGAGGAATATGCCCTACCCAAAGCGTCAAAGCAACAGCTACGCACGCATTCAGTCAGCAGAGGTAATTTGACCCGACGACATCACACAACGCACGAATGAAGTACTAATAGGTAGAGATAGTCAGCCCCACATCGACATTCACACCTTCAACGATAATTCGTTACTCACGTGCTCGGTCCTCTCACATTGTGCCAGCGTAATTAGATTCTCTGGTGCAATTGAATTCATATCTAGGGAGAGAAGGAGGAAAAGGAAAGAGAAAGAACGGAAGAGCCACCTCGTAAATCAGCTCAACACTTAAATCACATCCAGATCCCCGCGGATCCTAGATAAACAAAAGACCGGAGAAACCATCTTCTTCCTTAGCACACCACTGTCAATCCCTCTTGCGGAGCTCCTCGGGTCTGATCGAAGTAAAGATAGATAGATACCTATCACACCTGTGACCTTTCCCAAGACTCCTGCGCAAGCAAGCACCTGTATGTCATGATGCTGAGAATGTATTGTCAAGGTCCATAGCAAAGAAGACTTCTCGACTTGATGACGACCAAAAAGTTGAAAACGCCCTAAATCTGAATCACGAACTCGGACAAAATTTAACTTGATGAACCTCTGCGAAGTCTTCGAACCTCGATTCATCTACACCAAACACCGAATCAGCCACCACACCCCACAGTCAACAGCCCCGCACTCACCTTCATCCAAATCCGGTACCCTCGCCTGGTTCCCAAACATATCTGTCAAACAAATCACAAGTCAACGTCAGCAAACCCCTCGTACAGTCAAGTCCAGTAACCACACTCCACTCACCCAGCACTGCCGGCCCCTCCTCCAATCCCTCCACAAACTCCCTCTCCCAAATCTCCCTCATCTTCTCCTTCCAACTCATCTCACTCGGCGGTTTCCACCCATACCGTCCACCCACACCCTCATACGCTGAGTTCCACTTGAACAGCGGACTGGCGACAGACGGACGATATGGGTGGTGTCGATTCCCATGTTCAAGCCGATCTTCATATCTCTCAAACAACGACTCGCCGGTTCGCTTCCTACGATCCTCTGGCCACCCTTCCCTAGACTCCGGATCTACCCCGTCACCCGCCCCGTCAACACGATCCGGTCCACCAGATACAGCACCACCCTCCTCCCCACCCTCCAATTCCTTCAAATCAAACTCAATTTGCGGGGTGCTATACCCATTCCGCATCGCCCACGTCTCATAATCAGCCTCCTCCTCCTTCCCGCTCTCATCTCCCACATCCTCATACGCAACCCTCGGCCACGTAACCCACAACCCAGTGTCGCTCATCTGCAAACACGAGATATGCCGCAAACGGTGGTGGTCAACAAAGAACGGCGTGACCCGATGGACCGTCAACTCGACATGGCGTTGATCTTGGTTCTCTTTATTCTCCAAGTTGTACGGCGTAACAATAAAAACGCCGCGTTCCTATAATCCCGATCGAAATCAGACTCATGTCCCGTCAAGTTTACGAGTTGAACGTACCGTAACCACACTGATCTTCCCATTTCCTTTACACCCATACGCCAAATACACAGACCCAGTCCTCGGCGATCCCAACTGGACTTCAACAGCCACATCAAACAACCTCACTCGCCTATAAATCACCCTCTCAAAATCCGGTACAAAAATCAATCTCGAAGTTCTAGTCAGGATCGCCAAATGTCGCTGGTTCGGCGAGATATGCACTGAAGGACAGGGAATGTATGTGAGCGACGACGAGAAAGCATTGCAACGTTGAACAACTATACCTGCGCAAAACGAGTCCCATTCCCTCTTACTCCCCGGCCCATTTGCCTTGAACGTCCAGACAACTTCTTGCCTGACCAACTCGCTTCTCGGGTCCTCTCTCACACTCCTCGGACCCAGCTCAGCCGCCCACCGACCATACCGTATCCACCCACTCGGAATCCTCAAGCCCAGGAAGCCAGGTTGTATATCAGGGACCCCTTCCTTGCGCTCATTGCCATTGTCACGTTCTCCCTCCTTCTCTTTATCCTTATCCTTGCCCTCCTCCGACCCTCCATGAGCGCCATCCTGCCCATTTCCGGTGTGATCAATTGATGACGATACCTCCCCTCCCCGCCTAAACACCGCCAAGCCCCTATACCCAGCCACAAACACCCATCGCTCTCCAAGCTCCACATACCCAATCTGCCCAACCTGGCTCACATGCCCATCCAGCATACTATCAGTCCACAGCGCAAGCGGGTCGAGCTGAACATCTTTCAGCTTCTCCTCCGGTGTTCGTTCCTGTGACCGAGAAACCACATCCTGAGGAGGGGGGTGAGAAATACCGTCCCGGGAAGCGTTCAGTTCGCGTTTCCCTGAGGCGTCCGGTGCATCTCGAGCCAAAGCAGCTGTAGCCGACACGATAGCTGAGTCAGGAGATGAACTCCCCCTGCCCCTCGTCTCCTTGAGTCCTTCAAACCGATCCGCAAATATCGCCTCCTCATCGAAGAGTCCACTCTCGAATGGCGGATAGTGAGGGAAAACGGATTTGTATTCCACTTTCTTCGTATCTTTCTTTGATGTTTGGCTGGATATGGAGGCCGTCTCTCCATGTTCCTCCTCTTCAAACTCTTGTTCGAAAAAAACTATCAGCCAGTCAGTAAAGTCATCGAAGATCCTGGGTACGAGTGGACACACCATGACGGAGTCCTGAATCGCGCTCCCTATTCCTAGTGTCAACCCCATCCCATTCCCCATTTTCATTCTCGCCAACAGAGTCACTCCCGGCACGCCCTCCTCCGGCACGGTCCTCCCACCACTTCGGGCCCACATAACTCCCCTTCGCCACATTCGCCGGCAACTCAATCCTGACACCATTGAACGCCCAAACCAATGGCTGAAACAAGATATGCTGCATCCCTTGCACACGCTGCACCTCTTTTCCATTCCGTACATCCCACACGTACGCGCGATGGTCGGACGCTGCCAGCAGGTAGGGGTAAACAAAGCGGAAGGCGGAGGTGAAATCTCGGATACTGCTTTGGTTGGTTTGAGGGGCGAGACCGATGCTTTGAGGGTCATCTATCGTAAACGTCACGCGGGGAACTGGGATGGTGAGGTGCGGTAGGAAGCGGGGGCTGAGTTTGTGTGGTTTACTGGGTTGAGATGCCGATGAGGACGCTTGGGGTACTGGCGGTGTAGGAGGGAATACAACGTCTGCTTGACTCGCTGCTTGAAGTTGGGCGGACTGTGGTTTGCATTGCGCTGGTTACCAAATTGTCAGGTTGAGACGTTGGAGTGGATGGAAGAAAAACTGACCTTCGATTTCGTTCTCGTCCACTGCAATAGATTCACTTCGCCACACTTCCTTACCACCAGTTCCGTTGTTGAATATAATGTACCCATTTTCGTACTCGAGGTGAGCATATGGAACGACATGACCCTGCATCATCATCAGTTCGTGATGAAAAAAGATATAAACCTACGTACAGAAGGCAAATTCCACAGGGTTTCTCCACTTTCCAGGTCACTAACAACGAGCCCTCCCATATCTTCGCGGCTGGTTGTAATGAAGAACCCATTCAATTCGTCCACCTTGATTCTATGCACCACAGTCGGCGTTGGCTTGGGTCGTTCATGAGGAGCATCTTCATCTTCCGACCGATTTTGCCTTGGATAGTATCGTAATACATTCGATGCTGCTTGGCCAGACCACGAGCGATAGATCTCAGCTCGCCGCTTGCCTTCCGGTACCGCATATCAGTATGTGTCGCATCTACATTGCATAACCCGACTTACAGAACGCCTTCCATCCTATCACTCCATCGTCTGTGCCCACACCAGTAAGGCTTTGCTTGGAATACCATCCGTCCACTCCACCATCCGTCTCGAATGCCTCTGGGTCCAAAACATCTGGAGAGAGACCATCCCCGTCGTTCTGCCGCACAGCAACCGCACCTCTGGCACCAGGTGGGACCAATCCATGCAGACGGGCAGCCTTGCGATATATCGTCCCCTCATTAGCACCATACGTTTCCCCAGAAAGATTCCTGAGACTCTTGCATGTTCTTTGAACGGCTGATATCGCTGGAAGTGGCAAATACGATAAGATCTGAAGTAGTAGCTCTGGGGGGAGTTCCACGAGTTGACTCGTCGGCCTATCAGGACTGGATTTCGTAGTTTCTGTTTGCATTTCGTAAATGTGTTGTGAAGAGTCGTTATTTCATGATGATAATGACAGCCAATGAACTTGGTTAACAGTCGAGGCAAGAGGGAGCCTGCCAAGATGCTCGCAAAATGCGCCATCGCAGCGTGAGACGAAAACCAAGTCTGCACCTATATTACTAAGCCGGCCTGATGCCGGCATCTCTCATCGCGATCCAAATCGACTTCGCGGGATCTCTGTCACTGTGGACCATATTCTTTCACCGTGCGTCTCACGTCAGGCATTGTAGTATAGAGGATAACGCACCTCTCCCTTCCTCAAACGGTCCCTCGTTCGAGGACGAGAGAAGGTGCTTTTTGTTAATTTTTTGTTCCCTCACCTCTACGGCCGCACTGTGCTGACTTATAATCGCGAAAACTCCGAATGTTGAGTGATTATAGCATTTAGCATACATAGTAAAAATAAAAACACTAGTGCCTTTCAAACTTTTGTCATATGTGATTAAAATAACCAGGCTCCCCGGTTGGATATATAAATACAGTCCTTCACTGGGTGACTTTCCATAAGGATAATCTCTGAGCGGTGCCAGGCGGAGTGTGAATACGGCTCCAAATGACAATCTATTCCATTCCGTTTTCCATAAGCAATGAGCAATATAATACTCCGTCTCTACGCTGTATGACACTGTGGATCTGGAGCCTTTCCTGCTGAGGGCATGAGGAGAGTACGAAGGAAAGAAAGGAGAAAGAGGTTATGACCAAGAAACATGAAAGACGCGCTAATCAACTTGACACGCGTTACATGTATCGTTCATACTATTACTAGCCTTAATACGCTGGTCTCAGTGCGAAGGCCTCCGAGGTGCTGGTTGCATGCAACACTTCTCCATGTTCAGGACTACCGTACACAACCCTAAAATAGCGATGGGCACTGTCCTCCGGGGTTAAATCGATAATTATAGCATTCGTGAGAGCCGGGGCAACTCAAAGAGGCAGGTAGGCTTTTATTCCAGTCTGTTCGAGGGGGGGGTACCCTACGAACAGATTCTATTTTATTCAGACCCACTTGCCTAGCAACGACATTGATTTCAGGTACGGGGTCCCAGCGGCATCTCGGCCAGTCCATTTATTATATTCGTAGAAATTCAAAAGTGCTTATGGAAAGTCACCCACTAATAAACAGAAAAGAAAAACATTAGATTATCAACAAGTTTCGGACTAGTAGTCGGAGATCAAGGCCCAACTTCCAGGGACAACATGCAACAATTCTCTTCAAACTTATGCTGCACATCGAAAACACTGCTCTGGATGTTGGGGTAATTATATAGTGAGCTTTTTCGAATATGTACTTTTTTGTAGGGGCAAAACCCGCAAACTTATGTCATCGCCGTTACAGTTCGCAGCGAACGAAGCCGAACTTCGCTGTCGCGGCAGTGTCGCTTGTCCATCAAGAAGGCTTAGTAATATGGGTGCAGACTGGGTGTCCGCGTGAGACATTGATGACTCATCAGTCCGCGTCTATCGGAGCTTTGCAACGAGCGCCTACCGAGCTCGGTCAGTCGTCGATCAGGATTTCCGATGTTTCAACCTGCTCAAAGATTTGAGATTCTTACCGTTTAAAGCAGACAATCTACACGCCAAGCTCAATAGTCACGTCCGATCTGTGGTCGCAGAACACAATTCCCAACGACATTCTTTCCACTGATGTATACAGAAACGTGAGACGTAACTCGCTGTGAGAACAATCTAAAGTTAACCAAGCGTCCCTCCTAACAGGTCATATCGTTACTGTTATTCCAGCCCAAACCAACCCCCGAGTCGACTCCAAACCTCCTCCCTCGCCCTATTCACACTTTTCTCAAAATCCCTCTTACACGCACAGCATATCTGCAGGGCGATGCCTTCCCCATCACCATCGGTAATATCGGTCCCATCATTCGCATTCCCTCCTCCTCCTCCTCCGGTTCCTGCACCTGCGCCTACACCACCACCTCCACCATTTTGTGCATGCATCGCAGTGGCCGCAGTCCCAGAATACCTAAAGTCCCTTCTGTTAAGCATCCCTTTGGCTTGCAAAAGCGTGTACAACGGATCAGCATCCCGCCCGCACGCGATCCCTCCCACAGATCTCAAAATGTTAAGCACAATGAAATAAAACGATTCAATGCATTTGTTGCCTGTTTGACCTGACGCATAATAATGCGAACCTGAAACAGTATTCAGTAAGCGGGCCAGAAGGGTGTGTGGAAATGCGTAATTGCGGGAACGCGATGAAAATAAGAAGCGAGAAGAAACGTTGAAACAAGAATAACAATAAAACGTACGCCATAAACAATCCCGCGCTGGCTCCCTTCCTTCCAACTCCTTTTCCACAAACTCTGAGATATACTTTTGCGCCGCCTCTCGGCCTTTAAAGGTCCTAATCAACATATCGCGGTTGAGTGTGACACTGCGTTCCTTCACAATATCCCTAGCCTTCACCCTAGTCATGCCATACGCGGACGCCGCATCGCTGGCCACACTGCCGCCTCCCACACTCCCAGCAGCAACATCCAACGCCAACGCACCCACACTCGTACCACTCATAATCTTGCTCGGGCCATACCTGCACAAATCATAAAACGCCGCCTTCAAAAAATCGCCCGAATAATCCATCGCGTCGACGCCATCCACAGGCTCAGCTGCACCTGAACCCCCGTCTTTTGCTCCCGTCGCAGTTTCCGAGGTAGTAGCAGAACTAGGAACCGAGGAAGAGGCTACGCACATGAGCATAAGGCTGACACAGATGAAGCGATTATCGACGTACTTTCATTCCTACTTCCACCTGACACACACGACCCATCCAAACCAAGCTCCACCGCCAACTCCATGAGGAGAAGAGGGTGACAACACGTCTCCCTCGGCATATACCGCCCCTTGTCATCCACCGCCGCCAGTTCCCGTGCATCCCAGCCAGCCAACGTCGAAGGCCAATCAAGCTGCAGCCGTGCAAGGCACAGAGCATGAAGCGACGGTACGAGGTACTTGGTGCTCAGTCGGAGGACTGCAGATAGTTTGGGAAAGTCGTTGGAGCGGGGGGAGGTAAAATATCTGTGGAAAATTGAGTTTCGTGAGTGACACGGAGCAGAATAATGTGCGTACAGGCCATCGTATATCGCGCTCAAAAAATAAAACACATCCGAGGGACGGTCGTGAAGCTCCACCCAGGGACATCCGTCGATAAGATGAGGCGTATTCGTATTGCTCGAACTATTCGAACACCCTCCTCCTCCGACTCCCTCTCCTCCAGCAGACGCCGCACAGCTAATTGGCTGAGGGACCATAAATAGATCCCTGAAGACCTCTGATTGTCTCTCTAATTGCCCTTTATGCACCCTGAACGCAGCGCTACCGGCCAACAGCACTATATTCCCATCAGGGAACCAGAAATCCGAGCGGATGAGGCCTTCCCAGCCGCCCCAGGCATGCGTCGGAGCTGCAGC
Organism: Coprinopsis marcescibilis; assembly: GCA_004369085.1. Taxonomy (NCBI): domain Eukaryota; kingdom Fungi; phylum Basidiomycota; class Agaricomycetes; order Agaricales; family Psathyrellaceae; genus Coprinopsis; species Coprinopsis marcescibilis. The sequence goes on from ML210202.1 coordinate 104,140, forward strand.
TAGCGTCGTCGATTTATCTGTAGTGGCTGAAGACGGCGTAGACTTGCTCAGACTTGTTGAATTGGGGCTGGGTGAGACGGTGACGCTGTGGGTGGCGGGCACGTTGCCTGAGGCGATCGACATTGTGCTCCCTCCAGATTGAGATTGAGAGGATAGGGATAGATATGAGTGCCAAGGTGGCTTTTCGAGGGTTGGAGAGCTCCGTAGTACTTTTGAATTGTTTGTGGTTGAGACTGGACGGCATATCTCCAACTCGTCTGTCCTTGAGCTAAATCCAGTATGAGGCGGACAGGGGTCACGAAATATGCCGGACCAACAGGGGTTCTCCAGCCATTTGGACGTGTTTGAGTTTAAAAGCAGTCGAGATTACGTCCCAGGGTGTTGTGACAGTGATAGTGATATAAAAAAACTTCCCTGGTAGCTTCAATATCGTTAGGATAGGTCCAGTAGACGTTGAAAAATGCTTACCCTTCAAATCACCAGCAATGAGATGGTCTAGATTCTGCGGGTGAGTTTGTGCACCTTGAATTGTGCATACAGATGCAATGGTTCGCATTATCCAAATTCCAAGTTTACGGATTGTTGGAGGACTCCAGAAACCAGCGAAATCAAGACGAGCCCCTGGCAACCGTGGTTTTCTCACATTTCGGCATCGGTTCGGCAACAATGCATCAGTACCTACTCTTGAGTCGAGACTCTGAGTAGCGTCTTTCCTTGCATCAATTTTCCCATTTGCTTCCTGGCTAGCGAGGCGCTTTGTTTTATAGTTTTCCAAAAATACAAGTTATGTAGCGTGGCTATCTATGGCATATCGTAATCATCATCAGACACCGAATACACAGTTTTCCTTCTCCAATCACTAGCAGCCCCTGGCTAGTCTGGGACAACTCCACTGAATTTCGTCCAATTTCAGCAACGTTCATGCCGCAGAGCCAAAGCTATAAATGTACGCAAATTTCATGCAGAACCTTAAAACCTAAAACCTAAAACACAGCGGAGATGGCCAGGCAGGCCCATTTATACCTATCGATTGTCACATATATTGCAGGTGGAGCTGTTGGAAATTGCTAAGTTGCGTGGAATTCGGGTCGAACCATTTTTCTTGTTCAAATCTCTCAATGTGGGGCCGGATAACATGGGAGTAAAATTAACCTTGCCAACTTTGTGCCAACTAGTGGCAGCCTGCCGGCAGAGTGAATTGGAAACGCTTTGCGTTCGGTTCGCACGGGTGGACCAATGTCACTGTCAGCTTCAAACGAACCTCTTCTTAATACTGCTCTCTTTCTTAACGGGCGCCTCGCGTTGCCTTCCGAGTGACATTCCCTGCTACTTACTTTCTCCAAACCGCTGACATCGGTCATGAACAATGGTGGTCCATCTTCCATAGACTCTGTCTTCCAGTAAGCAGCGACAATACGTTACCAGAGTGCACTACTCGGACGCTGACACACCTCGTCACAAGGTTAGGTCCCACAGTAAGCTCATGCTGAGAGATATAGTCTTCAAGTGTAACTTGAATAACGCCTTCCCCAGCTGATAGGATCCCAGCTTGCCTTCTTCTTGTTCGGTGCATTTATAGTACAACTATGTGAGTACCTCTTCGATCACAAATATCCTGTATATCCCAACCTCCCTCTCCCCGCGTGCATTCAGACCACTACATTACCAACCCATCAGGCACCGAGAAATATTACACCAAGATTCTCGGTTCGTTGGCTACCCCAAGTTTTGAAGCACATGTCAATTTTCATACTTACAATATATGACACAGTGACTTTCATCACCGTCGCCGAACTACTGAGCATTCTAATCATATGCGACCATGCCTGGCACGCACTCATACGCAACAAGGCAATCCACGAAAATCACATACTCTCAGTCACAGCACCATTCTACACAATCCTCAACGGGAGCCGTGAGTCATTGGGCATTGACCTAAGCTGATTGAGCCCGTTTCTGACGTTCTGAACATGTAGTGGGCGTATGCTTCCAGTGGCTTTTCTCATGGTACGGGGCGTGTCTGAACCAAACATAGCACTACTGATTCGTCCGATAGGCGAATCTACTCCCTTCGGTCGAATGGCTTTGATTTCGCGGTTGCCGTGGCCGCCGCCGTGGTATGACGTTCGAGTTTCCATATACAAAAAAATTGACACTCAGTTCACTCACAGATATCCATAGTCCAATTCGGTGCTTCCATCGCAACATGCATGATGGCGAGCTTCCCTCCTTCTCAAACGCACCCGACGTTCTGATCCCTTGATTTAGTTCTCAATGGCAGGCAACGACTTGAGCAAAGTACACAAACTCGGCATTCCAGTCGGGGTCTACCTAATCTCGGGTCTCATCTGTGACCTATCTATCTCGATCGCTATGATCTGCCAGGTCTGTCATGATTTGCTTTCGGGCTTATGCTTCCTTTAATAAGCCCCAACAAACTGCTCAGTTCCACAGGTATCGACAATGGACACAGTTAAGGGCGACGAAAGTCGTGCTTACAACTCTAATTGTCCATACCATCGAAAGCGGCATGGTTGTCACATTCCTCGCCCTCGCCAACGTGGTGCTATTTTACACCCGACCACACGACTCAATCCATATCGCCATGTAAGTCTCTCCGTTTCCCCTTTATTCCACGTGTCGAGTCTCGACTAACACAGGGCATCCGATTATCCCGAATAGCCACTGGTCACTAGGTCGAATGTAAGTCCACCACTTGCCACAGTTGAGGCTTCATGGCACAAATTCTCATCCTCAGAGTTGCAACAGTTATGCAAACGTCATACTTGCAACCCTGAACAACCGCCATCATCTCCGCAAAATAAACCAAGCCCCAGATCACAGTCTTTCCCTCCAAACTAGCATCAGGTTTACGCCTGTAGACAATCACCACCCTTTTACCAACACAGGCGTTTCCAAGTCCCGTTCGCATGTTATCCACTTGGACTCCGGCATGAAGGAAGAAGAACAGCTTCCTGAATCAGTGTTGCGCAAATACGCCGCCCAGACCCATACCGGCTCACTCAGTAACAACGTCAGACTTGGAGACCAGGAAGATGGTGATACTCGACACCCTTCCCAAGCCCACCTGGTATCTTCTCGATGAAGGGGGTTCGCCTCGGGCGTTCAGAGTACTGCCCATCATAATCAAACGACTTGCCATTTTATTCCCTTGCTTTCACGCTTTCGTCACTTCGCGTTTTCATGCTTTCATTCCTCTCTGCGTTCTCTATCCGTCACTCTAGCATAGACCCAATAGTAAATACACACGGCCCATAATTCATGTAATCACCGGAGTTACGGTGAAATGGAGAAGTAACAGTGGCAGAAGCTTATTGTTTCAGGAATCAGTACGGTATTTTCGACCCTAATCCAACATGTAATATACAATCCGAGTTGGGTAACGCCTACTCGCCCTTATGCAAAAACTCCCAACAGTTCTTCCCCGGTTCATCCCCCAAAATCTCCTTCAAGCCCTCCAAGCTCAGCGCACACAGCTCCTTCACACTCCCCACCTTCCCCATCACATATCTCGCATTCTTACTTGTAATCCCCGGTAGGCTCCTCAACAACTCCTCCCCCATCTGATTCTGATTCGCATTAGCGTTCCCACCTACACCCACATTGCCATTCAAATCATACTCCCCATTCTCCCCCGCACCAACCGCCACAGCCTTCGCTACATCTGGCTCCGCAAAACCCCTCTTCAAATCCCCAAAAATCTCAGCGGTAACAAAAGGGCTGCTGCTCCATATGATCCGCAACCGCGGAAAGCTGAGCGTCAACAACACAATTTTACTCTGTACACTTATCTGCGTGTACTTTGGCGCGTCCTTCTCATCCTTCCTTCCGGAAGAGCCCCCAAACTTGGTGGGATACTTGCCGCTGGGCTTGGCATAGGACTTGAAGTCGGTGACGAGATCCAACGAGAACGCTTTGTCTTCTTCAAACTCGATCAGGAGAATCGGGTACTTGTAGTGCACCGACATCAACTCGCACTGCGTGTATCTAGATTGGTAGCAATAGTGACATATGATCATTGATTAGTATGTTTTGCGACTTCGGGGAAGAAGAAAGGAACGCACAGCCGCCCACTGGTAAAGCTTTGAACCAGATCAGTGAGACTCTTCCTCTCGACACACATCTCATCACCAAGGATGTAATCGCCAACCGTTAGAGTGGCAGGTACGACCTTGATATTCGCGGCATGTAGAAGCGAGGGAAGCGCCGATCTAAACTCTCGGAGATCCACGATGATCTGCATAAATGAATTAGTCGGGTAGTGGAGAAAGGGACGCCGAGGACAAATTAAAACGAAACGCACTCTCGACTCTTCCTGATTCAATTCCCTCCTCCCACCTGCGAACCTCGTGCTAATCGTCTTGATCATATCGTCGTTCCTCCCCACCCCTTCCCTCCTCTCATCTTGAATCGTCATAACCAATGACTATGACATCGTAACCAAACACTTCAGTCCAGAAATCCGAACCAGAAAACGAAATTGACAAGACTTACCCCACGCTCCCTAATTAATTTCTCAAAGCTCTCCTTCTCCTTCCTCATCGCCGCCAGGTACTTTTGCTCTTCGCACGAATCCCTATACACCATATGATACACCCTAACTGCCAATCCCTTATGCGAGTTTTTGTATACCTAGGACCACAATATGAGCATCGAATCCAATTAACCAGATCTGAAAAAACGCACCTCGATTCTCCTAATAAACTCAAGGCATGGCTCCATCATAACCACGAACCGTGGCTGAACCTCCTCCAAAAGCCTATCGTCGCCATCATCACTATACGCCCTCACGATCACATTTTCCTCCGGTGTAACCAATCCATAAAATTCGTTAAATTCATCACCGAAACCCCCACCCGTTGAACCAGACGATGTCGCCAGTGTCAGCGAAACGGAAGAGATATCCTCGTTATCCACATCCAGGAACGAATCCCCAAGCTGGTTCAAGGTCGCGCTCGGACCCGTGAGGTCGATAACTTCCCTTTGCTCCGTTGCCCACCTAGAAAATGAAATGACAAGTGAGAAGTTGCTTCGGGAGAAAAACGTGGACAAACGTACAGATCTTCAAAATCCTCTGGACCAATTACCGGTGCAGTCTGACTGACTGACCTCCCCGCAGAAGGAGGCGCCCCACCCCTCAGCCTTCTCCGACTTTTATTCTTGTCCGCCCTCTCTTGATCCTTCTTTAAAAGCGCCTCACTGACCCCAGGCGTTGGCGTCGCATTTCCACTAACACTAGCACTGATGCTTCCCCCTCCACCACCCACACCCCGTTGCCACATCCCACTCCACGCTTTGCCCCCATTTCGGCCATGGGCAGTATTAGTCTCCGAGTCTTTCCCCATCCCGAGCCTTCTTTTCCACCACAAATAACCACCAAGCTTGTCCATCATCATCTTACGCCCCTTCATCCCTCTCTGCGCACTCAAATTCGCACTAGCTAGGTACTTGGCTATCAACCGCACATCATGCATAGAGGACGTCATAATGAGCGTCGTATTGGTTCCAGGAATGGGGTCTGTATCACTGGCAATCAAACAGGGACCACGAAAATGGAAGTGAGAGGTACCTACCTTTCCCCTTCCTGACCCTCTCCATCTGCATAGTCTCCAGACCCACAATCTCACCCTCAATCTCTTCCATAATCTCAGCCAAAGCATCCCATTTTGGTAGTTCCTCGAGCACAGGATCCATAGCCCTCGGCAACCATCCAGGGCGTTTCTCCCCTTGCTCATCCAGCACAGCAGCTTTGCCCTTTCCTTTGCCCGTTCCTTTATCCCTAAGAACTCCTTCGCTCTCATCCAACACCGCCCAAGCATCCTCGTCGTCCACCAGATCAATCACTTCTTTGTCTTTCGCCGAAGAATTAACGGCCTTGGGCTTAGTCGAAAGCGTATAGCACCTTCTCCGCGCAAACTCGAAAATGATGTTGGCAGCATCCGTCATCATCCAAGGTGCGTGGTTGATCTTGGTAGCGCCTTTCGCAGTTGTGTTGTCCGCTTCCCTCAGCGTTTCGAGGTACGCGTGGAACTGGAGTGCATCGTATGAAAGGAGGTAACTGAACGAAGGCGTTAGGATAGAATCTGGGTATCGAGGAAGAAATAAGGAAGGACGACGAAATTCACCTCAAGAGATTCCTCAATGTTGTCAAATCGCTAACAAGCTGCTTGGTTTTGGGGCCCACTTTATGCCACACAGGGTCCAGTTGCCTGCGCACGATGATATCAAACTGACGAAAGTAGGCATTATCGATGTTCAGGTCGTCTAATTCGATCTTTTCGAGGCTCAGTTACAGGCCTGAAGTCAAGTTCAGGAAATGAACTCACCTTGGTATTCGACCTCTTCAAATCGGCCAAGGTCCCAGTCATGCACTGAATAATTGCATGATGTATCTCAGACATGTTCTCCGTCATGCCTGGATACAGCTCAACCACATCCGCCACTCTTCGCTCCAGACATTGCTTGATCTCGTCGTGGAACCTACAATACTATCGTCGTCAATACTAACGATTTCGAACAGCACAGCCACAAACCTAGGATAGATGTTAACCCTCCTGACCTGCAACTCTTTCATGACGTTCTTTAACGGACTCATCCCACTCGTTATATGCTCCGGCTGGTCCGTAAAGCCTTTCACGAACCCATCCCTATTCTTCTCCCTAAACAACCGCACAATGAACGCTTCCAAAGCAACCGGCGTCACCCTACATACCGTTAAGCAATATGTTCAACAATAGTACCCCATAATGCATAGCAATACCAAAGCACTCACCTCTCAGCGTGCAAAACAACCAATCCAGTAATCATCTCGACTGGTAGATCCCCCAATAACATATCAACAACCAATATCCTCGACGTCACACTCAAGATGCCTCCTCCTTTGTACAGTTCCTGCCTTCCACCGCTATTAAGCACCCTCATTCAAGATTGGGGGTTACGACTCACCTCTTTTCCCGCGGAATCTCGTATCCCACAATCCTTAAACCCGGGTTTCGGCACCCCATCAAACCCATCTCCTCCCCATACCCAGTCTCCTCCTCTGAGCTGGCCCCAACCAACAGGACCAAGTTCTTCGGCGAGTCGTAAATCTTGAGCAATGTGCAGACGACACGTCGCAACCCCAGGCCTCGCGCGAGGACTACAAGGTCACTCGTCGCTGGGTCGTGGATCGCCTCAAGGACGTGTTTGTGAAAGGGTAGGAGTGTAGACATGTCGCAGGTCCCTTGCTGTAGTCGTTATTGAGACTATGGTCGCAGTAGACTCATGAATAAATCAAGAAAGCGGCTGGCGCCGTCACCGTTGTGGTGGTTCAAAGCCAAGTTCCAGACGCGGACAAATCAGCTGGTCATTGCACGCGTCTCTGTCCGAATATTTCGGACCTGTTCGAGTCACAAATGTCTGGGATAATTTCTTGACATTCTTTTTAAATATCAAAGCGTGAGGTTGCATTCTGAGGGAAACTGCAGCCTTCACGTTCCTCTACGATCAGAAAATGAGAGTTGTCTGCTCGATGGGGCTGTGCTAGCAAACATAGGGGCCTGGCCGAGTCCGGAGCCATTGCGCCACTCGAGAACCCACAATCCTACAATTTCAATTCAATTCCATGGGATCTGAGCAACTTCCATACCTAGAAGCTGGCGGATATCAAATAAATCTGCTCTAAGACTACATATACAGCTACTACTATATAGCCACTGTTAACACGATTTGATGTCGGCGAAAATGGGCTCGCGAGCGAGTCCTCGAAGTGTGTCACCACCTCAAGGCCATTTGGCACTGAATTGCACCATTCAGCGGCACGATATGTCTATATCATGTGCCTCATGCCGGTTTGCAAGGAGCGAATAAGGATTCATAGGGTTCCATTAGAACAGTTCATTATATAACTCTCCGAGGTACAAGTGCTACCCCACATGTACAGCCCTGTCGTGTCGTCGTTAAGTATTACTTACATGCCTCAATGATTGGAATTTTTCTTTATATTCAACCAGAGACAGACCTTACATCCATCATCGTTAGGTCAGCTACGGAGACTAAGGCAGACTTACATTTCTGTGAGGTCTCCATATCAAGATTCAAATAAAGGCGCTCGGAAGCACAGGAAGCCTAGTAATGTATAGCTGCGATAATCAATAAGCCTACTCCGATGATCGCTCTGTCGAGAGATTTGGGAAGTAGAAGAGAGGTTGTGCTTCAAGTAGAGGGCAGTACATACCATGGCTACTTATGGAGCTCTTTACGCATTATGCTTTACCTAAGATCACTTCTGGACAGCCTAGTATACGTTGGGCTTTAAAAACCTGGATTTCAGGCATACTCTCTCTCAACGCTCTAACTAAACCGACACAGGCAATCCCAGAAGCTGCGCCAATATCGTCCTGGATTCTGTTTAACGAAGGCTACAGTTAGACTGGGAAATGAAGATCTCGTCCTCGCTTTTCCGTGCCTGCGTTCTGGTCCTCACCTTGTCAAACGCCATCCTCGCCCAGGACTGGGACTGGGAGGAACTTTCTGAGCGCGAGGAAAATGACTCCCCAAACACATATCAGCGCGATATCAATTCCGACGACATTGCTGAGGACCTGTTCCACCGGTTGCAATACGAATCCGAGCTCGCGGCGCGTGCATTAAGACCTGCATGCTTCATGGTTGGCCAAGGGTGCAATGAGCAGCAATGCCGCACCGCAGGAGGTCAGTGTGGGTTTCGGACCCAGCGCTGCGCCAAGTCTAGAAGGCCTGGTGCTCGCCGTGCACAGTACATCGCCAACTGTGCTGCATGCAGTTGCAGAGGGCGAGGAGTATAGATGTATATAGCCTACACACTATTCCATAGGATCCGTTCGATGTCAACCGGGGAAGTGAACGTCAGTGTCGGACGCTTGTAGATAGTCCTGGTCCTCCGTAGGAATAGTAATGTAAATGTCTTATTACGCTTCGGTCTCTCTACAGGATATATCTATAACTTTTCACAGCCGTTGAGATTCGAGATGTTCAAATCATTCGACATTTGACTGAGGACTCCCAGATTGATCCAGATTCCCAAAGGAACACGTTTTTCACGACCAGAAATGTAGGATGAATGTCTTCGCCGAATTTTACAACCAAGTTCCACATTTGCTAGGCTTTACTTGACGCCATTATCCGCTGCTGTCGTATCGTGTTTTGTTCTAGAAGTCTCCTGTTACCACATTCACGTCAAAGATGGCTATTGGGCTACAATACACGGCATGTTAGGACATCCAGTGTGAATCTCCGCTGCTAAGGATGAAGGAGCCAAATCCCCGGACGTTGAACCCCTGCGCAATGTGTAACCTCTGCAGTCAAGCACCTAATCAGCAACTCGCAAGCCTAAGTCTTTATCGCTGCCTGAGTTTTTATCCCTATATCGTCACCAGTACAGTGCTGGCTGAGGTCTGAGGTCAGCCACTGCTAATAGATAACACATGTAGCTTCCATCTGGCCTGATTTGTCGCCTCCTTTGGGGCCAAATATTCCTTTCAAATACAATGCGGCATTCGAGGCAGAGGATTGCCTTTTATCAGTTCTGTGGACATGCCTCGAGGCACGCATTTTATCCGTAAGAACAATCTAGAAGTGTACATCTCCCTAAATTGCTCAGCTTTGACAGTTCTGGTCGTCTAATTCCCTTTCCCGACAAACTGAAGGAACAGGGCCGTTTATGCTTCCATCTTGTTCTAGAAGATTGAACTGGGGTTTAAATGCATTCGTGAGGTGAGTCGTGACCGTTGTCTACACGCTTTGAGCTCTTTCTGAGGTCTCCCAACCGAGTCTCCTGCGCTGGCCAGAATGCCGTTTACCAACAGTAAGTATCTTCGCCAAAGACCGACCAGGATTGTGATGAATTTAAGGTGCGTCGCATGTTCTATATAGAGATAAACGGCTCTGAGATGATCCTTACTGCATACCCCGTCGCTATGAACCACAGAAAAGGGCCAGGAACACCATAGTCCAGTTCATGGACATCCGGCTGACTCCAGGCCGACAGCGAGAGAACCTCAAAACAGTTGAAGCGGTACTGTATGCCACGATGGGCTCTCAGCTCAACCAAGGAGACGCTAAACGCGAATATTTGGGGAGGGCTCATGGTCATCTGCATGCACTTAGTCGGAGGGAGAAAGGCAAGAAGCGAGCTCAACTACCGGATTTATCAAGGACTGGAGATGAGCGTGAGATGCATGGCTTTCAGAGAATGGATCGTTCTGTCGGAATAGGTGAGAGTTTCATGACAGTGACACGGGGATCTACAAAATGGCACATTTTGCTAGGGGCATCTCGCAGTGCACCTACCACTGCTGGAGGATTAGGTAGAGGTCATCCTCGAAGGGCAATCAGTGAAACCCCGACGAACCTGTCTTCAGTCGCTGCTGAGCAACCCATCTACTCTGCATCGGAGAGCCAGAACGTGAATGCTCCCGCGACGCAAATCTCAAAAGAAGTCGAGGCTTTCCTGAAAGACTTTGACATCGAATGGCTCCGGAATCGATTCCAGAACATTGGATTGGTTGCAGCTAAGCGATTGGAGTGGATTGCGGGGGATGAAAGTCTTCTGGAAGAAGTTATCGTTCAACTTGCCGAACCGTTGGGTGTAGCCTCGTCATGTGGTAGGAACCTTACTTTAGTTGATCACCAAATGCTGCGCATTGGGTTCAAAACTTTTAATGCTGCGACTATTGGACCCTCACAGCAAATAGTTTAAAGGCCTATATGTATACAAGGACTCTTCACCTGCCTACTTACAGCAAACTGCAAATCGATGAGATTCTATGTGTGCGCTTCTGTTTGTGTCAACAACTGAATATAGAAAAGGGCGCCCCTCCATACCGGTGGAGCGGCCTAAATTAACATGTAAGTACCCCCGCCATAGTGTTCTGTTATTACATACTCAATTGTGGCTCCCAATAAGCTCCCAATGCCCGTCATAGCGGCTTATTTTGGCTCTTGGGCCAAATACATTGCTACAAAAGCGCACACATAGAATTTTATGGAGCGGCCCATCGATTTGCAGTTTGCTGTAATGTCCTTACTCGGCGTATACTGGTATAGGCGAGTCATCGCTCTTATGTACGGATATGATGACTACATCAGTGGGAATAATGGGAATAATGGCTGCGCTTGGCTGCGAGAGCGACGGTCGGACGGAGACCCGGACCCCACACTGGACCAAATGCGCTGGTGTGCGAATGCATTGCCTCCGATAATATTTGTGCACTGCGAACTATAAAATGCGGTCACAGGAGCGAGGATTGTCCCGTGAAAACCCATGCAGCAGCATTTGTAACTTCCAATCAAGGGTTGAGCATTCTGCCAGGTCCAAGGGAAACATCATCATCCTCCGTATCGCCTCTGAGTCCTTTCGTTTGAGGGGGAAGTTGGGTGGAGGACCTCAAGCCACGATTCTGACCTAATGCCGATGATCAATTATTCGATGCCGGAAATCCCATCAGCAAGGAACTGATCGGTGATACTAGTCTGGGGAAGAATATTCGATTACACCCAAGTACCAGTGAAAGAAATCCTTGAAATACCGCAGCGATAGCGAGTAGTACCACTTGTCAATTGAGAAAGCAGAGAATAAAAGAATTCCAACGTCGAGAAGTGGCTAGGGAGCAGCCGACATGGATTTTTAAATATTAACTGCGAGAAACACCCTGGGAAGATATTCGGACTTCTAAGCAAGGATTGCATTGGGACTGCAGCAGATTATATCGTTCGCTGAATATTGTGGGCATAAGATTCCTACATATTTAGAAGAATGAGGGATTGTTGCACCCACCTTCACAGCGGCCCACTGCACCGCAACCTCCTCAACTCTATCTCTCAACGTCGATTTGCACCCTTCGCATTGCAACCCCTCCTCCAAGTCGGAAAACGATGCTCGTATGACATTTATCGGTAAATCTCCCCAAGTCTATCAGCGCAGAGCCCTACGACGAATCTAGCCGATGAAGATCTTACCGATGTGCCCTTCCCACCCAAGATACGCAGTAGCCAAAGTCCACGCCCTCGCCAACCGTTTCTGGTCCTCATACCCACACGCCCTCGTCACAGGATGCGTCCCCGGCGGGTCCTGAAAGATCGTCTTAAACGTCTCCTGCCTGCCTATGTGCAACAACATTAGCCTTTTGAGGTAGACGCCACCCATCCTCTGCGCCATCTCGTCAGTAACAGTCGACACCGACAAAGCCAATGTATACGACGACGACTGAACGGCTAACTCGTGTAGCTGGTAATGAGCAGCGAACGTGTAGATTCGCAGGGGGAGAAGTGGGACGTGCGTGAGCATCAGGCTGAACAGCCGTCTTCCAGGGTGGATTTGGGACGCTGGTGAGATATGGTAGAACGCCATTCTATCCACAGCTTCTTCCAATATATCGAAACTGGGCGCATAGCTTGCGCACGACATATCGTAGAGGGAATGCAAGAGGACGTTAAGCACAGCTGAGGACTCGGGGACATCGATTATGTCGTCCTGGGAAGTGGCAGAAGCAAAGAACTGGTCGAAGATCCTGGGAGACGATGCTTTCATGATATTAGAGTGCACGTAGAAGAGCACAGTGTCCGACGATCGAAGAATAGCGTCATGAGTTGCATCATGCGATCCCGGGCGGAAGGATGAGGACACTGACACAACTAGTTCATCGTCACTGCTACGAGACGACACGGAGAGTAATGCTGGGTCCATCTATGAGTTTTACAGTGGGCGGATGAATGACTTTTAATATCGTGAACGGGCGTTCAGGAAATAACCCACCATAAGGCTAACTGGGGGAAAGGAGCTCAGGGCTGATGGGGCGGCACGCAGGGTGGGTATGTACATCCCAACTTATGGCACCATGCCCTACTACTTTGGGAGATCCACTGAATTTCATCTCCCTTTAGTCGATTCGAGTCTAGACCCCCACACGATAGACAAGCGGCGAGGGAAGAAGGCGGAAGAAGAAGATGGAATGAACGATATGGAACGGTTGTCCCAACTGATTGGTGCTACTTTGTTGCACCCCTGCGCTTTGGATGATTGTGAATGTTCCCTCAGAGAAGGGATCCTATTTCGTCGTGATTCCTTAACGAGACTAGACGAAAAGGGCATTGGTGTCTGGTGTCTAGCGTGTGATATGTTCAGGCAAAAATGGAAGCAGCCGAGGGAGGTGTGTTCCACAGTCCTCCTACTGTGAACCACACAGTTTTATTCTCCATCGGTGACAGAAAATGAAGACCGGTAGGGACACAAGCACTCATCATACGCGACGTCATTAACTAAAGGGCACACGCAAACACCATGGCTATGTAGTGTTAAACGGCCATACAGCTTTGCGCCATGGCGTAACGAATCCCTTTGTTTGCGAGGTAATCGGAGGATCTGACAGAGATTTAATCGATGGTACCGCAGGTCAACTGACAGTGTTATTATATACGGTCCGGCTTGTTTTCGGAGATAGGGAGTACTTGGGTCATCGAACGGGATACCTCTTACACGAAAGACAAGCGCCGAGGGAGGTGCAAGGAGGGAAAATATGGGAATGAGAACACTTGTCCCGACTGAATGCTGTTGTTTAGTCTAAACAGCGAGCTGGCTTTGGGTGATTGTGATGTCCCTAGAAATCAGCCCAAAGGAATGGTCGTGATTCCAGAATGGGACGAGGGTACAGGGTGATATAATATATATCGCGTCAACAATAGAACCGACGGACGGGTTATGGACGTAGCTACCTGATCTATGCTCAGATTGTCCCGGACCTCGGAGTCTCAGGTAGCAGGACCCATGCAGGTTCTACTTATAACTCGAGTATCAAGTCTCCGACGCAGTCGAGGGTGGATGTTTCGCAGTTCTCCTCTTTTTATCCGCAGAGCTTTATCCTTCGTCGACAGCGAAAGCAGACACCTATGGATACAGCCACTCACCATACAGAATATCAAAAAGACCACGCACCGTGGCGGCCCAACCCGCAAATATAATCTTCAACGCAAAGTCTGGTTATTGCGGGGCGAGGCATCGGTGAACCCGTACAAACTGGGGGCACGAATGCGGTTTGTGGATGTTAATCAATGCTGCTGTAGCCTGTAGGTCAACTGACAGTATTAGGGCTGGGATATGCAATACCGTCTACATATATCCAAAAATAAAAATAATGGGCTCTTTATGGATAGAACGGGATCTTCCAGTGGAGCAGGGCTGCATATCAAATTCCGAAGTGGGCAATTGGCGTTCTTCTTGTGTCCCACAGAACTGTTCATTAGAGAAGATCCATGTTGGATCTCTTATCAGGAGTACCTCATCTCGTGGTAATGCGGGGCGTAAATGGCACCAGCGGAGGGGGAAAGAACCAAATAGTTAGCCAACATAAAATCGTCTCCTCCGGGTTTCTCTCCTTCTTCGCTTCCATAGAATCATGCCCATACCGCGTCATGTCTGAAGAATCGACGGTCTAGGCCCCAATGCAAGTTTTCGTGCCTCGGGAGATCACTATCAATACTATTTTGACTATCCATAAATGACGGGGGAGGTTCAATGACCGTCACCTTGCATGATTGAACCTGAAGAAGGACGCCCAACAGGCCAGCATACAACATAATACAGTTGCAGCTCGGACGTTGCGCATATCGTGTGCATTTAATAATCTCAAACCGGTTCTCAGCTCCCCAGCCTCCCCTTGTGGCCGCGTGTCGCGCCCCTGGTACAATACCGCCATGAAGATTCACGAAAAGGAAGTACAGACATAGTACAGACCGAGTCTTCAATTCAGTGATCGAAAAGATAGGGCTTTGAACGTCCGGGTCTCTAAAGCACTACCGCTCGCAGGATATTGGAATTTGGGCCTTTCACGACATTTCCGCGGAAGGCGTGAAAGAATCAAGGGTACATTGGAGCACATCGAGGAACAGTAATAGGGCCCGGGGTTTTCCCGGGACAAGCTTTCCGCAGACAAAAACTCATATCTTCTCTCATACTCTAGGCGGCTCAGACGATTTCGGTCTTCGCTCGTGGAACGACAGAACAGCGTTGTGTAAACGAACTTTGAATGCCTTGTTTACTACGCTGACGATTGCACATTCATTACGTAACCCTGGACCGAACGACTCGGACTTGCCCAAAAGCCTATCATCGCGAGCCTAGCCTGCGGCATCATCATCCACCTATCCGAACTTCAACGCCAGCGAAAGGGAAGAGATAACCTCATTGTTCAAATCGACGAATGCATTGGCAATGAATCAAGGTGTCTTCAGCAGCGCCTCTGAACCAGCAACAGGTACCCGTACTGAAGTCACAAGTGACAAGTCGCATCAGTGACCTGGTAGTAAATCTGAGGAAGTAGATTGATGGTTGACATTCTACTTTATTCACGAGCTACGCGACACGATAGATAGATAGGATGAATAGACTTTCATGTCGTTGGAAGTTCCAGGAATCGACTCTCGAGTCGGGACTCGGTATCACCGACCGTGAAGATACTTACTTGCCTTTACCCATCCAGACCCTCTCTCTAACTCCTCATGCAAGGACAAGACGTTCGTGAAAGGGTAATAGGTCCATTGTTGCTGTCGTCGTTTATTCGGGAGTAAGCAAGAAAGCGGCTGGCGCCGTAGCCGTCAAAGTTCCAGATGGCAATGTCCGAGAGATTTCGGCAGGGAGACGAGTTAGAACTTTAAACGGGTCCGCATCGTCCAGGCGTCGCTGTGATCTTATGAGCTTGGACTTAGCGCCCAGCCAGGTGATACGACAAGACAAGGACGTGAGCAGGCAAAGTCAAGTAACTCATCACGAAAGCAAATCATACGATTTGATAATGTCTGCGAGGGTGATACATGATAGTTACATGGGATTTTACAGTTTGCCGAGGTGAGCAGCAGTGGTCGACTGACCAGCTGCCTTGGCACGCTTGCGGAGCATTTGGGTAGACTTGTTGCCACGGATTCCTCCACCCCATTGGCGACGGTTCTCCTCGTACTTGTCGGAGCTAAGAGAATAACAGTCGATAAACGATTTTAAGAAAAATAATAGCAACGTACAAGTTGGCCTTGGCGGCAGAAACGAGGGTGGCAAGTTCGCGTTGATCCTCGCTCTTGACGTCCTGGAGGGCGACAACAGCGGCGGTCTTCTTGTGGACCACTGTCCCGAGCCTGGCCTTGCCCTTGACGATGACGTAGGGGACACCCATCTTGCGGCAAAGAGCAGGGAGGTAGACCACCAACTCAATGGGGTCGACGTCGTGGGCGATAATGACGAGGGAAGCCTTCTTGGCCTCGACCAAAGCGACGATGTGGTTCAAGCCGTACTTGGCGAACAAGGGCTTCTTGGTGTCCTTGACCTCCTTACCCTCTGCGGTGGAAGCGGCGGTGGCGACAAGACGAGCCTTCTTCTCCTGCTTCGACTCGGGGCGGTACTTGTTGAGGAGCTTGAAGAGCTGGGTGGCGGTGTTCTTGTCGAGGGTGTGGCTGAACTGAGCGATAGCGGGGGGAACCTTGAGACGCTGGTTCAAGATGACCTTCTGGCGTTGAAGGCGGACATATTCGGGCCACTTGACGAAGCGGGTGAGGTCACGGACGGGCTGAATGTCCTGGCCTATAGACTCAATTCATTAGTTTCAACGATATTTAACGGAATATGGAAGGACGCACCAACGCCGAAGTTTTTGGGGGTTGCCTCGAAGAGAGGGTTCTTCTTGGCCTTGGTGGGCTTGCTGGCACCGAAAGGAGCAGAAGCGACCTTCTTGGTAGGCTTGACTTTGGGAGGCTGGTCATTGAGACGGAAGTCAGGATCCAGCATCAAAAATGCACAGAAATCGACTCCGGAGCTCTAACGTCGTGCAGATATCATCGACCCCAATGTATTGGGACCTCCACCATGCTACCGACCCAGCAACTAGGAACTGCCTCATCGCACATGCAATGAACACACAATAAAGTGCAGATACATAAAACATTTGCTCAGCGTTCCTAGGCCTTGTGCAGGCTTGCGTCGTGGATCTACAGATACATCAGCCATGCCGCGGGACACGACATCCAAACTGAAACTCACCAATCCATCTCGAAATTGGACTTCAATCGAGACTATTTCCCCACAGACGCTAGAGCTCCATCATCTACGCAGATATTACTTACCATTTCGACTAAAGGAGGGTCTTGAGGGGAGTAGGACGATGAAGAAGACGGTGCTGGCTACGATTGACAAAAAATCCGTTGACTCTTGGATGTGGCTGTGCCACAGTTCAGACTCCGCTCGGAGCCGCATTTAGCAACAAAGCCCCTAGTCAGGACGCCTTATTCTCCACTACCTATGCTATCATGCACCCTTCAACCTCTGAAGATCTGAAATACACTTTTTCACTTCGACGTTCGAAGTTTGAGCACCTCAAGGAACATACGAGAGAATAGAGAGTACCGACCAACGCTCGACGGAATGCCTTTCAGATAGGCGAGAAGCTGGTAGTGAACCCAGATTTATCAGCGTTTGCGCAATGCCTCTTCATTTGACTAGGTCGATGGTTAAGGAGCTTATCGGAACCACTTTTAACCCTACGACGACACATAGGCCTCATTCATCTCGTTTATTCATGCCACAGTCGATAGATGTGAAGAAATCCGCAGAAGAAATTAACCACAAAGTCCACGAAAAGTCGCTATCCATCACCGACGCCAGACTCCATAATCTCCAGAGGCGCTGAGAGCAGTCTGAGCGTCCCCAGGCTTTTGCCATGTCCCCACCTGGATAACAAGCCCATTGCTATCGCCTTCCTGTCCAGCGGTGGCGGAAAGCCGAGGTCCCCCAGGTGTGTGCGGCGAAAACGGTTGCTGCTTGTGGTACAATGGACACCTACTTGGCTTCGAAATCTCACCCCACTGACCAAACGTTGACGTACGTGCTACAACACCCCTTCGCTCGTCCCCTTCTCAAAATACAGCGGACCAGTGTCCGTCATGCGATATTGTAGCGCCATTCTTCTGGGGATCAATTTCACCTTTTCGCCTTCCGAGTCCCCCGCTAGCGGCCCTGTGTGCAATGCGATCTATAGATGCGGGAATTAATGCCCGCCGCGTGAAAATTCATGTAGAGCGGACTGACCTCTCCACTAACAGCTCCACTTCTCCCACTATACATCGGCCTGACGTCCAGATGGTACGACGAAACCTCCAGCAACTTCAAGAACATCTCATCAGGATGGTTCGGTGACGCAACATGATGTCGAATGATAAGCGTCGATCCAGCCTATAATTACGCCGTGCGAATGTCAGTTATCAAAAATGCACGGAGAAAAGCAGAATCCATTTGAAGCATTGGAACATCAACCCACCTTGAGACATATTGCCCTCAGTTTCCGCACAAACCTCCACACATCCAAAGTCTTGTAGCCCATCCATTCTAGCTCCGCAAGGCTATCCAATATTACGAGCGTTTCAGACTCTGTTTCTAGAGCCTTCGCGACGATTTCAACAGGTGAAGCGAACGGCGGGGTCGACGATAGCTCTCTCGAACTTGGAAGAGGTTCCGAGGCCGTCTCGCCCAAATCCACAAACTGCACCGCTCCTGACGTTACGTGAGTCGATAGATTAACACCCTGAAAGCACTTAATCAGGGACACGGTGAAAGACTATAAAACCCGTAGCACTCACGTATTTGATGCCAATGCTCTTCCATCGGCCCAAATCCACGAAAGATGACAGAACCAGGACCTTTGCTCCTGACCCCGCCGTACCTGGACTGCCAATATCCTTCACAAGCCCAAACACGGCTTGGTAGAGCACGAAATCTCCTGGTGCTGCCAGTTCGTCGGTCACTAACAACACCTTGGCCTGTGGAACGTTGAACGGCGGTAACATTTTAGGATCGCGTTTCCAGAGTTGTGGCGAGGTATGGAATGAAATGAAATATACTTGAGGTTTGAGCAGGTTGGGTGGATGGTGGAAAGAAATCAAGAACTGCGATGAGGACATGACGCCAATGATCAATCGATTTAACGATGCCATCAACGAGAACTTGATCGGTACCTGTGGCCCCTATGTATAACGATAAAAAGTAGTGCCGCTACATAGTTGACAGCGAGAAAATGGAGAAATAACGAACAACAACACCGAGAACGGCCGCGAAACAGATAATACACTTTAAATCGCATGAAACCCTAGGAAGACTTCCCAGACTTTTGACAGACTTTTGAGCAATGAGACTGCATTGGGATTTGAATTTGAGCGGGCGATCAGATGGTCCTCTGTATAGTATAAAGGTCATCATCTTACATTCAACCGGAGTTTGTGGTAATGGCACCTACCTTTGCAGCGGCCCACTTAATTGCAACCTCCTTTATCCTGTTACTCAAAGTCGCTCGGCACCCATTACATTCCAACCCCTCCTGCAGCCCAGAAAACGTCTTTTGCAAGGTATTAATCGGGACATCTCCCGAAATCAGCACAACACCCCACGAATCCAGGCGATGATAAACTCACCGATCTTACCCTCCCATACAAGATACGCAGCAGCCAAAGCCCACGCCCTCGCCAACCTTTTTTGATCGCCAAATCCACACGCCTTCGTCACAGGATGCATCTCCGGCGGCTGAAGAATGATCTTCTTAAACACCTCCTGCCTGTCAATGTGCAGGAACATCAACCTTTTGAGGTAGACCGCACCCATCCTCCGCGCCATCGCGTCGGTAACTTGCGATACAGAGAAAGCCAATGTATATGAAGACGACCGAACGGCTAATTCGTGCAACTGGTGATGAGCAGCGAACGCGTAGATACGCAAGGGCAAGAGCGCGGCGTGTGTGAGTAGGAGGCTGAACAGTTGCCTCCCAGGATGGATTTGCGTCTTCGGGGAGATATTGTAGAACCCCATCCGATCTACAGCTTCTTCCAATAAGTCGAAGCTGGGTGCATAGCTTGCGCACGACAAGTTGTAGAGGGAATGCAGGATGACATTTAGCACGGCAGAAGACTCGGGGACGTCGATTATGTCGTCCTGAGAAGCAGCGGAAGAAAGGAACTGGTCGAAGATCATGGGAGATGATGCTTTCATGACACTAGAGTGCACGTAGAAGAGCACGGAGTCTGAAGTCCGAAAAATGGCGTCATGAGTTGCATCATGCGATCCTGGGTGAAACGACGAGGAGACAGATACAACTAATTCTTCATCGTTGCCGCCAGCTGAAACTGCGAGTTCTTCGCTTTCCGATCGTTCGCCAGTAGAGCTCTCGGGAGTGAGGAGCCTTGAGGTTGAGTCTATCTGTAAGGTTTGCGGTGGGTGGATAAATCGCTTGTGATCGCATAACCGTGCTCTGAAAAGCAACCCACCATGATGCTAACGGGGGTTGAAGAGGATGGGTGCCATACAGGGTGAGCTATCGTGCCCCAATTTATGGCACCGTGTTCTACCACTTTGGGCGATCCAGTGAATGCCCCCGCCATATGCCAAGAGAATATTGGGTCGATTCGAGTCTAGACTCCAACAAAAGTCAAGCGCCGAAGGAGGGGGAGATTGGAATGGACGATATGGATCATTTGTCATAACAGAATGGTGCGGTTTAACTCCACATGAGCTGCGAAGAAGGTTGTGAAAATCACCCACCAATAAGGAAAGGGACCTGTTGCGTCGTGATTCCCGGGACGAGGGGAGCTTGAACGAATGGTGTCGAGAGTGTGATATGGTCGCGGCAAAAATAGAGGCAGTCAAGGCTGGGGTGTTTTACGTCCTTCTGACTTTATCGGCGCTTTATCCTTCCCCAACAGTGAAAGAAGTCCTGTAAGGATACAACCACTCATCATACGCGACGTCATCAACCAAAGACACACCATTGGCTAACTCAAAAGGCCACCCAGTCGATATATACATAAGCTTTGAGACGCGGTCAAATGAGTCTCTTATTCCGAGAGCTAAACTGCAGATATGGAAGGTATGGTTACTGAGGCGTGAGGTAGGAGGAGCCACATACGTCCGAATGTATGTCGTGGATGTAATTGATGTTTCTTCCCTATTTTATATGTTTTCCTATTTGTTTTCGGCGATAAGGACTCCTTGGACGGCAGAACGGGATTTTGGAGTGGAGTGGAGGGGCATATTTCAATTACGAAGCAGGCAAAATGGTACGGTCTTCGCTGTCCACATTCACATTCAAAATGACTGTTCGGTAGAGAAGATCTGATTAGAAGTTAGCGTGGAGGGCATGGTACCCACAGTGCGCAATCAATATTTCTTTAGTAGGGAAAGGTGGTGCCAAAACAAAATCGACCATTATCCAACAATCGACCGTTTCTCTCTCTTTCTTCGCTTCCCCTGAGTTGGTCCCGTGCCGTGCCATACTGTTCGAGTCGGCATTCTATGGCCTGGTGAGGACGAACTTACTATCCACACCATCTCATTATCCGTGAATGACGTTGTGCTCCGCATGCGATACGAAAATGGCGGGTCAGTGATGCCAATCACAGCGAGTCTCCACAAAAGGAAGCACAGCAGGTCAGGATAGGACAGATGTAATTGAAAGCTCAGCTGATATCCTTATCCTATGCATTTAAGAATCGTAATCATTTCTCAGCCGCCCCGTCTGGGGCAATGAGCTATTATTAACTATCGATAGTACCTGCTAGTAAGATTGCGCCAGCAAGGATTATGACAGTGAGATATGTATTGCCGCCTAGACAGTGCAGAGGTGAGAGACAAGAACGCTAGCCGCCACAGGGTTTAAAAGGGCTGCCAGCTACAGGGGAGTCAAGCTTCAAGCGAGTCCGCAAGCTGTGCATGCAAGCCTAAACTGGGACAGATCCGTGGAACTCGGCCTATCCACATCTTATCTTATCTCAGTCGTTGTCTTGGCCGATATCCGATGATCTCACTGCCACTGGCTGAATGACGTCGCTCACTGTGGCCTTTCCAAGGGTTCCACTGCTGCCACTCTGGTGGAGCCATATAGTTCGAACTAATCCAAGCAAAATGGAGTCCAACAACCTTACTCTGAACTGGAGTGAAAATTCAAGATGAGCATTACGAATCCTAGTTCTTCAAGCAACGCAGGCCGCAACACCGGAAACAAAGTTAGGTGAGGGTCTGCAAGCAACTCGCTGATCTTTCTGGTACGACGCTCAACCTTTTGAAAGGGGGATATTTGAAGTTGTGCATGGTGCGTTGTGCAGACGGTCTCCATTCTACTCGCTCAAGTCTCATATTTGACTCAAGGCCTTGGTGACAATATTCGCGGCACATTTCTTGGTGCCGTCGACACGATGATGAACCACAACTCCTCGAAAAATGATGAGATCGCTCGCCAGGGTCGATTAGAGATGCAACGAGGTTTGACGAATATGCGAAGCGGTCGTACCACCACCACAGCACAGCCTGGTATGGTGCAGTCTACAGCGCCTGGCACTGGACCATGGTCTCCGGCACATGGCGACTTTTATCCCCAGGACCCACAAGCGCAGTCGCTGTATGCGCCCGCAAGCTATGATAGGAATGCGACAGTGATTAAACCAGCGCCCAACCTTGCGAGCTCAGGTACGCTGTGTGTGACTCTGATGACGTACATTCAATCTCAAAATCTGGCTCTAGTTGTCACTGGCACTGGAAGAATGCCTGAACCCCAATATGGAACATTTAATCAGTACGGCAGGAAAGGGTAATCCTGGGTATGACCAGGTGGTCTTAGCCTATGCTTGCGTGAATGGCATCTAATAGTTTAGTCGTTTTTAAACCATAATCCCCATACTTTCCCTTGCCACGATTTATAATGCCGCATTTTGTTCGTTCGCACTACATAGTCCAGAATGATAGCCTCCCTAGTCATGACATCACAGTCATCTCCAAGGACGTCACTCTCAACTGAGTGGAGTCAGCGGTAAGACAGACAGATATATACCACCTGTACCATCGTCAAATTCTAGAATAAAACAACTATACCTTATGCAACTTCGACAAGAAACCGGAAGCCCAAATTCCCTCCATGATACGGTTGGGAGCAGAGTCAGGTGAGCCCAATATTGAATGTGCTCAAGGTGGTTAACAAGGTGTATTAAACTCCCACCGACAGAGGTGCATTCGAGGCCACTCAAGGTATGAATCTTGGTGCCTCCAGGTCGATTTCCTGTGTCTAAACGTACTTTATCTCATAGGTATCGGTGAGAACATCAGAGGGACAACATTGGTAGCCGTTGACCGGCTGACAGGTCGGAGAGACGGTAGGGAAAACGAAGAGATTGCTCGACAAGGCCGTCGAAGGACTGCCCAGGGGATTGAAAATATGGGTCAAGGAGGTAGAATGGTTGTCAATAACGAGTATCCAACATTCTCTGATGGTGGTGGGATGAATTATTCCTTATCCAGAACCCATGTCGCTCACATCTTCCGACAGGCTCCAACTATCGACAGCAGCATCACAGGGAGAATGATGATGTCTCCGGAATTCCTGGGTCGGGCTCTCGACCAAGTCATCACAGGGACGATGCTATCTCTGGCCTGCCACAGGGCGAGATTCAGGAACTGCAGGAAACGGCAACGTCTTCTGGGACATGCCAGCACGCCAAACCGTTCATCAGACAAACGTATAACTAAAATGCCGCTCTTGTGTATCAACATTGTTGAAGTTAAATAAATTACTACACTGTATGTATAGTATTGACGAAACCCTGACCTGAGTGATGTGGTCTGAGTCTCTAGTATAGCAAGAGATCGATCTATCTTCCGCAATGGAGTTTTGACACATGAGCGCATCCATCGTAACATGTAACATTGGATGCCCTTTACGACGACCTATGCACCCTGCTACATTCTCCCTCGTCATTTCCCTTGATTCTCTCTGTCTCCTTACAGTCGCTTAGCCCTCCATGAAACCTTTTCATCTCAGGTACGAGCGATGAGCACCAAATGAAAGTTATGAAGACGCTAGTAATTCAACACAGATTTAGACTCGTAGATATTGTTAGCCTGTCTGCGAGATACCCCGAAACGGGCAAAGCGATGCTTCATCCGACGTCGTCACCGCATCCGAATTGCTCCAATTAAGATATAAAGGCCGTCTTTTTAGATAGGTGGGTAGCCCTGTCATTGTTTCTCATAAGGCGTAAGCACAGCCCGCATAGGTTTCAGAATTTTGGTTTGCACTCTACCAGACATTGGGTTATGGGTAGTGAATGTTCAATGCAGTTTAGCAAGCGATCCCACACCACATTATCAGTGGAAGTGCGAGCATGGCTCCTAGTACAATTGTAGCCTTACTTGACCTGGTGTTCCTCTGTGTTCCCGATCCACGTGGCTGCGTGCCACCAGTCTGTGAAGGAGCCGGCGGAGCAGTTACGCTTCCCTAGGAAGTAGATATAATATCAGTAGACTCGCGCGCCGGTGTTGACTCGAGCGAAGGACCTACTACCGATGCAGACTCGGAAGAACTCGTGCCAGATATGGGCGTCAGACCTACTGGTCGTATAAGCCAAAGCTCGTTCTCGGCCATGTCGTAGTGATCATAGAGAATGATCTAGTGTTTATCAGGACCGATTCTCGGAAAAGCGTTGCGGCTCAGGGCAGGTGCGTACGTGTGCGTGATCCACGGGTTCTCCGCCGGCTATGTTCCAGACTTTGCTGCGATTGGGCCGAACGACTATCTCAGAGTCTACTGCGATTCTATGGCGGCGGACGCAGGTGAGGGGGTGAATATGGAGCATGGAGACAGACGTACCTATACCCGCCTTCCTCCGCTTGTATGATGTACCATGCTCGTAGTTCCGGTCCTGAAGCGAGGATGGCATCGTCCCCAGGATACGCTACATACATATCATATAACTCATTTCGTATGGTGTAGAGCCTAGGGATAGATGTCTGATTTATTTCCCACTGAATAGTAACCAAACGTGGAAGTTATCGTCGCTGGGTCAGAGGTAGGTATTTGCAGGAAGAGGTGATCTACGTACGTGATGTGCGGGACTACCGGCGTATGGTCGTCCTCGTACTGGTGTAGCCTCTGCACTGTCCCGGAACAAGAGAAAGAATCTATCGCTCCCAACGAAGGAAGAGATGGTGTACGTTCCATTTATAAGTGCCATGGTCCACTGGAGAGAGTGAAGGAGAAGGTGTATGGGAGGACGGCAACAGTGATGAGCAGGACCAAAGTACATTGCGACATTTATATCTTTATACTATGGACTGGGTGTGAATATCATACGTAGCGTTACAGTCACTATGTATAACGATGCTGTCAAGACTGCTGCTCATCAGTCACATCAGACAGCGGGAAAGGTTCAAATTGAGTTATGTTCCTTTTATGTGACAAGGGGTTGTTAGATATATGCTAATGGACACAGCTTATGGACAGGATCTGCGCTCACTTGGTGTTGTCTAACAGCTGCCATCAGGCGCTGTGGGCGGGACGCTCGGACTCATAACTTTTGACCTCGTTTCTGGACGACCTAGATAGAGCTTGGGGGGCTTAAGATATGCATTTTTGATAGTTTCAAATCTCTGATATCGGGATTGTATCGGGACCCTTTACATATCTCGTTTGGGATTTGAGGGAACGGCACCCTCGATCAGCAAAGAACTTTAAGCGCTTGAGGTTTCGAACCAGGGGTGCAGAAGTACTTACATCAACCCATCAAACAATTTTCAGGGCATGCGCAGTGCGCACAGCCTTTACCATCAGTGGCATCGATCCATCCGATTCCCAGTCCAGACTCCATCCCACACCTTTGCATTCAACTTTGTCTGGACTCTGGACTCTGAATTGAGAACAACCTTCACATCGAAAGTTCCATCAACGCTAGAAATTCGGTAAGGCTTCCCGAACTTAGCAGTCCTAGGCCTGTGTCATCACCATTCTCTTTTCTAATTCCAGACGGAATTGACGGTGCTCACTGCTTTCGATGTATGTCCGTTCCCACCGTAATATATTGATTGACATTGAATAGGACGACGAAGCCAAGCGGTACTGGTCAGAAAACAGACGCCAAAGTGATACTCAAATAATGCGCCAGACAATAAGAATGTCCAACAAACGGATATCACAACGTTCTTCGGCCCTACAAGCCGAAAAAGTCCATCGCCACAACCTCAGTACCGCTCTCCGGTAACCCATGACCAGCACCCTGACCCGAAAACGTCTCCAGTAACCCATTCCCATACACCTGCTTCGTCCACCCCTGCCTCGGGTTCCCCGCAAACGTCCCAGTCGGCGTCTGCGAGATGTTGAAAATGTTAGTCCATTGCTTCATCTGCTCCGCCAAATTCTTATGATCCAGCGCGAAATCGTTCGTGCCATGCCAGATCTGCATCTTAGGGTACGGGCCTGTGTAGCCTGGGTAGGCGCGCCGGACACGGTCGCCCCACTCTTGAGGTGAGCGGATTACGGTACCACTCTGGCAAGGGTCTGGCGGGAATTGGGGTGTGTTGGCAGCGAGACAGCCGACTGCAGTCCCGGCCCAGACTGCACCTGCAGTGAAGAGGTTGGGGTACGTGGCGGCCATGATGTTCGTCATCATTGCGCCAGAGGATGTGCCGGTGACAAAGACTTTCTTGGGGTCGATGTTCCAGTTTGTTAGGGCGTATTCGACAGCGGATGCGATGCCTGTGCTGTCATCACCCCCGTCGTGTGTGAGGGATGCAGTGCTGGTTATATCCCAGCAGTTGGAGCTACCTGGGGGGGACTGTCCGTAGAGGACCATGAAACCGCGTTGGTCGGCGTGTTGGCGGAAGCCTGGGAAGCCCGAGAAGTATTGCTGTTGGGATTCGGTTAGAGGATAGAACAGACGGGGAATATGCAGGCGGTGAGAACGTACAGACGCAGTACCACCGCAAGGGTGCAGAGCGACGAGAAGGCCCGGGCGGACTTTGACACTGGATGGCTTGTAGACGTACATGCTGATGTTGCTTGGGTTGCGCCCAAAGTTGCTGAGTTGGGTGAGTTGGCCTGCTGGGATGTTCGGTGCGGGGGTGCTGGTGGCAATTGGTGCTGAGGTTGTGGTTGATACCACTGGGGGCAGGGAGGTGGTTGATACGACAGGGGGTGCGGGGGTCACGGGCGTTCCTCCGGTGTTCTGACATTGGGAGTACCCTGTTAAATGATGAATTGTGTCGTGAGTATACATATTAACTGGATCATGGACGCGTGAGAGGCGCTGACATTCGTTTACCCTGATGCAGGCTAGACCAGCGTCACATTGGGTGGATCCCTGATAGCCAGTACCTCCGCCTGAAGGTGTTCAGTTCGAATGGATTGATAAAATGTTGATGCGACACTTACATTGGCCGTACAAAGGAACGGCTGTAACAGACGTAACGATGGAAGCCATTGCGAGGATGCTTGCGAAACGAGGAGTGAGGATCATCTTGCAGGTATCTGTAGCAAGAAAACTCGAGAAGGTGGTTCTTCAAGTTTGTTGAAGCTAAGCTCCATGCCTCGTCGCGTTTTTATAGGGTTCAAAAGTACCTAAGAAGTCACTCATAACCGACTTTGTTCCGAGAACTTCAAGGTCTAATGGTTCGATACACTGCTGCAAGCGTCGATCGACTATAATTACTGCATACATGGACACCGGACTCGAAATTCTACTTCAGTGCGCGGTTTTGAGAAGCCCTCCCATCACTCCCATCAGGGCGCTGCGACTTGGCAACCCCAAAAAGCAGCGGAAATTGGATAGTGCGTGGGATGCGTATGGAGCAATCTGAGCGTACCCATCGCCATCGGGTTGGTACATTGCTACAAATGCCCAATGAGCTACTCTCCTGTGATCTTCGAGTCCGATTTCCCGTGCGACGGGCCGGCTGAGTCATCCAAGATGAAGCTCCCCGGGCCGTCCTACATGATTTTCCCGCCAAAGGCTGGCTACTCAATGGCTACTACACCAGACGCCCGACAGGATACCCGACTAAAAACGCGAAGTTGAAATCAGCATGTTGTCAGCGGGACAATTTATCGGTTTTACCTCGCTCCCGCATGAACCTTTTTAACAACGCTTTGAAAATCGCATCACAGTTGTGCTCGTACTACGAGACCAATGCGACGCTTCTTTGCTCAACGACAGGATGGATGCATGTTATATCGGAATGCAGCTTGGTTACATGGATTTGCCACAACGTTGACAGAAGGAGGTGTAGCAACCAATACTAGTAGAACGAGCTTGGTGCACATATTCCTAGCAGAGCCTGGCTTGGTTGGGTGCTTGAGGTCTTGGCGAATTCTAAGCTGAAAATATATTGCAGGCTGAGAGTCTCATGAAAATGGTGTGCTTAGGCTTGTAAGGGTGGAGAAGCTTTTAGATTCAAGTTTTGTTGGTTTCTTTGAGATAGAGTATATCAAAAAACGTACATGTTTTGTCCAGTCTTGGCTGAGTGAGAAAGAGGCCTGGTCAGGTGTACTGTTTGTCAAATGATGGAATTGTTATGGTAGGTATTATTTAATGGGTTAGATGGATTATATCGACCTCATGTATTTGGTATACCCTAAAGTGATTATTGACAAATAGCAAATGCAGAGCGGGACAAAAGCATGAAAGGAAGGACAGTGGATGTAAAGCAGACTGATCATGCAGGGGAGGATTCTGAATGCCTGACATGAAACCCATTTGTTGAAGACACCAGGTGAACTGGGGAACAACTATCACCATCATCTTCGACTACTCTAAGACAGCTACTCCTTAGCGAGTCGGTGCGGGTGGTGTATTTGTGGAATCCTGAACCAGGAAGTTCTTCTTTATCATCCTCTATGATAGAGTCCAACTCAATGACATGTGAACGGGACTTGGATGATATGCTTGTGTCAGTCAACGCGTTGCTATAGGCATCAGGCATAAGCCTGATGCTGGTTTGGCGGGAAATGTCTGGGCTTTGGTCGACTTCGCAAAGCCGATGGCAGTTGTTGAAAGTTGCAAAGATGACGTTTGTATAGCTATAATTTGAGGTTGGACGATGAGAGTTTGTATCTAGCGAGGCAGCAACTAGAAGCAAAGGATTTACATTCGACTGAGCATCCATTGGCTGTTCGAAATCGTCGAGTCCCCCTGTGTTAGTCATCATGGGAAATGAAGTGGAGGTAGATGGTTTTACATGGAGATATGCATTGTGTCGTGTGGTCGGGTGTAGAATAACACTAGGTTTACAAGGGCGAGGAGTGTGACGATCATGCCACTTTCGATGGTATGAACAATAAGAGTTTTGAGTATAACTTTAGTCACTCTTATCATCGTCCCTTGTTGATATCTGGTGAACTGCAGAGCCGGTTCAAAAAAGCAAAAGCCTGAGTTGAAAGTGTGACAGACCTGACAGATCATCGAGATCAAGATGGATGCGTCGCAGATGAGACTCAAAATGAGGTGGATCCCGATGGGAATACCAAGTTTGTGTGACTTTCTCATGTTGTTTCCTGACATTGTGAACTAAATCAGGGGTTAGGAACCAACATCTGCGTTTGTGAAAAAAGAAAAGCTTGCCATTATGCATGTTGCGATAGCGGCGCCAAACTGGATTACGGATAGCTAATGAGTGGTGTAAAAATCAGTAAGTCATAGGGGCATACCATGAGAATAGCCCCTGGAAGCATAATGCTACTACAAAAATGTGCGCAAAGAAGTTAGAAATGGCCTTGATCAGTGTGGATCAAATGCCAAAGGACTTACAGCTCCTGTTGAGGACTGTGTAGAATGGTGCGGTGGCTGAGAGTCTGTGGTTTTCCTTTATTTCTTTGTTGCTTATGAGTACATGCCAGGCATGGTTGCAAATAATTAGAATGCTAAGCAGCTCGGCAATGGTGACAAATGTCACTGTGGCATAGGTCGTTAGTATGATGATTAGTATGCTCTGTAACTTGGAGGAAAGAGTGCAGAGTTGACAAACCCAGGATCTTGGCGTAGCCTTTTTCTGCGACTGACGAGTTGATGATGTAGCTGTCTGAATGCAAGTATTGAGCTGAAGGGGGTCAAAGAATATGGAAGAGGTTCTCACATAGTTGTACCAAAAATGCGCCGAACAAGAGGAATGTGAGCTGGGATCCTAGTAGCTGGCGGGGAAGGCATCAGAGCATTTGTCTACTACATTTCCAAGTATGAGCTTACTGAGGGACCCAACCTGGTGACCGAAGTTGTGTCAGTGACCGACAGGCTCTGGTGACTGGTCTCATCTCCTGCTTACTGGAAGACGGGATCTATGGCGGGTGGGGCATCACTTCCCATGACCGATGTTAGCGACCTGGAGAAAGTTGCACAAACAAACCCGCTTGGAGGGTGACGCAAAACAGCTATCAAGGCAAGAGGCAGCAGAGTTAAAAAGAACGGGGTTGTGCTGTTGTTGGTTCATTCTTCCCCCATGTTCTCCGCCTCCACATTATGACTTGACACTTGTTACACCATCTCCAATGGTGGAACATGAAGACGGATACATATTAACAACAGACAAGTGTCTTGACATACAGATGGATTATTTTCAAAGGATAGGATTGTTTGATTACGAGTTGATAGATACCCCTGACTGTCAATCCGGAACTTGGGGGTATTTTTAGGATAGATAAAGAACATGAGGTTATGACGTAGTATTTTCTTATTTATAGGAAAGATAATGGAAGGAACTTATCGATAATATCTATAAGAGATAAGGATAGTGTATTTAAACTTACCTTATTAGGTAGTTGTACTTTAGTTTTGATCTTGTTTCCCTCTGTCACTCAATAGTTAATGAATAAGACTTTTGTTAGTCTTCTCGTCAATGGATCGTCTTACTTGAAAAACCTAAGAAACTCAATTGTCTTGACATTAGCTTGTCTCAACTCTCTCAGTCAACTCGTTCATCTCGACAATCTTTCGTCTCGACTTAAATCACAAAATATCGACAAACGACTAAGGTGTACCATTCGCCTTGCGTCGTAACAGAAGATCGATGTTACGAACACTTATGCTTACTACCATATGCTTACGATATATACCTCATGTATACCTTACATTTTTCATTTCGATCATAGTCTTACTCATCCTTACTGCGTATGACTTCATAGTTAGTAAGACTCATTAAAACCACACCTAAACCTCACTGAAACCTACATACATACATGAGGCTTACACCTCACCATAACCACATATCTTTTAGTATATAAACCTATGTAGTTCAGTTGATAGTTCTTTACTTCGTTCTTAAGTGTTATAAGCTACAACTACCACCAATCCAATACCTTTCTAGTGCAAATCCAATTGAACCATCTATTCAAGAAGACTAGTGTTAGTTCATACTCAAGAGTAGAACTTCCAACGTAGCCACGAATAAGATCATCAACCATAAAAGTCGCTAGAATAGTATTGAAGGACGACACAAAGTATCATTCCGTTTTAGTCCTTAACAATCGAAACTACTCAAACACAACCTTGTCGATTGGGACGAGGACCTATTGCCAAAACGGCCAACTACGAACAAACCAGAAATGTCGGACCAACCAGAAGATTGGCAGAACCACCAACAATATCTGCTCCATACTTGAAAGACACAGATCGATCAGCAATTAAATGATCGATCTCCGATAAAGGAAAACAACGACGGGAATTTGACCCAACATACAAACAAGACAAACCCGAAACAAATCCGACAGGGCTGATGCCACCAGAACAAGAACAGTTTCAACTAAACCTTGAACCATCAAAAACAATCCTCGAACAATACCAAGAAAGTGAACAACAACAACGAGTGCAAGAAATTGCCCTACAAAACTACGAAGAGGAACAGAAACTTGTGAACTATCAACCAGAAACCATGGCTGAAGAAGGACCATCCGTGCGAAAGACCATGACAAAGAAAGACAAAGACAAAGAAATCAAGGGCATGCGAAAACCCTCCGAATTTGATGGAAACCGTAACAAGTACGAAGGATGGTTGGAATAAGTCATCCTCTACATCCTGGCAAACCCAGAATGGAGCGACAACAAAAAAATCCTCTTCACCCTCTCATACATGATTGGAGGAACCGCTGCCGATTGGAAGTGAACTTTCATAAACGAAGCTCGACTAGGAGATCAGATCCAACTAGGAACCTGGCCCAACTTTCAGAAGAAACTCAATGATTCATTCTTTGAAAAAGAACGGGCTGACATCGCTTTCCAACTCAAGAATCTCAAAAAGAAATGGCAAGATTCTGGAGAAGATTTTGTCAACACGTTTAAAAATAAACTAGCAGAAACCAAATACCGACCAGACCTGACTGATTCCTCCGATCCCGCCAACAAAATCATCACCAATATCTTCAGGAGCACTCTCGATGACGTCACTCTCAAGAAAATCTGGAACCGCGCCACCAAACCCAGTCATCTCAAACTGTGGTACGACGCTGTCATCGAAGTATCCAACAATCAACGAATGCTCCAACTTATGAAGAAAGGAATCCGATCATTCTCAAATCCCACCACCAAAACAAATGAAGACTATGGAGTTCCGATGGACATCGATGCATTCAACACGAAGAAACCCTTTGTCCGACTTCCCAAAATGACCGACGCCATCTGAGAGGAATGCATCTGAAAAGGATTGTGCTTCTTTTGCCGCAAGGCAGGACACGCCTTGAACACATGCCCCTCTAAACCGAAAGACGGGAACAAACCCTGAACCACGTGGAAACCCCGAAATGAACCTGGTTCCCCATCTGGAACCAACGAGACAAAGAAGAAATACACTGGAACCGCGGCTTTCAAATCCGTCCAACAGATCCTTAGTAACATGGATCCCAAAGAGCGAGAGAAATTCAAAGATGAACTCGAGAAGAATGAGGGTTTTGCCTAAGGAGGTCTATACCAACTGTAGCACCTCCTAAGATAGTACGGTCTGTCCTATATGCTGATCCATCCAATATGACTTTGATTTTCCCCACAACATTGTCATTCACCGGAAAGAACGGACCCAAAAACGTTGGAACAACCACTCTTGCCAATTGTGGAGCAGACGATCAATTCATCAATCAGAACTATGCACGAAAAATAAAAATTCCCCTTACTCGACTCACCACTCCGATCCCCGCACAAAACGTCGATGGTACCCTGAACAAAAATGGTACTATCCAATTCTACGCAGATGCACACATCATGATTCACAGACGACAATTCAAAGAACGATTTTATGTCACTGGCCTTGGACAGGAAAAGATCATTCTCGGAGCACCCTGGCTTCGAAAAACAAATCCCTTGATTGATTGGAAAAACGGAACACTCTCTTGGCGAACGAAAGAATTTTCAAGGGTTACCCAAGCTCTCCTTAAATACCTTTGAACCAAGAAAACAAAGAAACAAACAGACCCCACACAGGAAGATATCGACACAGCCCTCCTACACAACTTTCAAGGAAAAGAAAGTCCGCACCTTTGCACAATTTGGATTTGGGCCAAATCAACGATCACACAAGAACTAGCAGTTGCTGAAGACACTTTGGCCCTTACCTTGGGACAACGAATACCGGAAGAATATCATGACTATATGGACATTTTCGATAAGAAGAAAGCCGATTGATTTCCTGACTCGAAACCTTGGGATCACAAAATCAAGTTGAAAGACGGCTTCATTCCTAAATCGTTTAAAACATACAACCTCACCTTAGACGAACAAAAGGAACTGGAGAAGTTTATTCAGGAAAATCTTGTCAAAATGTACATTCGACCCTCGCAATCACCAAACGCCGCACCATTCTTTTTCGTAAAAAAGAAACAGATCGTTGAAGATGGAAAGATTAAAACCCCGCTCCAACCTTGTCAAGACTATCGCTATCTCAACGAATGGACGATCAAAAACGCCTACCCACTTCCACTCATCACCGAACTCCTAGACAAACTAAAAGGAGCGAAGTATTTCACTAAATTGGACGTACGATGGGGTTACAACAACATCTGAATCAGAGATGGTGATCAATGGAAGGTGGCATTTAAAACAAATTTGGGACTATTCGAACCGACAGTCATGTTTTTCGGCATGTGCAACTCCCCGGCAATATTCCAAGCAATGATGGACCACATTTTCGACAAACTCAAAATGGAAGGACATTGCATTATCATTTACATGGACGACATTCTCATCTTCACCAAAACCAAGGAAAAGATGATCGAATACATGCGAAAAACCCTCCAAGTGCTAAAGGATAATGACCTTTACTTGAAACCAGAAAAATGCCAATTTTGTCAAACTCGCATTGAATACCTCAGCATGATCATCGAAGAAGGACGAATTTCCATGGACCCCAAGAAGGTCGCTGGAATTCAAGACTGGCCCGCCCCGAAAACCATGAAACAAGTACAATCTTTCCTAGGATTCGGAAACTTTTACTGAAGATTCATTTGCGGATATTCGGAACTGGCAAAATTGATGAACAAACTCCTTCAGAAAGGGGTATCATTCGAATGGACACCACAACGACAAACGTCATTCGATACCTTGAAGAATCGATTCACTGAACAACCTGTTCTGATCATGCCCGATTTGGAAAAACCTTTCCAAGTCGAATGCGACGCTTCAAAATATGCAACAGGAGCCGTCCTCACCCAATGCAACGCCAACAGAGCTCGTCATCCAGTTTCTTTTATATCGAAAACCCTATCACCAACCAAACACAATTACAAGATATACGACCAAGAACTTTTGGCTCTTATACGAGCCTTTACCAAATGGCGTCATTACTTAATGGGAGCTCAACATCCGATCGAAGTACTATTGGACCACAAAAATCTCTCCTATTTTTGAGAAACACGAAAACTGAACCGACGACAAGCAAGATGGTACACATTCCTCACTGAATTCAACTATCGATTCAACTACACACCCAGAAGTAAAATGGTACAGTTGGACGCACTTTCTCGACGACCGGATCACCTCCCTGAACACGGCGATCATGACAACAAAGATATGATTCTCCTTTCAGAAGAACAATTTCTGAAAGAGGTCAACTTGAACCTGATGAACGTCGACCTACTGGCACAAATTTTGGATCAACCAGAAGAAAACTTCGATGTCGGAATGGCCAATAAAATCCAAGATCTTTTGAAAGACAAAGACATCCCAACCAAATTATGAAAAGACCTGGCAGATTGGCATACGGAATCCAAAGACGGGAAAACAGCACTATTCTCTTGTGGGAAAATGTACATTCCCCAGAATCAAGAACTTTGACGTCAGATTATACGCGACCACCACGACCCGATCCTCGCTGGACATCCAGGAGAACTCGAAACCTTTTACAAAGTCAGTCAGAATTACTGGTTCCCCAGCATAAGAGGAGCCGTACGAGACTACGTCAAAGGATGCGCCACATGTCAACAGTTCAAGATCAATCGTCAACCATTGAAACTGACCCTTATCCCAAACAAATCAACAGGATCACATCGACCTTTCGCATTCGTAACAATGGACCTTGTGTCTGGTCTACCACCCATTGAAGAAAACGGGACAACGTACAACTCTATCTTGATCCAGGTGGATCAAGGACTTACTAAGGGGGTGATTTTCACTCCTTGCAACAAAGAAGTTGATGCTGAAACCACAGCAAAAATGATCATCGACTCAACCTTCAAAAGGTTCAGTATTCCCGAAAGAATCATATCCAACAGGGGACCAAACTTTGCAGTGAAATCCCACTGGGAAGTTTTGAAGAGACTAGGAATTGACTCTCGACTCTCTACTGCTTATCACCCCCAAACCGATGGAAATTCCAACCGAGGACTCCAAGAAGTTCAGACATATTTGGGAATTTATTGCGTAAATCACCCCAAAACTTGGAAAGATCACCTCCCTATGCTTGAATTCACATATAACAACCGACGACACGCGGACAACCAGAAGACACCATTTGAATTAATCATGGGACTCCAACCACAAGGCATCCCAGAAGCATTTGAACAATCGAACATCCCATCGGTAGAAGAAAGAATGACGGATCTTACCCTATCTTGGAAGGAAGCAATTTCCGCACACAAGCTAGCCAGAAATCAGATGATCAGCAGATCACAAAATGACGTCAAACCTTTCAAACTTGGCGACAAAGTATGGCTAGAAGCCAAGAACCTCAACTGGCGATACCTTTCCAACAAGATAAGACCAAAACGGGAAGGACCCTTCGAGATAACAGAAGTCATAGGACCAGTTTCTTATCGCCTTGCCTTACCGGACCAATGGAAAATCCATGACATCTTCCACACAATATGATTATCTCCATATACGGAAACCGACATGCACGGACCCTCCCACACCACGCCACCACCCGACCTCATCGATGGACAAGAAGAATACAAAGTGGAGTTGATTATCAATCACAAAAAGCGAGGGAGAGGTCATCTGTTCCTCGTCCAATGGAAAGGATACCCGTTATCCAAAGCATCATGGGAACCTCCTTGTCACTTGATCAATGCCACTCGGATCTTGGAAGATTACAAGAAGATACATCGACTATAAAGACAAGAACAAATCGACGTTAGAACTTCAATCCACCCAGATTAAACACCCACTACAAACTCAACAAATGTCTCAAACCAATGAACTCGCCTACTCCAATGAACTCATTGGTCCTATCCCTACTCGACCTGGACAATACAATATTGAATATCCAACTAACTCGGACAATGAACTCAAACGAACTACAAACGCTCAATACGCCTCCTACGAACACCCTCTTTATCTCCCTCATCGACACGAACATCCCTCAAAAGGAACATCCCCTTCAAAAAGGATTTGACGGAACATACCGAACTGCAAGTACCAAAGAAGAAGAAGAGATAGCCGAATGGTACTATCGCACCATCGGCTCGGACAAATTCTTCTCGATCCCCATCGATCGATTCGACCCCATGAATGGAGAACAAGACCACTCCGGCAACGTAAAAGCCAATACATACATTTCCTTCCAACAATTCGTTTTTCAATGAGAACGACTCTTTGCAAGTATTCAAGATGCGAAGAAAATCCTCCACAACTTGCAACAACAATTTTCCAATTTGGATTCACTTGGAAGGACGCTTCAAGAATCTTGGGCCTTACTCCTTATGGAATGTGATAAACAACACCAGAAGAAAGCCCAAGATAAGGAGGAACAAGAATCAGTAAAGTCCAATGATTCTATTGTCAAAATAACCCCTACCTCAATCAAGAAACCATTGCCTCAGAATGCGACACCCCCTCCCGGATTGCCAGGAACATCAAAACCCAACCAACTTTGAGATGATAATATCTCAAAGTCAACAAATTCTCAAACAAGGACCAATTCCCCGACCCCGACAACCGACACTTGAACAGCAATCAAAGGAAAAAATGTTGTCCGAGGACCAACTCAAACTCCACACATCTCCACGACACGTTTTTCTCCAATGGTCAAAGGGAGAATGCAGCCGACTTCCAAAAGACCCCGCAAAACCATTCTACTATCGGTCGGACTCGCCGACCCAACTTCCACTATCCGAATTGAAGGACATCAACAAGATAGTCGGACGGACTCTACTCCGGGACCTTCTACCGTTCAGACATACTCGGACAGACATGTTCCCAATTTCAGAACAACCCGAACCCCTTGACCACCACCCACTCGAAACGGGAAGAAATTATGTTTTACCTGTCGCTCCGACAAACACCTCAAAGCTCTTTGTCCCCATCAGTACAAATGTCAAACTTGTGGAGAAGAAGCACCCCGACACCTCCCATTTGACAACAAATGCAACCTCAACTGACTATACCCCTGCCACCTTAAGGGCTCACGTACTCGGTATAACGACAACGACGTCAACGATTGGGGATCACACGCTTACGATTGGGACGAATACGGAAACTATGACAATCACTGAGACTGAATCCAGGAGGCTTCAGATCAAGAACGGGGGTAATGTTACACCATCTCCAATGGTGGAACATGAAGATGGATACATATTAACAACAGACAAGTGTCTTGACATACAGATGGATTATTTTCAAAGGATAGGATTGTTTGATTACGAGTTGATAGATACCCCTGACTGTCAATCCGGAACTTGGGGGTATTTTTAGGATAGATAAAGAACATGAGGTTATGACGTAGTATTTTCTTATTTATAGGAAAGATAATGGAAGGAACTTATCGATAATATCGATAAGAGATAAGGATAGTGTATTTAAACTTACCTTATTAGGTAGTTGTACTTTAGTTTTGATCTTGTTTCCCTCTGTCACTCAATAGTTAATGAATAAGACTTTTGTTAGTCTTCTCGTCAATGGATCGTCTTACTTGAAAAACCTAAGAAACTCAATTGTCTTGACATTAGCTCGTCTCAACTCTCTCAGTCAACTCGTTCATCTCGACAATCTTTCATCTCGACTTAAATCACAAACTATCGACAAACGACTAAGGCATACCATTCGCCTTGCATCGTAACAACACTCAATGTTTCTTACCAAAGTACCACCAGGAACCTGACGTTTAAATTTAACCTTTGTTATGTATGTAAGGATGTACATTGACCGCTGTCAACATTTTTCTTGCTCAATTGGGCCCCCAGACGGTCGATTATGTTACTTCCTCGGTATGTATAGATATGTATTATATTATATTCCACTGCTGTGGACGCTGTGACATTTGCATGGCATGCCTTTCGAACCTTTGAAACTCCAGTGGCCTTGGATGGTCCAGCTGCACGATATATCGTCATGGCAAGACAAATGGGGTCATAAAGCAAGTTGACGGATTGCAAGGCAGCAACGCGAACGATGCAATGCAGAGTCTTGCACAGGACATGCAGGTGCCCCCACTCTGCTTTGAAATGAGCCACCACCTTGCCGTATCAGCTCGGTCCTCATCTCTTTCTGACACTCTCCTTACCTCTTAAGCACTGATTTTGTGACCCACCCACCACTTCCCTCTTTTCTTAACCCACATTATTCCCAATTTATCAGTACAGACTCCAGACTGCCCTCAGATCCAATTCAATGGTTACCAATGACCAACCAATGACCCAAACCCTCTCATTGTGTTCCAGCTCAGAACATCTATCCCATTATCCATGCACTCCAGGCTTGCCATGCGGAACATTTGTCAAAGATGTTCAATTCCTCAAATCAGACGCCATGACTGTCTCAGAATAATACAATGAAATCCTTCATGATCGAAGCACTCTCTCCGTAAATGGAGAGATCTGCAATACCCAACTCTTACATAAATTGTTTCTTATGCACTCGATGTACATTGCATAAAGTGTCAACAGCCATTTTGGATTGTTTCAATGGTAATATCAAGTTGCAGCATCATCTCCACATTCGACATTGCTATTCTCAGCTTTCGCTATTGTTTAACTCTCATTCTCCCTAATTAAGACTGACTGTGCCGCACATGTGCACTTTGACCATCAGACACGTTGAATGACAAGATGCTGGAATTCATATGATGTATCTCGAACATTGATCCTCGATGCGCTCACAGTGCTCGAACAACAATCACATACTTTGCCACTTGCGAAATTGCCTCTCCTAGGCCCATACTTAGTGTCGGTTCACTTCAAAATCGTGATGAGACACTTGATTCGTCGCCCTGCATTGAACAACACTCTGTTAACCACTTCAATTCCAACCTCTAGATGTACCGTGTACAGCGATGCTTGCATCAGTGATCACCTTATGATTACTACTCCGCGTCCAAAGACACTCACGTTAATCAGCATATGAGTCTCAGAGAACTCTCTAACGGGAGCAAACCAACAAATTCCTTTGATGTGGCATACAAAGTTGTATGGGTTCTGAAGCAACACCACACTTTATTTGATCAAGGCACTCTCTTTGCGAATTTGCGCATGGCACAACCAAGTTCACTTCAAAATAAACTTGAGACGGAGACAACGGATTCGCCTCCTCCTCCTCCACGGCTCACGCAAAAAGCATACTTGTGTGGAGTGGGATTTGAAGGGACCTGGGAATCACATTTACGAAGACTTCCCGCCCACCCGGGCTAGCCGTCTGGCGGTCTCCCTTCTCCCCACGACCTGGAGATTTGGCTCAAGCCTCCTGCCGGAGCCTCTCCAACCCCAACTACACCACACAAGTGTGTTGGGTGCGCATGATGCCGTTAATCGCACCTAGCATTCACTTATCATGGTTCATACTTACCTGATGCCAAATGGACACGGACAAGGACAAAAGCGCAAGATTTGAACCTTGTATTTTTAGCTGGCTCGGAAGCCAGGTGGCGCTGACATCGGACCTGGCCGTATAACAGAGCGAACACATGCTCCTCGGGAGCCATCGCTGCAGGGGTATGGTGGGAAATGCAGAACAGACACACCGCATATTCTCATCAGGTTAAGGTCAGGCCAACTGCATCGCAAGGAAGGTGGACGAAAGTATTCTTGACCGTAATCTGTGTGTCGACAGTGAAATAGGTCCACCACAAGTGAATATACTTTAGTGCTGTAATGAGGATTAACCGATGATCAAATCCTGAATGAAGGCGAAAGCATTCAGGTCTCAGGCACACAAGTGGTGACAGGCTCTTTGACTTCTGCAGGAGTTGATGGCGATCTTTAAGGCGTCTGCGTGCTTTGAGGGCAGTTGGATCTCGATTACAAGACAGGTTCCAAAAGGCCGTAAGCCATCGTTTACGGTTTGCATCATTGGTAAATGCATGATAAACGACCTATTTAGCATCAGGCGTAGAATGAGCAGTACGTATATGGTATGTATGAAAAAGAATAGCCAAGAGGACATCTCTCAGGTTAGACAGGCCCGAGCTGGACCAAAGATTTCGTAGTACCGTATCCCTCCGCTAAGGTGAAAGTGGAGTTAAGAGAAATCTGGTCCAAAAAACACATGATCACTCACGAAGGTGGGTAACAATATCCTTGATGCTGTAGTCAGACAATTTGGCTTTCATGGCAGCAGGGGAGATGTTCCCGTCCCTCGAAATAAGATGAGCAACCATCCCAGCAACAATGCCAGAAGATATTGACGTGCTAGACTGCAGGCTAGTGGCCTAGAATTGGAACAGTTACATATCTTGAAACTCGAACATCGAAGAGTACATTACGTTTGGAACGCCATTATATGGCCTTGGTCCCGCAACCGTGACATCTTGACCTGGGGCAAAAAAGTCGATTAGGGGCCCATAGTTGGAAAATGTGGACCGGCCGTCGTTAATATCGGTGGCTCCCACGGTTATTACAGAGGGTGAACGACCAGGAGATGATTTGCAGGAGCAACTGAGATCTTCATTATCGTCGCCAGCAGCTACCTACCATCAAGGCAGAGTCTCAGTAGTTGAGAGCACACGTTCCGGAAATTCGACGCACGACAACGTGAATGCCTTGTTCTGTGAGCTGAATAAAGGGTGAGTTGGAGTAGTACCGTACTCGAGCGGTTATTAAGACATACAGCGTCAGCGGCATTGTCGAGCGGAATCGACGGTCGATACCCTTCGCCGCGAACCCATGGTATCTGGACAACCGAGGGTCGCTTGGAGGCTTGAACCTCTTTGGAAATCCAGTCGAAGCCCGATATCCTGACGAATAAAAATGAATCAGGGATTTGTGAAATATGCCTTGATAGTTGTGGCGCACATGTGAGCTGCAGTTCCAGCCCTTGTGGAGCATAAGATCAGCGCGACAACGTATTGACCTTTTTCCTATTGTTGCTTCATACCTGTTTCCCCAAGGATCGTCCTCAAAGACGATAACCTTAATGATGTTGGCTTTCTGCGTAGACCCAATTCCGTGAGGAGTGTTCGCAGGTCCTGAGATGTTTCTTAATCATTCTCACCTTGGCCACCCCCCACCGAGTACCAGCAGCTGCAGAGCTTTATAGGGGTTGGATCCTGTCGGTACATATTTAGGGTGTCTTTCACTCACGCACAGAACGTCCCTTCAACACGATACCCTTCTTGATAGTCTCGTCCCCTAAAATGTCATTAGAGTCAAGGATGAGATAATCACAAGGCCGGGGATAGACTTGCGGACTGTATGTGTTCACTCCAAACCGAACCCGGCCATGGAGGTCGTTCTAAGCCATCATCAGTCCTACGATGAAGTGCTTAACGATGCAGGAAGTCGCACGTTTGCTTCCCAGATACCTTGACAAAGACATTATCAATCAGCGAGTACTCTTAACCAGTCTCTTGGAGCTTACCGTTGGCTGCAAGGTAGTTTTAAACATTAATCAAATATCGTGACCCAAACAGTGGAAGACTTACTGATGGCGTAGATGTCTACTCCAGTCCCAGCAGCAGTGTCATTGTAAGTATACGCATTATCCACGTTGCTGAGTTGACGAATGCAGCATGAGTACTAAGCAAATAGCAGGATACTCGCTTTAAATCGAAGACTCACTCAACCCTGTCTTTGAGTTTTCCTTGAAGCCTTGCGACACCCCAGTTAGCATTGTTTCTGCGGAATAAACAGCTGGGATTGAGTGGAGCTACAAGAGAGGGGGGAGGTATAATTACTGTGTAACGAGAGCTGCGGCAGAAACTGTGTCTTCGGGTTTCGATTCCATGTAGCGAATGATTGTTTCCTTGTTAGACTGAGCCAGAGGGGAGGAACACCTCAATCCAGACGCAGGGGGCGGTGTATATGAGTCCAAAGCGATGCTTAGAACGTCCTGAGACCCTCGCAAGGCAGCCAACCCTGCTTCGGTGATTGTGCCTAATGAATAGTAATCTGATTAAAAGGCAAATGGGAGGGCTATGAAATGAATACGGGCCTGCAAAGCCATTGATGACGTCCCATTCGACGATATCATCGATTTCAGTATCAAGCGTTTGTATCCAGTCCTTTCGGAATACGTTAGGCTTAAACTGCACGATATATTTGTTGGCGGATGGCCAGCCGGCTGGTTTGACAGGGCTTGAATTCTGTGCTTTAAGACCTAGAGGATGCGCGAACAGGACATAGAGGAGAGCAAGTGAGTGCTTCAATAGTGCCATGGGGGCTACTGGAGCGTATCTTGAGCTGTGAATGGACCATACTCTCAGAATATTGGCTCTTAAAACTATGGACGGTATGTATTAAAGCGGGCCGAGAAACATTCGAAGTTGAGAATCCGAGACTACGCACGCCATTGTAACAAGGTGTTTCCCTCCGCGGCGACCTCTCCCCGACAGTCCATGCTATTGAGCTTTGGCGTAAGCTGGGGTGCAAGAAATTCAGTCGTAGACTACATTGACTCGGAAGAAGAAAAGAAGTGGAATAGACTACAAGTCCCGACGCTAAGTCCATTCAAAGTCGTGGTAAGGCTTGGGACCTTGCGTGACAGCTAAATCCGAGATTAATCGGCGCAAAATGACAAAGCAGGGGATACATACCGTAGCGGAGCGCTGGATCTCTCAGACTAGTCCCCCAGAACATTGGTTGCTACCAAAGTCGTGTGTCCAAGGTCCGTATACAAATCCAAGGCCTAACGGGCCTTCAGGAAATTGGCCGTAAGATGGTCGTTTTACATATACAGTATTGACACAAGTGGCACCAGTGGCCGGCTGGCCCTGGACCGTGGTGCTTTGGGATTGTTTAGCAACATCTTCTCCACCAAATATCCGACAGCTTCAATTGTCGTCGAACGGACGATGATGAGTTCACATTGAAGTGCAAGAAGAGACGTCAATACCTGAGTGGTGAGCGAGACCACTGTCAACTGGGATCATGATCGATTGCTCTTGTTTACACAGAACTTCAAATCACCTGCACTAGTATTTGTGATCAGGAATCCAATGTGAGACGACAGCCAGGGCCCAGCAGATGCCTTCTTTCACTTGTAGCCAACTATACCGAGCTGATGCAGATACGTCGTGTCAGATAACGAAGGCGATGTAATGCAGGAGGTGGGTGTGTGCACTGGTATCCTCGAAGTACTGGATAAAATCATCGCGTCACCCAAGTTCGTACGTATTCCGGTTCTTGATTATCTCCCACATGACACCTCTCGTTCTCTCCTCAAGCAATCACTCACGTTTTTGGACGCTTGTATAAGCATGAAGTCAACAGAAGACGCGCCACCATACGCGAATTGTCGCCTTGTTGAATTGCGAAGCTAGGGGCTGTGGGACCGGTACTCCACTGAATTGGTACGGTGAATGAGCTGGGTAACAGACGATCATATTAGGTATGTGTGACATTACCTTGTCCCTCGAAGACCATTCACATCGCAAAGATC
Organism: Coprinopsis marcescibilis; assembly: GCA_004369085.1. Taxonomy (NCBI): domain Eukaryota; kingdom Fungi; phylum Basidiomycota; class Agaricomycetes; order Agaricales; family Psathyrellaceae; genus Coprinopsis; species Coprinopsis marcescibilis. The sequence continues at coordinate 148,225 of ML210202.1, forward strand.
CGTGCTTCTTGGAACTCTTCTCGACACTTCGTTCTCCACGCCAAGACGTATATCTCGAGGTTCCGAGAAAAAGAAGCTCGGAACGTTTGTGGGGATATACAGAGAACAAGGTAAGCCGTCATCGTGCGGCAAGATTCTATGTCATGGACAAGCTTAATCTGGACGACGGGTGCAGGTTGCTCCTAGGAAAGGATAACCATATCCCATTAACGATCTGTCAAAAAGGGGTCAGACTTGAGTCGCAACCTCCCCACGAGCCTCAGCAGGATGTCGACATTTTGTCAAGAAGAAGATCGCCGGACAATACGGCATATCATAGGGGATTCACGTTCAACGCCGATTTTAAATAATCCTACCGTCATCTCGTTCTTTGCCACTGAAGCAACATACGCTTCTCCACAATCTTCGTTTTTCGCTCGATTGCCTGCGGTCGCGCGATGGAAAGGTGGAACTCCGCTCTATACCCTGACGCTTATTCCCTTCCGACCGTAGTCTTGGATCATACTGGAGGAAGTAGAAGTTTGATGCCTCGCGTGTGGATTGTATTGCCCCAGTACCACCTGAGGAGAGGTCCTTTCTGACTCCATGCGATCACTATGATCATAAGAATTAACTTATGTGTAAACGTCGGGATTTTATCGATCTCTTGTCGCGAAAATCTTGCGAGGGGCATGACGAGGTTTAAATACTGCTACTTATTTTGTTTGCTCGACAGAAGGACAACTCACAAGTTCCTGCATTACCATAACCACTTACCTCACTCCCACTTCGCCCAACTTCATCTCTAATCTCCAGTCATCATGTCTTCCAACGGAAAGAGTACCTCTGTCGAAAAGGTCGAATACGGTCAGCCACAAACCCCAATGACGCTCCCACCTCCACCACCCATCAACCTGAACATCGGCAACCCAAGTCCTGCGTAAGTTCACCTCGGCGTCTAATATATTGCTTCACTAACATTGATCCCAGTGGAATGTTCGCATTCTCTGCCACCATGCTGCTCATGGCACTCTACAACTTGGGCGCCGGTGGGATCACAACACCGAACGTCTTGGTTGGTATGCTCGTCTTTGCTGGCGGTATTGCGCAGTTCTTTGTCGCCCTTCTGGAATTCTTGAAAGGCAACTGTCTCTATGCGACTTGTATGTATCTTCTATCCCTTTTCAATTTACTCGTCAAACTCACTCGCTTTCAGGCTTCATGACTTTCAGCACATTCTGGGCCAGTTATGCTGCCGTTCTCATTCCCGGATTTGGCATCGTCCAAGCATTCACCGATCCCTCTGAAATCCCCAGAGCAATTGGCCTTTACCTCTTTGTTTGGTGGATAACGATCACCATGCTGTTGATCGCCGTCATCGGAAAGAGTACACTCTTCACCATCCTCCTCGCCTTCGCTTCCACCGCTGTGCTCGTCCTCGCATGTGGCCAATATCTTGAACTCGCTGTGTAAGTTCCATTCATATTTTTTAACATTTGTAACCAGTCGACTCATAAAACCTCTTCCAGCCTGGGTGTCGTCGGAAACTCTCTCTTGATTGTCGTTTCCTCATTAGCATACTACATCGGCCTCGCCATTCTCCTTCTGTCTGAGCCAGGCGCCGTCTTCACCTTGCCCATGTTCTAGAGGCAAAAAATCGATTCCACGTACTCTAACGCCTGCGACATAAACCCATTTCCTATACATTCATGACATTCGACACAGACCTCACGACATGCAATTATTCGCTCTTCATACCACTGTATTACTAGTATTTATTCTGATCTAAAGGGTCAACCGTTGTGTAGCTCTAGATTCCCAATGACATTGTTTGAACACGAATCCACGATTAGTCGAGAACAAAAAGAAACAACAAGTTCGATTGAGCAGCCTGGTTACACCACTTGAGGTCAGAGGAAGGCTCGGATCATCGCAAAAGCATCGGGCGCTCCTAAGTTCTAACTCAAACATTCAATTCCCGAGCAACGGAGACATACCCCAAAGTGGAGATCACAGCGCGGGGTTGACATCTCAATTCATTGGCTGGTCATTCATTCGGCGACGGCAGGGAGTTAACTCGGTACCTTCAAGGTTTACCTTTGAGTTCACAGCGACTCTATTCGTGGAAGGTCCCATGACACTTTCACGAAGCCAAAGAGACTTCGGCAATTTTGTCATGAGCATATAGAGGCGTCATCATTCAAGGGGCCCGTTGCTTCTCACTCCGCTTAAAGACCCAGAGACTGGAGTTTTAGGAATAAGGGAAAGAAGTAAACTAGATGGGACGTCTGTTCTCCGGAGAATCTTGCAAAAGAGTCCGGGCACGCGGCCGTGCGGTGTATCCCATTCACTCACTGAATGTTCGATAGCGAAAGTGTGACCACTGAAGTGGCCGCGTGCTGACTGAATATAGGAGCACAAGGTCTTGAAGGGCAGTATATAGTAGCGTATGGCGCAATCACAGTTGCTATTGAACTCTACGCATGGAACTGTTTTGGTGATTCGGCCTACTCAATGCTAACAGGAAAGTGAAGGAAGATTGAAAATTTATCGTAGAAGAACTTCTTGGGTTACACCGGTACGCAGGAGACAGCCCATATCACCCTTTCTCTTTGAAAAGTCAGTTTCAAATGGAAGTTCGAAGTTCGAAGCCGATGATGGACCCCCTTGGCCAGGGGCGGTGATCGCTGGCGAAGGGATTCGGGACGAGATGGTATGAAATGATAAAACACAGACGATAATACATGGCGATGAATTAAAATTGGGAAACGTAAAAAAGGTATGCATAAGATATGATTAATGTTGGAGTACTTCTTAGCCTTGAAGCAACCATCTTCGGATGAAACAGAACCTTGTCAAAGATCAGGAGGGCTAGCCGACTTCCTCCGTTTAATTCTGAGAAGCTGGGGTAACGGTGAACCTATGTAAAAACCAAGTCAACGACCGACTCCACCCGGACCAATCAGCCAGCAAAAACTCACGCATCACTCTTCCAACCTTCGGTTCCCTGCCCAGCAACGTCCGTCTTCTTCTCCACAACCGAATCCTTGTCAGCCGCGCGGTTGACCCACCCGGCAGGATTGCCGATATTACTCAACAGCGAGTGTCGCTTATCGGAAACAATCTTGAACTGTGATTCCTTACCTAAACCATCCAATTCGCAATTAGAACAATAGCGAACCAACATCGCGAACGAAAAGAACGCACCAGAAGTAGACGAAGTCGAACTTGATGTCTTGATCGACCCGCCAACCGCACCGCGCTGGACCTTGATATCCGTAGCTGCATCGGCTTCCTTTGCTTTCGCTTGAGAACGGTTGAACAACTACATGGAGTAAATGGTTAATATCAGAAACATATTTGCAAAATCCACTAGAAGATGGTGGATGGTAAACAAACATACCTCTTTGAGCACTTCGGTTCGGCTCTCGCCCTCTGTAACCTTGGCATGTTCCATCCTGTCACGAACACCGACAAGCTGTCCGTCGACGTACTCCAAGCCAGTCTTCAACCCATCCTGAATCGCCTTCTGGATCTGCTTCTTGACGAGACCAGTGGCGAGCGGTCGGAGGGTCTTGTACAAAAAGTCATGCTTGGAGTCGCGAATGGAGAACTTGAGGTTGTCGACCTTCACGGTAACATCTTGAACGTGGAAGATGGATGAGCGGTCACGAGTGGTCGAGACGAGGGTAACATGGGCCTGCAATGGAGTAAGCAGAGTCCAGCGATCAGCGAAACGAAGCATGATAAACGAATGCTGAACCGTGCTTACATTAACACCCTCCCCAGATATCAGAACGTCGGCGAGGCCGCTATCCTTCATCTTGGGGATACCGGTCTTCTTTCGATAATAGAAAGCGACGTCCCGCATATCGGCCTGTATGTGTTGAAGCGTGAACGTAATCTTATGATGGCCCTCATCTGCAATGCGGAAAATGAGCTATAGATACCCCCAATCGAACAACAGTATTAACTTGCCTGGGATAGCATCGTACGGAGAGAACCTGACGTGATTGTGGATATCGAATGAGACAATATTGGGGAAGAGGTTTCGGCCTTGCAGAGTGAGGTTCTCGATGACGAGGTCCAATGATTCGTCGGTATACTCGATACGGGGGATGGGGATGTATCCGACCTATGTCACCAGCCAATCAGAAACCTACCCTAAAAACGGAAAGGGGCAAGAGCATACCTTCTGGATCAGCTGTGGCAAGATCACCTTCCTGATGTCGTTCCAGAGCTCGGGCTTAAACTGCAGTTTACCCTCGTTGTCGAATAGAAGATCCTTTGTCAGTCGTGCCCAATCGTCGCCGAATTCCTTGTTCAACTGTAGAAACATAGATCAGCGGGTGTGGAGAGCGAAACATAAGAAGCACATACGGGGTCTTCACCCATTGCCTTGGCCCAATTACCGATGCTGTTGAACAGGTTGTCGAAGTGACTCTTGTATTTGCCTTCGTAGAAATGACGACCGGATTCGCGGAGGCGGCGGCCCTGGTTGTCGCAGTCGGGTTCAATAATGTATCCTGGCTCCAACAGAACCTGATATCCCAGTTAGTACACCTCCTAGTATAATAGACAATTCAAAACGACATACCCTTCTCATCCACGCGTCCACAGCCTTGAACCACCCACGGAGCTCTTCATCTCGACGGGTATCATCAACAACAACGTCGATCGCGTCGAAAATCATGTCCATAGATGTGTTGTTCGCAAATCGCTCAAGCAAAGTGCGCAATTCAAGAGTCGCCAATTTGACAGGGTGCGACTACGAAATGTGTTGTCAGTGCTGTACAGCTATATAAGGCTAATCGAGGACCCACTTTGTCTGCAGGAACTTGGTCGCGAACGCGGCTCCCTGTGGTTTGCTGGATGGATTGAGCGTGATTGACGTATTCTTCCAAATAGCTAAGAAGCCATCGCATGGAAGCTTGGTAGTCGTCATGCTTCTGGCATTCGAGGATAACCTGGACGATAGTGTTGAGAAAGCGAAAAGGGTCAAGAGATACGAGGCATGCATACCTTCTTTCCGCGGAAAATAAATTGATCCCTGCGTTCTTCGGGGAAGTACTCCTCGCTTAGGAACTTCTTGCCCCGCTCGAATTTGCCGTTAGCTTGGTCCTTGCGATCTTGAGGAACGCGGTCAGAGAACCCATCCTAGAGAATGTGCAGTTAGCTTCAATTGCGCTGCAAGCTGCCAACACAAGTCATACCCTGACATTGTCACGAACTTCCCTCATCTTCCCCATGAACCCCTTCTTCTTCTGCTCTTTTCCTTCCTCATCGCCTTGTTCGTCCATCTCGCGATATTCGTCCGCGTGGTGTGCAGCTTCACCAAGAGCCTCCTTGCCTACATGGGCCCCTCGCTGCTTAGCACCCTGGTACAGCTGCTGGTTCTCCTGAACTACATCACCCACAGGTTTCCGACCCTCTTGCCCAAACTTATCTTGGTCCTGGACGAAAGCAGAATCCTCTTTGGGGTGGTGTCGGATCTTCTTGCCGGTGAAAGGGATAGTGCCCTCGAGGACCGGGGTCTCATTAGGCCCAGCAATGCGACCACCCTCGGTGATGAACTGATCGTTGGGTGCCGATTCGTCTACGTGAGCGAGACGGTCGGCGTCGGGCGAGATGCTTTGAGCAGCCTTTACTGCCCCTTTGGCCAAGAGATCCCGACCGATGACACTGAAATCGGAAAGGAGCTTCCGGGCCTCACTATTGGTGAGGACGAGAGTGAGCAGAGTGCGGAGATGGCGGACGGCTAGCCAGGAAGAGAAACGTTAAAGACCACATGGATTTGACGGCAACAAAAAGTAACGTACCGTCTTCGCCGTCCTTCTTCGCCTTATTGCTGTCGACGGTGCCAGTGGCTGCTTCGGCGACCATGTCGCTGATCTTCACGTTGCTCTCATTGGAGGCACCTTGGGTGTGCCAGACAAAGTTTTGGAAGAGCTCATCGCCATTCTTCTCCTTGACCATGAGTTTTGCTGTGCCGACAATATCTTTGACATCTTGTACGAGTTTCTGACCGTCCGGCGATAGCTTCTGGGTCGTGACTGGGGAGTGTTTCAGAACGTAGTCGAGTGTCCTGTCAATCTGGGCGTTCGATGGAAGTCGGCCCTTTCGGAATGCTTGAATTACACCGTACAATCGAAGCTGACGACCACTATTAGCCAAATTCCCCTTGTGGAGGCTGCAGACGTACCTTTCGCTCGACATCTGCGGCCTGGGCGCGTTTGTCGACTGGATCAACAACTGAACCGCGTTTCGGATGGACGCCTACGTCCTTGGAGGCTTGTGGTAGAGACATGAGTTGAATTCTTTGAAGTTCTTCGGTGAGAAAGATGTGGCTCCTTTATGTCTCTTCGCCCCTATAAACAAGCAGGACGCTCCACGCCATGACGATGATGCTAGGACGACGTCACATCCATTTAGTTGGCGCCAGACCGTATCATCGCATTGGCTTGCAAATTAAGGGACCGCGTGACGTCACGAAGGTCCAAACACAGGGAATTGAACCGTTTGAGAGGTCGCGGTGGAGAATCGAGACGAGATGAGATGCCCAAAGTTAATTGAACTGCTGAGCAGTGGCTCTGATCTCATTGCAGATATTATGATGTCAGATAGCCCAGATTTCTACTAGAAGCCAGCATATCCAACGACCTGTGGAACAAGTCAGAAAATTCTCGTTTCAAGGTACGAGGAGGGGATGGAGCGCAATTGACGTGTGCATCTTGTTACGTACCTAGAGCTTCTTTTACCCTTGACCCATACAGCAGTCTGCAACCCTTTCGTTTCGGCGAATTCCATAGCTTTTTCCGTATAAAAGCTGCGCTAGAAGGAAGAAATTATCGTTGATAAGAAAGTGCCAGACGCTGGTCACTGAATGTAACCCTAACCCCTTGATATACTTTGCGACTGTGCTTTATGCTAAAAATAGTATCAACGCCCGATTTTGAGTCAATAGCCAAGCCAAAGCGCTTACGCTAAAGCAAGTGCGAGCAGAGGCTGCAGAGGATAGCCCCAGTCTCATTGATTGGATCCCCATTTGAACGGCACATATAGCTTCAAGGACACTCGAGTTTAGTACCGATAACATTAACTACCCTGATCCAGACCACATTTGTGCAATCCCGCCCATCAGGCGGGGTTTTTCTCTTTTAGGAGCCGTGGGTATGCGTCGGGAATCGGGGTCTTAATTGGGAAATGTACAACCTTGTCATCAATGGTCAAACCTGATGGTAGTACTTTTGTTCAAAGAGTGTTTGATCTGCTTAAAAAGGACTGGATCATTGAACCGTTCCCTGCCATCACTAACCTGATGTGCGCCTGCCTGCCGTCAGTTAATCCCTCTCGCCCTTGTCGGTAGCCTGACTCCAATGCACCAGCTTCCTAGACGACGACAAGTTACTCTATACCCGCTGGGTCATAGTCATCATTTGATTTGGTCAACCCGGGGTCCATGGTAGCAAAGTTAGGTTACGGCCCCGCTTATTCCAAAGCAAAATTACGACCTCGCGGTTCATGGCCAACAGCAAAACTCCACTTCATCAGGGCAACGAGAAACCCGGTTACAAAGTACTACTGCGCCGCTACTCAAGCAAGGTTATTTATGGCACATCAAACTTCAGACATTCTGCCTTAAATACAAGCCAGAACCGTCTCGAAATGCTCAGTAGCTGGTCTCTCCCAACCCTTTCTTCTACGCTAGACTCGCAGGCCGTGTCTACCTTCGCACCAATCAAATAACAACCAATCTATCCAACACCTCTTTACCTCTTGAAAATCATGAAGGCTGCATTCATTGTCTCCGTCTCCGCCGTTACCTTGTCGGCTGTCCTGCCCTCGATTGCTGCCCCCATTCAATCGTCTGAAGACAGCCTTGTTGAGCGCTCCCCGGAGCCATTCCTCCCATTGCTGTTCAGGGCTGGCGCGTAAGTCTCGGCTCATTCCGCAGCCAATTGAACAGACCTGCTGACTGCTTGATCGTCAACAGAGGTGTTGTCAACGCCATCTCAAACCGAAGGAGGAAACGCGACCTCGAAGATGCCGACCTGTTCGAACGCGAGGTCTACGATTCTGTAGACCTCGCCGAACGTGAGCCATTCTTCCTTCCGGCTCTGGCTGGTTGGTAAGTGCACAGCTCCTCTCACCCTCTCCCCTGCATCACCGTCTTCACCGGAAGTGCCCGTGACAATAATTTATGTACTTACTAAATTACTCCTTCTACCCTCAGGGTCGCTGGCAAGTTCATCACGAAGAAGAAGAAGGATAACAAGAAGAAGGAAGAAAAGGTCGAAGAGCGGGACTACGACTATATTCTGGAAGATGTCATCTTGCGCGATTTCTACGACTTCGAACTTGACGATATCTCGACCCGAGAGCTCGAGGCAATGCTGGACGAGTTGGATTAAACGTAATAGAATTCGGGGCGTGGGTGTAATCATAAATTTAATATCATCAAATTCCATATCCATCTGCATTACCAGTGATTGGTAGTGCTAGCCCACACATTGCACAGTGGCCAGAGTGATTTAGGAGACACTCTTTATCGTCAACACTAACAATCGATGATTGCGAGATGGGTTTACAATGTGGTCCGTCAGATGGGATATCTGTTCAGCAAGTGTCGAGCCTGCCTGAAGGAGGATGTCGGAACCGATATATCCGGACGCTCTGAAATAAATGATGGCAAGGACCATTGTGTCAACATTGCACAGGTACAACCCTTCCGACATTCCGATTGCCACCAGATTTGACTTTTGAACCACCTGATGAACCCGTGACACTTGATGCCCCGTTGCTATTTCAGCCCTTGCAGCCCGAGATATTATGAAAGCCAAAGATCATGACCAACAAAAGAAGAGCATGTTTGTGCGTGACGGTGCTGTTCACCCATGGCTGTGAGGAACATCCAACTCTTGTTGATAGTTAAGAATGTGCTTAGCGCAGAGAAAGTGATGAAGGGAGATAAAGGGGCCATAACCTTGAGATGGCTGAGATGCCTCTATCATTCTAGCACATAGAGACCGTATCTAGTAGAAACATGATGTCTAGATACCCGATTGTCTCGAGGGTGGCTCAACAGATGCACATTCGAACACATACTAGGTTACGGAATCGGATACCGCCTCATGTAACAACGAGACGGCTTAGGGTCCCCATGCTTCATTGTCGTCGCTCAAGATGCCCTACAGGGAAGACAATATCTGTCAAGCCTTTATAGTGTAAATCAAGACTTCGATGCTGCTGAGTCTGAAGCACCAATGCCCTCGGCGGATAGAAACTCTGAGCCAGCCTGGCCAGTCCTACATAGTACACACGCACCTCTATGTCCAAGCCGTACAGCACGGCCCCTAGCCGCGGCCCATTTAAATCCTGAAACTCGCGCCCAGCGCTAAGTTTAAAACTGAATACACTTCTAGGACAGATTCAAGATGCCGCGCCAATTGATCACCTCTTTCGATTTTTGATTATCCCATCGACCACATCTCGAGATAATTGACATTGCCGAAAGCTGAGTAGATGGACAGGTCACAGGTGTACTGACCTAATCGCGCAGCAGTCGGCTATCCCCTCCTCAGCCCTTAAATAAGGACAGACATGGCTACGACTCCTCAGCAGCTGGTCTCTCACTCCCACTCCTACTCACAAGCTAGACACGCAGGTCGCGTCTTCATTGTCCAACTAAATCAACTCATCCTCATCACATCTTACCTACCTCACCTTTTAATCTTTAAACATGAAGGCCGCCGTCATCATCTCTGCTTCCGCTGTTGTTCTGTCCGCTGTTGTGCCCACCATCGCCGCCCCCATCCAAACTGAGGAGTCTATCGTCGAACGTTCCCCAGAGCCTTTGTTCCCGTTGCTCTTGTAAGTACATCGCCTATAACCATATCAACCTCTCTTACTAACGACTTCCGACAGTGGCCTTGGATCGTAAGTTTCAGCGCATGCTCGAGTATCCACGACCTTCTCACAATGACATCCAGAGCTATCGCAGGCGCCGTCCGCAGGAAGCGCGACCTCTCTGACGCCGGCGAGATCGAAGCCCGCTCAGAATACGTAGACTTGGCTGAGCGAGAGCCTCTCTTCCCACTGCTCTTGTAAGTATACTTTGAGATCTGACTGTAGCAGACACAACATTCTAACTCCATTCCAACAGTGGTCTGGGCTCCGCCATCGCAGGCGCTGTCCGAAGGAAGCGTGACCTTTCTGACTCAGGGATGGAGCTCGACGCCCGTGAATATGCAGACCTGGCCGAGCGAGAGCCACTCTTCCCGTTGCTCTTGTGAGTCCCCTCCAAATTGCCATAAAGTGAAGTTGATCTAATTTCAAACACCTCAATAGTGGCCTGGGCTCTGCCATTGCTGGTGCTGTCCGCAGGAAGCGTGATTTGTCGGACGCCGAGCTGGAGCTGCTCGAGCGTGACTATGAGGGCTTTGAAATCCGGGGTTTTATCGATGAGCTCGATGCCCGGGAGTTCGAAGGTATCTTGGATGAGCTGGACTAAGTAGTGACCTCGTTTTCACCAGAACGACTTGGGTCAAATAAGTGACTTAAATTATTCATATTGATTAATAATTATAATGTCATCGCTTTCCTCAATTACTGTGTACCGAGCCAGGCCAAGGGCATAATAAATGTCTGCAAATACCAGTCAGGCGCCAGGCCGTTCGGACCACAGAATCGCATGTATTCCAGGTTTGATGGTGTTCTAACTTTATGTCCCACAGTGAAACATTCTTTGTCCCCGACAAAGCATGAATGCTCAGAGGTGTATGACACAATGATCCAGTGCCCTCGTTAAAAAGCCTAGGCGCTGTGGTTGCTACGCGCGCTTATACATGTTGGATTACTTTTATCGTTCCTTTTTCTATTCGCTGTCATTCCGAAATCCCGTCATTTTAGCCGTCAATATATCATTTCCCATACTTTCTCTGTACACTGCGTAGAGATATATAAACATTGAAATCACCGACCCTGGAATGGATCGGCACGAAGACCCATAGGTGCAGTCTGGGAGAAGATACCTTCGAGCCTGCAAGCAATACAGACTACGGGAGTGGAAAGATCCCACCCGAGATCTTCTTGAAGTGTGTCAATGATGATACTGAGTAGCTATCTACCGTTAGTTCCAAGGTTATTTGTTTAATGTCTCAATGACCAGGCACTCTCATCCGTGATGCGGTGTATCAAAGTTATGGGGACGAGCCCGCAGCATTACCACACGGACGTCCAGGACCCGCTGATGTAGCTACATTCTCGCACGGACCAGGTAAAGTCTTCCTTTAAAAAGAGTTGTCGCTTCATATGTAAATTCAGCAGCTGGTCTCTCCCTCTCACTTACACTCTCCCTAATCTAGACTCGCCGGTCGCGTCTAGTAAACTTAAACCCTTGCTTAACAAGTCAACCCTATACACAGTCCCCTTCACAATATTTTCAGCAGAGATGAAGGCCTCCATCCTTACTTCAGCCACCTTCGCGCTTTACAGCGTCGTTCCAGCTCTATCAGCCCCCGTTCATGCTGCAATTCAGCAACGTGAAGTCGAAGTTGAGAACCGACAGGCAGAGCTGGTTGAACGATCCCCCATGTGGGGTGTATTGCTGTGAGTACCTCATCGCTTTCAATCTATCTCCCACCCACTTTAACCCTCCTTCTCTACAGCCGCGGGCTTCAGCCAACTATCAACGGGTGCGTCTTGTTCTCATATATTTAGGGAGCCGAGTGTTCAAGTGCGACATTGTAGCATGTTTAAACAAGCACTGGGACGTAAGCGGGATCTTTCCGATACTGGACTCGACGATGTGTTTGAGAGGGACCTCCGGGTTGAGGATATGGAACGACGCGGAACACTCGAAGCAGAGCTATATGAGCGATCGCCTATGTGGGGAGTACTGCTGTAAGTACCTCCGTCACTCTGGCAAAAATATATCCTCTTTAACTGTCTTACTCTATGTAGGCGCGGGCTTCAGCCGACCGTCAATGGGTACGTGAAATGTTTAAGTCAAGGATATAACGCGCGTTGACGGGACATTATAGCATGTTTAAACAGGCATTAGGCCGAAAGCGCGATCTTTCCGATGCAGGGCTCGACGATGTATTTGAGCGTGACCTCCAGGCTGAGGATATGGAAACACGTGAACTTGACGCAGAGATATTTGAGCGATCGCCTATGTGGGGGGTACTGCTGTGAGTACATCCATTACCCCGCCTGGTTCCAAATTAATCTCACCTCTCCATTAGCCGTGGCCTCCAGCCAACCGTCAACGGGTACGTCTAATATTTCAACTATATGCATGGATGGCGAGCGCTAACGAGGGACATTATAGCATGTTTAAGCAAGCACTGGGACGTAAGCGTGATCTTTCTGACGCTGGGCTCGATGACATATTTGAGAGGGAGCTCGAGGCTGAGATATATGCTCGGGAAATGTTGGAGTACCTGAACGAAATGGATTGAATATAATATAGAGACTGTATTAAAAAGTGTACAAATTAAAGATTCTACTGTTTTTAACTCCCTCTAAGGCGTGCCTGGCTGAAATTTAAATAGACCAGGCTTGGACAGCTAAGTACCTTACTTTGGTTGATGACCAGACAGTCACAGATGCGGCGGACGATTCGATGCTCTTAAGAGTAAGCCTTCTGTACGACCAAAGAAAGAAAAGTTAATACAGTGGCTCCCAAATATCATATGTTTACATGGTAAGTACTTATCCGGTTGATTGCCCGTCGACTTCATATACCAATTACCATGCATAACCGCCCAACTCCCTGCAACACCAAATACTCAAACTTCTGTCGTGGTCTGTGTAGCTGATTCTGGTGCAGCGAAATGAAGTGAATGTGTAACCACACTCTCTCCTGCCTTCCATCCAGGTGCCTTGACCCATGACCGTCCAGTGGCCACGCGGAAGATAATCCACTGCGGCGCCATCTCCTGCATTATTGTTATTAGGCTTCATTGTCACTAAGCGTACTCGACGGATTGACCTACCACAAAGAAGTTGTATGCAAGCGCAGCGACCCCATAGACCTTGTAAGGCACATCACCCCTCAACGGCACAGTGCACGCATAAATGATCCCAAACAGAACCACAGGGGCTGCAGACTCGATTAATATCGCCACGACCCCGAGGTACACTTTAGTGTCGGAGCTTAGGATCGTTGACTTCAGGGCCTTCCGCATGCGTATCAAGCGGAGGGAAATGGCGGCTGTGATGTAGATGTTGGAACCGAGCTTCAGACAGGTGATCGTCATCAGGTACGGCGCGTTTGCGAGGTTCAAAAGCAGCTCCACCGGAATGAACGTGCGGATCATCAACGCTAAGTTTGTATGGTGAGCTTGGAGTACTATAGTCGGCGGAAGGACGGGAGTTACGCACCTAGCATGGCAAGGTAGGCTAAGCATGGGAATACGATGACTTTGTAGTTCCAGATAATGTAAGTTCGATAGATCTAGAAGCTCATCAGCGTCAATATAGCAGATTGAGGGCAGCACTCTCAAGCCCTTACTTTTACTTACCAGCAATGCATCGCCTATGAGCACCGAGAACCAAAATGAGGCAGCCGCGACGATGGTCGAGGTGGACGAATAGAAAGGAACTGCAGGGGATAGATCTTCCAGGTTGAAACCGACCGCACTGACTATATGATAAGCAGTCCAGTTATTGCAAACAGCAGAGATAAGACCGAGTGAGCAGAGAACGAAGCTCGCTAGGAGGTACAGAGCTCGTCCCTGTCGCGCCTTCCGTGGCGTCTCAAAGTACAATATCAGCCCGTAAATGCACATAAAGGCCTGCATTGCTACGAGAGGGGAACGTCAGAAGCAGGAAAGACTCGCTGTGAAGACGGTAAAAACACACACGCGGATGCAATTCCAACACCAGCGTTTCCTTGAGTGATGCCCAAGAAATATGCGTTCGTGCTGAGATCGCCCATTTTTAAGTTGCGTTAGTACGATATGGTGCTTCGAGGGTCTAGGGGTCTCCTGCTATTCGCCTCACCACGGAGTTAAATAGACAAGCTACAAAACACATCCCAAACAAAACGTGCCTGCGATGTCACGGACAAAATGTGCTCTGTCATCAGCAACGGCAACAAGTCCATTCTCCTCTTCGATGCTAACCATTTGTAGACGATTGAAACATTTCTGCTGCTAAAGATTGTGGAGCAGACGACATACACATCAGAACAAATTTTGAGTAGATAGCTAAGTTTCTTTCCCTAATAATAGTCTTGAAGGTTGACATGGGCTCTA